>CM060447.1:31994824-32531453 GCA_030545235.1 Helianthus tuberosus
AATTAGTTTTGTAAGTAACTCGCATGATAAATATCTGGTACAGACAGAAGAGAAAAGGAGAGATGTCATGGAGAGTGAAGTCAACCTTCAAAGGATACATATAAAATAAAAGGTAATATGTGTGTGTATATATATAATTGTGATCAATGTCTTTTTAACCAAAATTAGCACTGCCTTGTATTTATCAACTAAGGATATATTATTTATGTACCTTCTAATTAAGCAGGTAAGGTCTTTGAGTCTTCCTATGGCTAAAAGACGTCGATTTTGACTGTTAATGAATTTTAAATTCACAACATTCTTGCTGCCATGAATGCAACAAGTTGGAGTTTTAACTTTTAATGGTTTCTGAAGTGCCAAGACTATCTCAAGAAGCTAACGCCAACATGGGATGTGATTGCAACATTGGCAACGATACCGATGATTGTCATGTCGTAAGGATGTATAAAGTTCTTTCTTCTAATTATGTTCACTTATGTTCAATTTCAAGTAAAGAGTACCTGTGTTCCAAAAAGACGGCACTTTGACTTTGGAAGTCAAACTATGCATTTTGTAATGCAATTTATACATGTCTATATTGAATTTTCTTGAACTTGCTTAGAACGGCTAACAACTTGATTGTGATTTTAGCATATTTTTAATCTTCAAGTCAACACTAATCTTAAAGGGGGTAAATATTAGCATATCTTTGACCTTAAAGTCAACACTAATCTTAAAGGGGGTGACAGCAAAGGTCTCAGGTACAAAGCCAGATCACATTGGTTTTATGCTCTTCACCCCTTGAAGACTACCTGCTCACTACATGCTGTGTTTTACGTGATCCCATCATTTAGTAGAGTATTGGTGGGGTCCTATGAATTTTCCGTAACGGGTTCTCACAATTATAAAAAAAAGTCAACCACTACTAGAAACTCCTATTATTCCTACCAAAATTTCCTACACATTTCGATTAGAACCAGACTCAAGTTTTGGGAACTTATCTGATTCTTTTATATATGCAGCCTTGATGGGGTATTGTCACCCGAATTAGTAAAGTTTCCTTATCTTCAGTTAGGGTTGTAAACGAACCGTGCGAACACGAACAAGGCCTTGTTCGTGTTCATTCATTAAGGAATGAGCATGTTTATGAATGGTTCACCAACGCTTATCGAACGAGATTTTGTTGTTCGTGTTCGTTCATTAAGGAAATGAACATGTTCATGAACAGTTCACGTTCACGAACACTTACCGAACATAGATGGACACAAACGAACACAAACAAATGTTCATTAACACATGAATGAACGTTATATATTCATTTGAAAATACAATCAGCATGCTTCATTAGAAAGATTACGAAGAATCCACCAAACATAAATAAATAGTTAACGTAATTAACACAAAAACTAAGAAGTTTTTCAAGCTTTAACACAAATTTGGAAATTGAAATGATAAATGATGTAGTCAGTGTTGGTGTGCTTGACAGAACTATTTGTTTTGGTTTTGATGTCTGTGGTGCTATACCATTGTAATATATAGGTGGCTTTTTTGAGTTTGTAATTACTATTTCAGCTGCTTTCAATGTAAATAGACATAATTTTACTACTACCAAGTTGATCTCTTCTTTGGAGGTTGGATGTTATCTTTCATCTTTTTGGCAGACATAGTATTAATCCTGATGGTGTTTGGAGCTATTAGTCTATTACAACTATGGACCGTTCGAACCAACTGGGGTAGCCCAGTTGGCCACCGACACCCACCTCTTCCCAGAGGTACCGGGTTCGAGTCTTGGGAGTGGCATATGTCGCCCAGGGTAAGAATTCGGCATGGGGAATTCACCGCGGAGCTAGCTTGGTCGGGTAGCGGCTCCCGGAGTGGGATCACTCCAGCGGTTGGGAGGACCGTGCACTATCCCCAAACTATGGACCGTTCGACCTTCTGTATATAAAAGCCATTATTATTTATATACGCGCGTTAACGCCACCTAGTTCGTTATTAAATTCAAGCGCACATATAGAAAAGTTATTTATATACATTTTTAGTAGAACTAGAATTAAGCAACCTGCGTTGCGGCGGGGGCGTAAAAACATGTCAAATAGCACCAATCCCACACAACCGTCAGCGACCACCAACGTTGAAGTTATGTTAAAGCAAATAAATAGACCGAAACGTAGAACATTTAAAAAAATAACTAAGTCAATCTAGGACTCATGCGTTACGATGAACCTGTCAAATGAGAAAAAATAGACGTAAAAACATTGAACAACACATGGACGTTGCGCCGCGTTAACTCGGAAAACTATGAACGAAACGTAAAAACGTCTAATCACACACGCACGTTGCCATATGTTAATTCGCAAAATTTAGTACGAAACGTAAACCGAAAATTTGGGGATGATGAAAAGTTTATGGGACCAAAGTTGAAAGTAAAAAAGTTATGAAGTTAAATTACAAAAGATAAAAAAAAATTGGGTTAAAAGTAAAAAAGAAATCATTTATGTGAGGTTAAATTTGTAAGAAACTAAAAGATATAACATATAAAAAAGAAAAAATTACACCGTTGGTCCTTGTGGTTTAGACCAAATTTCAAAGTATATATGGTACTAATAGTTTCTTATTGCAAAATCAGGTATTAACTTTCTAATTTGTCACAATGTTGAGTACTAAGACCAAATCTTGTTAACTTTTTTTGTTAAGTCTTAATAAAATGACTAAAATGCCCTTTAATAAATAGAGAGTCTATTTTTAATTAATTATATTTGACTAAAATTATTTAAAGTTTTATTTATATTTATAGTTATATTTTTTAGAGTTAATTACATAGTTAGTACCTGTGGTTTACACAAAATAACAATCTAAGGTACTAATAGTTTAAAATCACATCTTGGGGTACTAACTTTCAATTTTTTAACATGTGAGGGTATTAACGTTAATTCCCTGTTAACTATTAGTATCTTAGATTGTTAGTTTGTGCAAACCACATGGACTAACTATGTAATTAATACCCTTACATGTTAAAAAATGGAAAGTTAGTACCCCAGGGTGTGAGTTTAAACTATTTGTACCTTAAATTGTTACTTTGTGTAAACCACAAGGACTAACTATGTAATTAACTCTATTTTTTATATTTTTCTATTTTATTTATATTTTTTATAAAATTAAATGGATTTGAAGTTTATTATTTATAAACTTTGAGTTTATATATAATTTTATTTAGATTAAGTTAAAAAGTTTATTTTACTAGCATATTATTATATATAAACTCAAAGTTTATAAATAATAAACTTCAAATCCATTTAATTTTATAAAAAATATAAATAAAACAGAAAAATATAAAAATATAAATATAAATAAAACTTTAATTAATTTAGTCAAATATAATTAATTAAAAACTAGACTCTCTAGATATTAAAGATCATTTTAGTCATTTTAGTAAGAGTTTACAAAAAAGGTTAACAAGATTTGGCCTTAGTACTCAACATTGTGACAAGATTTGGCCTTTGTACTTAATATTATAACAAATTAGAACATTAATACCTGATTTTGCAACAAAAAACTATTAGTACCCGACATTGAAATTTGGAAGAAACCACAAGGACCAACGGTGTAATTTTTTCTATAAAAAATAACAAAGTCAATCAATGACTCAAGCGTTGCGACGAATCTATGAAATGAAAAACAATAACGTAAAATCTTGAACTACACATGGACGTTGCGCCGTATTTCCTCGCAAAATTATGAACGAAACGTAAAAAAGTTGAATCACACACACACGTTGATTCTTGGTAACTCACAAATTTAGTACGTAACGTAAAACGAAAATATGCGAAAGATGAAAAGTATAGGGGACCAAAGTTAAATATAAAAAAGTTGAGGTTAAATTGTAAAATAAAAAAAAGTTTTGGTTTTCAAGTAAAAAAAAATCAATTTGTGAAGTTACAATTGCAAGAAATTCAAAGATTTGGATTAAAGTAAAATTTCAATTTTTTTTTGAAAACCACCCAAAATATAAGGTACAATACCTTATGCATACAAAACTTACTAATTTATAGTATATAAATTAAAATAAAAATACATTTTTAGTAAAAAAGGAGTTAGAAGATTAAGAGAGCTAAATCAAATATAAGAAACATTTTATATCCTGTAAAAAACACATTTTTCATAAGAAGTGTGAGAAGACATAAGAATTGATATGTAGGCATCATGGTTTGCACTTGGATATAATGTTTTGTGTTGTTTTGACAAGAAAAACATTAAACATAACAATTTAAGACACAATATAATGAATTCTAGGCTTAAAACATAAAATATCATGCCAAGAATGTTAAGCAGTGTGTTTAAGTGTTAAACAGTGTGTTTTAAATTTCACGCCTATAATATGTTGTATTGTGTTTTAAATTGTTATGTTCGGTATTTTTCTTACCAAAACAACCCAAAACATTATGGCTAAGTTCAAAACATGATGCCTGCATGTCAGTTTCAATGTCTTCTCACACTTCTCACGAAAAATGTATTTTTTACAGGAACTTCACCTTCTTTTATAAAATATTAGTTATAAGTAAAAATATTTGATAATATGTACCTTAGAAAAAAGGATTTATATACATAACTTAAGTTTATACTTTAATAAATTTCATATCTAATATTTATTTATTTATTTATTTTTGATTGGGTGACGTTTAAAGATGGTTTTGGTTAAAAGAACGAACCTTAAATTACCCTATATATTAAATTTAGAAGTTAATAAACAGTAAGACCACTAACGAATGAAGAAATAGTATCGGGTATCGGTACCGGTACCCGATTTGGTAAAATCGGTTACCAGTGATGGTACCTGTACCCGATATATATTAAATTTAGAAGTTAATGAACAGTAAGACCACTAACGAATGAAGAAATAGTATCGGGTATCGGTACCGGTACCCGATTTTACCAAATCGGCAACTTGTAACGCTCTTATTATTATTTAACGAATTTCGTATAATTTACGAAAATAAACGGGTAATTAGAATTTCAAATACATTGAAAATACGGGTTTCATTAAACTTTATTTACAGAATTAAAACTATACAACATAACATGTGTGAGTTCGTCATTTAACATAACAACGATACATAGTGCGGAAGCTTATTTCTTGATCGTGTTCGGTTCTTCGTTGTGCTTGATCGTCCTCCGGTGCTAAAATTATACCTGAAACTCATAAAACATGAGTTAGATTAGTCATACGTAACTTAGAACGTATCTAAACGAGTCCGGGAAGCGAAAATGATTAAAATAAAAACTTTTCGCTAAAACAGTGCTCTTTCGCGCCACGCGAAGGCACCCAGTTGCTCCCTCGCGCCACGCGAGGGAGACCGTTTTCCAGCAGCTCTGGAGCTGGGTCCTGCATTTTTCAGCAATACTAGTTTTTACGGAAACGGCAATAACTTCTTCGTTATTGATCTGTTTTACACGATTCTTTTTCCTACGCGTCCGTAATTTAATTCTCCATCATATGGAGTTAAAATCCAACATCCAATATAATAAATTTTGAGACTTCTAAGCCTTTGACTCGTTACCTTTTTACCGAATTTTAACCCGTTTATGCATTTTATCAAACAAACGTATTTGTTTGATCCTTATATCACATACACTTCTTCAAATTGATGTTATCTACCATTTTAGGTTCTAATCACAGGTTTATTACACAATTTAAACCCGTTTACGCTCGTATGCCTATTTTGACCCATTAAGGGTATTTAAGCACTTTGAAGCTTGAAATCGCTTTCATTCATTTCTAGTATCTTATTCCTACATTTCTTATCAAGTAATCTTCCACCACAACTATATGTGCATTGGATTTAATGTGGATATCTATATGTTCCGAGTTTTACCCCTCGGATTATTATTTTACGGCAAAACTCAAATAGAGCCATTTGACTAACATATTACATCTTTCAACTTCTATACTTATTCTAAGTATTTATCTAATCATGAAATTCATTTCCAAACAACCTTTAAGGGTTGTTTGTTCAATTTAGCCTACAAGGGCGTTTTGGTCAATTTTGGTCCTTCTTTTACGACGAAGGACTCTCACCAATTATTCGACCAAAATAGCGCTTTTAACTACAACATAATTATGCGTACCTGGCTCGGATCAACATATTGACCCGTTTTAATACCTTTCGCTATTAATATCTAGATAATAGCAATGCTAACCATGAGTTAATTCCTGTGATCACAAAACTCAAAAAGCAATCATCAAATATTATTGACAAATGGTGTTAACAACACCATTTGACCCGTTTAGTAGAAATGACCAATTGTCATTATAAGATGGCACTTAATTACCATTTCACCCCTTTAACCTATCCCGGTTTACTTTTTGAAATCATCCAACTTGAAAGTCGTTTCCCGTTTTATTTGACCCATTATGACTTATGCCAAATGATGTCGTTTTAAATCCCTTTATCTATTCGTTAACCCATGTCTGGATTAACATTTCACCATTTTTACCCCTTTCTACCACAATTTATGGTTTCTACCATTTTCACTTGTTCCGACTAGCATTATATCGCGCCGGAACATCATGTTTCATTTACTTAATATAAATCGTATTCCATGCTCACAAATAAGCATTTTGTAATAAAATTAAAAGGGCGTAAGCTTAACTTACCTCGCATCCGGACTACACTTTTCCTTTCCTTCTTGATTCGTTTGACCCGCTCCCTCATCAAGCTTCCACCTAGCTTGTTACGCGTCAAACTATCATCATCGTTTTCAAGGTGGTTAGTTTAATCATAATTTAATACGATTATTCCACCTTACACATTTCATATAAAAAATTGCCATTTATCGTATTATAGGTCAGTTTGACTTTTTGAAAATCAAACATCCCTTAATATATAAAATGCACATTCATGTTCATTAGCTAGTTTAGGCATTTTCAATTTACCCGGTAGGCGTTCCTTTAAGCCATCGTTCTAACGAATCTTTTAACTCGAGTTCATGCTATTGTTAACACTAAGTTAGCCTAGCTCTTGATTATCGAAGACACTATATTTCTTTATCTCACAAAATCTACGGGTTTTCCCTCTATAAGTGAAACTCCTTTTGTCATGTTATTTGGCATTTATCCAAATACTTATCCAAACCAAGTTCTATCTACGAACTAATAGGCACCCAATTTCACTTAGGCATTTTAACGAACACCTTGTGGGCAAGATTCGTGTACTTCTTTTGTCAAGTTCTTGGTTAACTCCCATCCAAGTTTCAAGCATTAATTTCAAGCCCTTATGTCTAGTGTTCATGAACTACATCTAGAACTTGTATCATAACATCAATATTCATGAATTTAACATCCTAATTCAAGTGTTCATCACAATGACATAAAAACCCACTTAGCATATAAATGGGTAATAATCTATTTCACAATTTTTCATCATTAATTCATCAAATCCTTACTAGGGTTTGTTCCTAGACATGGATTTATCCTAATTTCACTCTCACATCAAACATGCAAGCAATAATTTCGTTTATCATAAATTCATCAAGAATTTCAACTTCACTAAACATAAAAATTTAACATACCTTGTGATCCCCTAAGCTTGGTGATCACAAATTTGTGTTAATCCATACGATTTGGCTCTAAATTGCCTTTCAATTTGTTGAATCTTGATGAACTAGGGTTACACCCTTTTTCTTCTTGCTCCTGGGCGATTGTTCGAACCCTGCTAACACCTTCAGTCACCGTTTCAAAGGTTGGTTAGAAACACCAACAAGTGGCTGATGACATCAAGAAAAGGTAGACTAAGAGTCAAGTCCTTGGCTGAGAATTCCGCATCAGACGGAACTTGCTCACCGGACATCCTTCTCAAAGGAAGGAACAATCCACTCGAAAGGCCTACCGACCAACCGAACGGTCAAACATCTCTATTTACTGAAAGAAGGAGCCATCCGCATGGCCCATATTCTACCTTCTAGACAACATAGTCCAGTATCCCTCCCACATGCAACTTGCATAAGGAAGGAACACTAGACTGGGGGGACTTGAAGGGGTATGGTCCCAGATCTCGCGTATGCATGACCGCGAATGACCATTACCCTTATCAAAAACCCCCACCAGCAATAACTCACCTGTGTCCGCGTGGGCACACGCGAACACAGCGGTCCAATTTGTCCAGTGATGAGAAGACTTACCTTAAAGACGAAAACCAATGTTACGCATAGCGATGCGGCCCGTCACCGCATCATATGAACATTTTCGTCACGACAAGGGGTCTTGACAACAGTAACAGCCACTAAGCGGCGATGTGGCAGGGCACTGCATCCCGCATAAATCGTGGATGGAACAGCCAACGCGGGAACAACTTCAATGACCGCAAGCAGCGATGCGGCCTGGCACCGCATCCTGCCTACAAGGCAAGTGGGTCTGACACCACAATACAAGTGGTACTGGGAACAGTCGCCTGTCAGCCCACATGTGTGCAACAGCCTGACACCACAGCAAGACGTGGCATCCTCCCCATGACTGACAGGTCTGACACACCTACAAGTAGCTGTGCAATGTCAGGCTAGCTACTCAACTACCCTCCTTCACTCCTCGGCTATAAATACTCACCCAAACCAGGTTTGAGGGATCACTTCTCAACTCTCTCACTACTACTACTACTACTATCACACTTTGCTTCCTAAGCAAACTACTGATTCTCACGCCGGAGAGTGGTAACAAGGAGCAACCCCACTCCATCCTCCTTGTTGCGAGTCACGGCTTGTTTCCTTGTGCAGGAAACCCACCACCAGACGATCCAGCCGGCGATCCTCGGAAAGAAGGGATTAACCCTCTTGACGAGACTAGAGAGTTAACCCACCCGGTTAACCATTGTTGCGGTAACTGATTTTACCAAATCGGGTACCGATATCGATACCCGATTTTACCAAATCGGGTGTATTTTCGGTACCGGTTCGACACCGGTATTCACCGATTTTTACCCTCAAATACCGGTGTCGTACCAGTTTCGACTGGTACCGAACCATACCATACCAGGTTTATTCTTACCATATATATTAAAAAGTTAATGAACAATAAGACCACTAACGAATGAAGAAATAGTATCACGTATCGGTATCGGTACCCGATTTGGTAAAATCAGTTACCGGTATCGGTAACGAATGAAGAAATAGTATCGGGTATCGGTACCGGTACCCGATTTGGTAAAATCGGTTACCGTGATGGTACCTACTTAAATTTAATAAAGTTAATTATAACCCGTGCACTTTGATTAAATTTTTTTAATACGTTTAATTCTTTTTTTTAATTGTTTTTCTATTTCTTTTTCTTTTAACCTATTACCTCTATAACATTTATGAAGTTTGGTGAACAGTAGTTCACCTCCTTTGTACCCAATCAATTTACAATTTTGTTCTCACTTTAAAATTACGATTTTGCCATGAGTTTAAAATTACGTTTTTACCTCCTATTCAAAATAAAATTATGTTTTTGCCCCCAGTTAAAAATTACAATTTTGTCATCGGTTCAAAATTACGATTTTGCCCTGTTTAAATTTACAGTTTCGCCATTAGTTTTGTTTTGTTCCTCCTAGCTAAATTACGATTTTGCTCTCAATTTAAATTTATATTTTTTGTCATCGTTTTTGTTTGCTTTCCCAGTAAGATTATGATTTTACCCCCAATGTATAACTACAGACACAAGATGGGAGAATAGTGTCAGGAAGCTGCCTAGCACTCCCCCATTGGCCCAACCAATTTTCGATTTTATCCCCTCTTAAAAATTAAGATTTTGCCATCATTATAAAATTACGTTTTTACCCCCAGTTCAAAATAAATTATGCTTTTGCTCCCATCTAAAAATTACCATTTTGCCCTCAGTTCAAAATTACGATTTTGACCCGTTTAAATTTACGGTTTTGCCATTAGTTTTGTTTTTTCCTCACCCAACCAAATTACGATTTTGCCCTCAATTTAAATTTACATTTTTTGCCATCGTTTTCCTTTGCTTTCCCAGTTAAATTACGATTTTGCCCTAGTGTAAAATTACAGCCATGCCATCGTTTTAGTTTTTTTTTTTTGACAAAACTATAGAAGTGCTTTGTTTTAATTGTTTGACTCAGTGTAATTTTTATTCGTGCCAGGGGGCTTCCTGGAACACGCTCATTTATACTGAAAAATTACAATTTTGCCCCATGTTTAAAATTATTGTTTTTCTATCTTTTTTGTTTTTCTTAAGCAAACGTATGATAGTGTTTTAATTTAATTGGTTGACTCAATGTAATTTTTTTGAGATCGTGTTATGAGTAGTATATACAAGTAACCGAAACACAGACGTACGTGTTATGAGAGAGAAATATTCGGCTTAGTGCCTCATAACGCGAACGGGGCAAAATCTAGTTAAGTAAACTTTGAAAAGAGTAAAACGAAGTCACATGAAATCACGTTAATAATAATAATAACTAGTCTTAACTCCCCCGCGTTGCGATGAGGGGCGTAAAACCATGCTATCAGCGTTGTAAAGAGATATAAAACCATGTTAAGTAGCAATCAAACGACGATCAAAACCAGGAAAAAAAATAAAATAAAAACACGAGTTTCTAGCACCAAGTGACTCACATGACATAAAATGTAGTCAAAATAGAATTTATGCCGACATGTATTAGAAGTTGAGGGGGGTAAAAAACGTAAGGGACCAAATGTGACCATCAAACACAATGCTAAGTACCAACCGAACTTCGACCAAATCCGGGGAAAAAAACATAAAACAAAAGTAACAAAAAAATAAAAACTCATTTAATTTTTATGACAAAATTATAAAAAATCAAAGTTTTATTACAAAAACACACACATACAAGACGAAATCATAAAAAGACAAAAAAAAATCACTATTCCTCCCAATGTTATGAATTAATATATATATATAGATAATTAGTATCAAGCACACCGTGTTGCGACAGAGGCGTAAAACCTTACTAAGTAGTACCAATGTCACACCACCGCCAGTGATTACAAACACCGGAAAAACTAGTTATTGTTATTTAGAACAACAAACACACACACCCTCTAATCCTACTTCTAGATTTAGATCAATGTTCACCCTCGGACTAGAATTCTCAACCTTATGAGGGACGCCACTATATACACACGTTGATACCACTAACTACAAGTCCTTTTGTAATCATTGTTTTTTTTAACTAACATAAGACTAAATTACCAAAATAAAGTCTATTCATCAACCAAGAATCTCTTATAGTATATAAATATTCTATACAAGTAGACCACACATGAGAGTATTTTGATCATTTACCTTTAAATACTAAAATAAATAAAACAAAACTAAATCCTTATCCACCAATGTCTTCTACAACCACATCTGCCCACCACTTCATCCACCATAAGCAACCAAATACATTTCTACCACTGTCAACAATACCCTTCACCATCACTTCAGATCCAACCATTAAACCAATACCCTTCACAATACCCTCACACAAACTCTAAGAAAAACTCTAGATAACCAACAATGACACGGTCAAACAAGTGACACGATTAAACCAAAATTGCAAACGAAACATGAAGAAACCGAGAATTAGATTATAGATCTAAGAAATTTGACCGCAGAACTAGCTGCGCTTCCAGATCCAACCATCTCGATCGCCTTAACAACATCCATACCTTCAACAACCTGTCCAAACACCACGTGCTTACCATCAAGCCACTAAGTTTTAGCTGCGAATATAAAAAAAGAGATTCATTCGTGTTCGGACAAGCTTGCCGGAATTACAGGGTTTACGTCCGACGATCTAACGACGTTAACTTAATTAACCCCCGTCGATCTAAGGGCGTCAACATCCGACGACTCTGCATCCGAATCGCCGGTGGTGGTGGAGGGTAAGTCTGGCGGCGGAAATAAAGTCTGCAACGACGTGTTATGGTGGGTTCTGCGATTGGGTGTGTCCGGCACCTGATCGAGCTGCATACGAGCGCCGCCGTGGTATGTGGTAGCGACGATTGGTTTTCCGGCGATTGGGTTCATTGAGAAAAGAGGGTTTTGGTGAAGTGGTGGTGGCAGGATGTAACGTGCAAGGGGTAAAAATGAGGGTCTGTTATAATTATTATAATATTTTTAAACAAATTGATAAAAAGACTAAAATACCCTTGTGTTATCTAATTTAAGTTAAAGTTAAGGATATAAGTTAACTGAGCAATGGCTAAAGGACATAACGTGTAAGAGTTTGCAAAAATCAAGTATTTTTTTGTACTTTTTATAAAGAGTAAAATGCACGGATAGTCCCTGTGGTTTTGCAAAGTTTCAGCTATAGTCCCCAGATTTTGGAAATTACACTCATAGTCCCTGTGGTTTGACAGTTTGTTACGTGGATAGTCCCTGGAGTGGATGGGGGTTAGTTTTCTCAGTTAAGTTGGTGTAAAATGACTAAAATACCCTTAGGATTAAAACAACACAAAACCCAAACAGATTTTCCCATCTGCTCTCCTTCTTCACCATCTTGTTTAGAAAACCCTAACTCTAAATCGAAACTTGTCAAAACAAACTGAATATCAATGAAACGTGTCTAACATTCACAAACAATACATTGAAACAATTGGAAACTTGATCAAATCAGTCTGAAACAGATCAAAATGTTCAAAACTCTATTCGAAACAAACTGAAAATCTACCAAAACTGATCCGATCTCACCGAAAAAACAATCAATTCAGTACGTAATCGATCGAAACTTGTCCGATTCGCAAAACCCTATGAAGAAATCAGATTAAGGGTTGAATCGTGTAATCGGACAAGTCAATCAGGAGACAAGTTAATCTTGTCCGATTCGCAGAGCCACTCACCATAGCCACTCACCTCCATCAACCCTTGTCCGATTCAACCCTTAACCTGTTAATCGACTGAATTTACCTTTTATGTTAACATTAGCACCCATCATCACCTTCCTGTTCACAAAATCAGATCCATCCATCGCTGCTGCAGATAGATACGACCACTGCTGCAGATAGATCCGACCATCGTTGTTGCAGATTGATCTGTCTCTCTCTCTCTCCTGATTGATTTGTCTCCCTCTCTTGTCGTTTCTCTCACTTCCAACTCTCTCTGATTTCCCTCTCTATCACTCGTCTCGTCTCTCTCTCGTCACCACGCCGCCAGAGACGGCGGTGATGGTGAACGGTCGTTCATCGGGTTGGGGGGTGGTGTTGTTTGTCGTCTGGTGACTCAACGCCGGAGCGCCGATTGTGCGGCTGCCAGTAATTCCGGTCGCCGGAATATAATCAGAGGGAGGGAGGGTGACCGAGAGGGTGCAGGTGAGTGATGAGATTTTTGTTTGAGAAGATGACTGGTTTTGTGTTGTTTTTAGAGTTAGGGTTTTCTAAACAAGATGGTGAAGAAGGAGAGCAGATGGGAAAATCTGTTTGGGTTTTGTGTTGTTTTAATCCTAAGGGTATTTTAATCATTTTACACCAACTTAACTGAGAAAACTAACCCCCATCCACTCCAGGGACTATCCGCGTAACAAACTGTCAAACCACAGGGACTATGAGTGTAATTTCCAAAATCTGGGGACTATAGCTGAAACTTTGCAAAACCACAGGGACTATCCGTGCATTTTACTCTTTTATAAATAAAGAATATAGTTTGCAATCTAAGAGCATTCACATTCTATCAACTAAATCTTGAGAGATGGGTTTTTAAATTATAAAAAGTGGTTTAAGTGGTTGTGAGTGGAGGAGAGAGAAAATGTTACTGTTCATCTGTATATTTGGGGGGACACTGTTCACCCTGTATAATTTTTTAATATATTTTGAAAGTGGTTGTGAGTAGAGGAGAGAGAAAATGTAATACATATTGAAAATGAGAGAGAAAAAGTATTTGTTTTTAATGTAAATGAGTAGAGCATTCACATCCAATCCACTAAAAATATACATACATTCTACTAAAAAACAACTCCTATATCAATATATTTACATTAAAAACAAATACTTTTTCTCTCTCATTTTCAATTAAATAATACTATCATTACATTTTTCTCCCTCCTTCACTCACAACCACTTTCAATATATATTAAAAAAATTATACTGGGTGAACAGTGTCCCCCCAAATATACAGATGGACAGTAACATTTTCTCTCTTCTCCACTCACAACCATTTTTTATACCCTTTATAATATAAAAACTACCCCTCACATATTTTGATGATTTAGATGAGAATGCTCTAATGTTAATATAAAAGACGATTTTTGTAATTTACTCATTACCCATATATTAAAAACAAAAGCTATTGAACAGTAACATATATTATATCTATTTTTTATATGTTAATTTATTCAACTTTTAAACAGTAACATATATTATATATATATATTTTATATGTTAATTTATTCAACTTTTAATGATTTCTTTTTTTCAGTTTCACGGGTAGGGATGAGCTCGGTCCCAACCGATACCGATACAGAAAATACCGGTTACGGTACCGTTATATGAAGGTAAAAATTGGTAGGCGCCAAAAGTCGGTACCGAATTTGTACTTAAGATCTTTCGGTTCGGGAAATTCAGTACCGGTACCCAGTACCATTTGCTTATCTCTGACCACGGGTTTCATATGAACAACATCATTACCATAAAACTTTTTTGGTTGATCTTCTTTCGGTTATCTTTTAGTGTTTTTTCTATATTTTCTTTTTATTCTTGTCAGTGGTTTCGTGCGTAACGCCGTCGTAGTGATTTCAAAACACATGTAAACACAGACTAAATAACAAAAGAAATTGGCCGCAACGCAGCGATTGTGAAAAAACCTAGTAAGAGTAAATTAGCCACTCATTCGAAATTGATAAGAATTGCAGACAATCAAAATCCAAAACACCAATTACATTCCCTCTTTCTTTTTAACAATTTGTAGCACTAGAAATAAATTGTTTGTTTGTTGCTCATTCCTCAACGAGGCCTATACATAAGGTCAAGCCTAACATGAAGAGCTCCATTAATGAAATAAACACTATCTTCCTCAATTAACGAAGCCCACGGGATTTCAAACAAATATCGGGACTCAACATTCTTTCCACCTTTACATGCATATTTTCCCTTGGATTTGCTAACAAACCTTTCAGTGGGCTTTGACCTTGCTGCACAATCATAGTCAAACACAGAATAAACTACCTCTTCTTCCTCTATACCCAAATGAAGCTTGAAACTGTGTAACGAGCTCTGTTGGTCCATGTCACATTCCGCGTGGAAGTAACACACGTGACCACCAAACATAAATGCTCTAGAATAAAACATGCCCTGTGGAAACAAACTTGCACACTCGTCACGATTTAATTCCAAGTACACTATAAGACGCGGATGAGGATGTGTCAATTCAAGCATCTTAACGGGCTGGTACTCGTAGGCCCGTTTCACAAACCTATGGTTAAGATTAGAGTTTGGATAACCCATATATGTACATTGGAAAGAAATCGCTTCATTTACTACCTTTCTGGCAAATACAGGGTCGAACTCCTTGCAAGTCCGAGCTTCTATAAGCTTTTGATGTGTCATGTAAGGGAAACGAATAAACTTTGCAAGGTGGGTCATAACGGCTTCACGGCGGTCCTCTAGTTCTGCGTATTGGGCGCGGGCCCAATTGAGGACAAAACTGTAAACTTCATCTTCTGTTGGTACCTGGAGATCATCACTAGCTATAATCGCCTCCACAATAGCAAGTGGCAAGCTAAGAATCTCCCCTTCAAACCTGCCATTATAAAGAAAATTTAGATTGTTCAGTAATACTTTCTCATTTCATATTTCTTTTTGAAGATTCTTACTTGGTTATGTCGTCTTTGTAATAGACAACACAGAATTGCTTAGCGGCAACTGTTAGCTGCTGAAATGCTTCTGCCATTAAAATAGTGGGAGGAAGATCAAGATAAACCACTACAAATTCAGGTGTCATAGGTAGATTTCTTAATAAACGGCTGCAATGTCTCATGCATGAAGCAACATTAAATTTGTCAGCAGCTTTTATTACATCAAACACGGCCGAAGCAGTTGTATCTGACAAATTGTTACTATACATAAACTTCAATAGTTCAATGAGACCAGCTTCCTCTGAAAATTACACATAAACATAAAAGAGAAACCTTACTAATGACTACACATAAACATAAAACATAAACGTTATTTTATTTTTAAACGGCAAAAATAAAACAGAAACCTTATTAGACAATGAGTAATGAGCATTATAGAGGCATGGAGGAGCCTGATAACGCCCCCAACATCGTCCCCGTAGGTGTTATAAGGGCATAGGGGCATGAAAAGGAAGGGACGTTTCTGGTATAACGCCTAACGAGGAGAAAAAGAATTGGAAAGTAATGACTGAGAGAGCGGCGTTAACCATTACACATTTTTTTTGAAAGGGCGTTATGATCATGATGTGGCGGAAAATGCCCCATAATTAGGAATGATCTTATCGACTACAAACCTGAGGCATTAATTCGCAAGGTTGCATGGTATTGTTTTGACTCTCTCATCCCGTTAGAAAACAGCTGCAGGAGACAAATAAGATTAATAGAAATACAAAATTATAAAGTTAGAGTCTATTTAAACGTAAAGAAATCACCTTGTAGAAAAAAGGACTTCTTGCAGCTAAAATTGAAGAGCTAATATGTAATGTTTTAACTCTTACTCCTGTTCAACAATCAATATTCCAATTTGAATCATTGGCATCATATAAAAACTTAAACTTATGTAGAATGAAAATCCGAAAACAAACAATAATCAATACCTGATGATGACTGTGTAGAGTCAGGAAAGATATAGATGCGAAGAACACGATCGGAGAAATTGCTATCGTTGAACGCAAAACTGAAGTCGCAGTGACTGCATCTATCGTCAGTAGAATCCATGACTACCTTTCTAGGATCCAGCACATCAAAATTCGAATGTGATAAAGAATGCAAGATATTTGAAATTAAACCCTACTTTTTTCGCAAACCAAGAAGATGGTGAATGAAATAAGCCGTGCACGTGTGAGGAAGATAATTATAAATATAACTAACAGATATCTATCCGAAATTAAGGAACAACAAATATATTATTATTTTTTTTTATGTTTTTCAACAACCCTTACGACAATTTATTAACAACAAAGTTTGTAATTTACATAATTTTATCAATAACTTATATTTAAAACCGAGCTAGCCGTTCAAAAAAAAAAAAAAAAATAACTTATATTTAAAGCATCTTCAAGGTTGGATATTTCAAATATAAATAAATGCATTTAGATCATATTAATCCCAAATACCATAAACATTCATCTCTCCTCAAGTTTTAAAATATGTATTCGAATTCGACTTGAATATGTATGAAATCCCAAACACGCATAAACATTCATTCAATCTCCCCAAGTTTTAAATATGTACTCGAATTTGTCTGAAATTCAACTTATTTGATTCGAATAAGCTTATATGAATTCGAGTTGAATTCGGGTTTATTAGAGTAATTCAAATTAGGAAAGAGATATAGAAAAATTAAAACTTGAAAAAAATCACTATTTTCCTCAACTCTTAACAATCTAACAAACATACTAACACATGCAAAAAAAAAAAAAAAAATTAAAACAACATGAAAACATAATAAAATATTAGCCCCAAATAACACAATACTAGGTTTTTTTTTGGAAAATTAAATAAAACAAACATTTAGTTAATAGTTTAAGCTAAAATCACTCGGATCATGTACAAGAACAAAATCCCGTGTGAAGTGTATTCAACATTCAGAGAGTGACAAGTGTCATTTTTAATTTAAGCGGGGAAGGGTGAAATTTGTCTTTTTCTTCGTTAAACTCATTCTCCCCTTTATTTTCAAACAGCTATAACATTTTCATATGTTAATATTTTTAAAAGAATTACACAGTATTAACAAGCATTTCGTTCTCTTTAATTTAAGTAGACTACTGCTATATTTTTTCTTAATTTTTTTACAGGATACATGATTGAACATTTAATATAAACCATTACGTGATTACACTCTCAACATAAATCATTACGTGATTACACATTCAATATAAATCATTACGTGATTACATATTCAATAATAAAAACTTAATTTTTATTCTTTATTATTTTATTAAATCTTTAATATACGACATTATATGGTTATCGCGTCCGAGAGGCGGGACTGACGGGGGATTGTCTTCGACAAGAACCCGGTGACCTAGGTCCTGTACATAGAAAGTCACCCTTCAAAAAAAAAATGGCTATTATAGATTGATTGGTTAATGTTTTGTATTACATTACATTTATACTTAATATGTGATTAGACCTGAAATATAATATTTCATGAAATATTATGTATTACATGTTTAGTTTTTTATTATAGTTATATTTAGTATGTAATTACGTAATTACTCAGTGGAGTTTCACATAAATACTATAATGAAATCACGTAATGGGTATTCAAAATCACGTAATAATAAATAGTCGACTAAATTTACGTAATTACGTATTGATACATAGTCACGTAACGTTACATTTGTTCAAGAATAAATATGCATATTGCGTAATTACGTACAGGAACATAATCACTCAACGTTACACAAATCACGTAACTTTATATCTTGTAATTTTTTTTTAAATTAAGAAAACTATATCAATAGTCTGCTCAAATTAAAGATAATGAAATGTTCGTTAATATGGTGTAATTATTTAAAAAAATAATATCGTATGAAAAAGTTATATTCGATTGAAAACCAAGGGTGAAGTGTGTTTATTATAGCCAATTGAAAACCAAGGGTGAAGTATGTTTATGAGTCAACAATATTGGATTTTTCTATTTTGTTTTTCCCCCCACTTGTTTTCCTTGTTTTAGTTACGCGAATATTAAATTTTGGGACCACTTAATTTCAACCACTGGATTATTTGATCAAAGACCCGTGTTCTCTCTTACACTTCACACAATTTCACCCTCTTCTGCAATAAGATAAGAAAAACACAATCATATGTGTTTTAATCATTAAACTTAAGGAAAAATTACAAGTTTTGTCTTTTATCTATATACCCATTTTCAGGCGGTGTCATTTTCAAAGAATTTTGACAGGTTTTGTCCTTTACAGGGAATTTTGTTACAAGTTATGTCCTTCGAGCCTAACCCAGTTAAATTTTTCTGTTAAATCTTATTACACATGGGTAATTTAGTCTTTTTACTTATTTAAAAGACAACTTGTAATTTATTCTTTAAAAAATATTTCAAAAAAATTATAGATATGTGTGTGTATAACACAACAATCGACGATAACACAACAATCGCCGACAACATCTCACCGGAGATTCTTCAAAATGATGTCCGACAATTACACAACAATCGACAACCAGAACGTTTCTGGATCTGTACTTCTAAATCTCCATTTCATCTTCATCAATTCTGTCATTTCATCACTTTGATACCAGATCTGAGCCCTAATTTCATCTTTTAATCGATTGCAGGCTGTTTCAGACTCTCCGGGACAGGTTTTGGTGAAATTCAACGGTGATTTTACGCGTTAACCTAAAATGGCGTATTTGTACAGAGTATATGTACACAAAACCTAGTCAGTAAAGCCAAACAAGACATATCTACGATTCTCTTGCAACAATGGCGTCCTCTAAAGATACCGGTGACAACACCGCCACCGTGACGGTGACGGCGAAGAAGGAAGCATTAGGATGGAATGGCTAAGAGGATGGTTCTATTTGGCATACGAGATGCTTTTTCAGCGAATAATGGCCTCCCATTTACAGAATCCTATGCCCTTACCTACTCTTAACGATCTCACTTGCAATATTATGAGATGCCAAGTCAACTTTCACCATTCATATTCGATTTGGGTTTTAGGGTTATGTGCAAACTGTAAATTATGTTATTTTATTTTATTTGAACTCAATTGAAATAAGTTAAGATATAACCGTAGGGTGAGTGGTGGTAGTGGTGGGGTGGGGTGGGGTGGGGTGAGTGGTGGCGTACGGTGGGTATGGGTGAAGTCGGTTGGTAGATCAGTTGACAGAGAGGGTGGGGGACGATGGCAGATGGTGTGGGTGGGGGATAGTGGGCGGCGGTGTGTAGAGAGAAGGGTGGCGGTGGTGACGGTGATAGGGAAGGTGGAGAGGGTGACAAAGGTGAAGGCTAAGATGGTGGCAGATGGTTGTGGTGGTGGTGGGAGATGGTGGTGGTAAATGAAGGTTGAGAGAGAGAGAGTATTGTGTGTGTTTATAGAGAGTTAGAGATTTCTTAATTTAAAGAAAAATGTTATTAGTTTTTTATAGATTCTTTTTTTATATATTAAAAAGATTTATAAAAAAATGGGTACAAAACCAAACTACCAATGTTTGACCAGATTTAACAAAAAAATCTAACAGAGTTAGGGTTAAAGGACAAAACGTGCAACAAAATTCACTGTAGAGGGCAAGACCTGTCAAAATTCGTTGAAAAGGACACCGCCTGAAAAGGAGTATATAGATAAAGGACAAAAGTTATAATTTTTCCTAAATTTAAAACACACTTATTAATTTTTTTCGCATGGTGTTTTAGACTTCATGCCTAAAATACATTTAATTGTGTTTTAAATTGTTATTTTTGATGTTGAAAAGGACACCGCCTGAAAAGGAGTATATAGATAAAGGACAAAACTTATAATTTTTCCTAAATTTAAAACACACTTATTAATTTTTTTCGCATGGTGTTTTAGACTTCATGCCTAAAATACATTTAATTGTGTTTTAAATTGTTATTTTTGATTTTTTTCTGTATTATATCATGTTAAAAAAATCTAAAACACCATGTCTAAAACTTAAAACACAATGTCTAATATATACTTCTTACACTTTGTCGAAACTCATATTCGAATTTCACTTATTTATTCGAACTAAAGTTCCAATCGAGTCTCGAGTTATTTAAGCGCGATTCAAATAGCGAACACTCCTAACCGTGTGCATTGATTGTTAATATGTCTCACACCCTTATCTTTGTGTCTAGGGTTACAATGGGTGTCAATCGTTGGAAATTTTGTGTCACATGGGAGGTGTGAGCACCGATCAAAGCAATAATGGAGAGAGAGAGAGAGAGAGAGAGAGAGAGAGAGAGATGAGATGTGTGTTCCAAATAAGGTGAAACACCGACTAGGTGATGGATTACTGGGTCTAATTCCCATATAGCTTGATCCATTGTAGGCGGTTATTTGTAGAGTTTTACTAGAGAAGGGCGTCTAGGTGTGGTGGAGGGAAGACATTGGAGTTGGGTTGGGTGAGATGTGGGTTTTTGATATGCCGACATTTTATGTCATATTTGGTCGAAAAAATGATAGCTTAGAACGAGAAGAAAGAAGGTCGCCGATATGTGCAAAGCTTTGATTGCCATTGTCCGGACCACTAGCTGAAACAATCACGCCGACTAGAGAATCATCGAATAATACATGCATGCATGCATGCATGCATACAACATACATACATACCAGAGTGTGGTCATAGAGAGACCCCTCTCTCTAACGAGACTAACCAATATTTGTTTTGCAGATTTATTAGGTTTCTCAGCAGTTACAGTTGATCCGATCGATTGTCTACATCGTCCTTTGCCTTCTCCTCCCCAGTCCTCACAAATCCTAATTTGAATCTACTCTAGGAGAGAATTTTTGGATCTTCATTTATCATTTTCTTTCATTCTGGGTCCAATTTGAGAAGGCTTCAAGAGTATTTTGTAACATTTTTGAGTGAACTCCAGAAAATTCGACCATGTAAAATCTGGATACATTCTTTACTTATCGATGTCTTCGATAACGCTTTAGGTGGGTGATGTGCGTGAAGTGTGTTATGCTTTTAATGTTTATTTTAAGCCCTTTTACACTTTCTTAGCCAAGTTTTAAATTTATAAAACACGATATTTACTAACACTAAACACACATATGGGCAAGTGCACCCATCGTGAGCGTAGTATAGTGTTGGTAAGATACCGAGGTCGTCCAAGGACACAAGAGCTTTTAATACCAGTTTATCCTCAACGTCTAATCAAATCAAAAAGTTAGAAAAAGGTTTTAAACTAGAAAAAATAAAAACTAACTAAAATGCTGAAAATAAAAATAAAAATAAAACAGATAGACAAGATGAATCACTTGGTTCCGACTTGTGTATAGTGTAACCTTTGATTATTTCCGCACTTTTGCACTTTTTAAGAGATTATCTTAGTTATTGTAGTAGGCCCCTCTTTTGAAGGTGACGTTACCCTCAACCCAGTAGTTTGAGTCAGCAAGGATACAATCCTAAAGGGTCGGATTATTGAAAGATAATTAATTAAGTTATTAATGCAAATTATGGTAGGCCCCTCTTTTGAAGGTGACGTTACCCTCGGCTAAGTAGTCTGAGTCAGCAGGGATACAGTCCTAAATAGCCGGGTTATAGTATTAATAGTAGCTTACATATGAGGGGATCAAAGAGTTTGGACCCCCGCCATCCAATACCGTTAAGTATTGAAGGAGGTCCTACTAAATTTGACCCAGGTCCTTGCAGGATCTATACACTGAACAAGGCAATACTTTTACCAAACCGTTCCCTTAACCCCCGACCAGGTAGCCAACATACCTCCATATAGACCGTGGAGATATGAATGGTGAAAATCTTTTATTTTATATAGACAGTAAAATAATGCCAAGACACCACGGACAAACGATAAGGAAAAATCACCTTCAAAGTCATTAATACAAAACCAAGTAAAAAGTACGAAAAGATTAAAAATAAAAAGTATTACACTAGACACTTTGTCTTCACCAAGTGATGTAAGAGACTTAGGAAAACATGGCCTTGCTTGTCAAGAACTCTTACGATCAATCTTGGATCCCGATACGACTCACACACTCTACGATGGACAATGGATGATGGTGGTGGATGATGGTGTTATGGTGGTGGTGGGTGGTGGGTGAAGTGTGAGAGAGGTGGTGTGCCAAGGGATGGTTTGAGCTTGAGCTAAGCACTCCTATTTTTAGGCTGAGCAGAAGCTCGGGCACGGCCCCGTGTCCACATCCTTCTCTTTCTTCATTTATTGCAGCTTGTCTGTATTAGTTGACCACGCCCCCGTGTCTGCTGAGCACGACCCCGTGTGCAGAAGCATATCTGTACTATGAAGATTTGCCTGGATTCTGCGAATCTTATAGTTGACCACCGCCCCGTGCCCGCTGAGCACGGCTTCGTGGTGGGCAATAGAAGCTTCTACCACTTTGTCTTTTCTACTGACACTTGGGCACGCCCCCGTGCTGGCTGAACACAGGGCGTGTTCAGTCTTTTGTCTTCTTGTTTTACTTGGGAAGATGCTGTCGTGGGGTCGGACATGTCTTGTTTGTCCCTTTTCTTGTATTTATGTTAGATTTTGCTGTCTTTTTGCTTCTTTTGTTAATTTGAGCTCATTTAATCCCGAAAATACAAAAGGAAGACAAAAGCACACTTTTTCCAACATTAGTACTAAAAAAGGGTTAGTTTTATGCCACAATTGATGTAATTTATATGTTGCATTTTGCACACATCAAATACCCCCACACTTGAATCTTTGCTTGTCCTCAAGCAAAACTCTTTATAATGTGGATTTACACTCCCAAATGGAATGGGTAGAAGAGAAAGTTTTTTGGGCTTGTCATAGAGTGTCGGGATTTCCAAGATTCTTTATTAAGTTTTATTTTAATTTATTTACAATCCTATTCGTCATGATTTATTTAAAACTTTTCATAAGATAAATTACTTATTAGGGCATAACATGCCTCTTTAAAATTCTCTTTATATACAAGTTCACATACCTCACGGGGGATCACTCAACACTCGGCCGAAAATGTATTTTAGTGGATCACTCGAGAGCGACATGGAACTTACTCCTACCATAAGCTTGCCAATCAATCAATCCTCCTCCTTTTTAACTATATACCTTTGTAAATATCAAGAGGACTTTTTGGGTGAAGGGTTAGGCTTGGGTTAAAGGTAGGTGGTTGGGTTAGTGGTTAGTGGAAAGGGCGAAAAACGTAACAAGCGTCGGTTTTCGTAAGACTTTTTATTTTTGTAACTTTTATTTTGATGAAGCTATTATTCAAACAAAGTTATTTTTGATGAACTTGTTTGTTTATTTTTCCTTTTGCTTCATCAACAACACTAAATATTTTTTTTTTGAAAAGTCATACGAAAAACCGAGCTAGTTACTAAAACAAAGGGTTAAAAATGAAAAAGGTTTTGGTGAGTGAAAGGGTGTTTGGTTTGGGTTATGAAATGAAAAGGTTTAGGCTCAAAGGGGCTAACTAGGGGGATTTTGGGTAGGTGGTAAAAAAAAAGAAAAATAATGGTGTAGAAATAAAAAGGTTAGTCCTAATGCCTCCATCATTTACTTACTCGGGTTTAAGTTGGTAAGGACCGGGAATGTATCGTCATGGCAAGTTCTAGAGTCGTAAGAACCAAGCGGCTATTCACACAAGAAACGAAAAATGAGCATTTAATTTAAAGATATATATTTGTATGCTCAATAAAGGCTCAAAACTCACTTTTGTGGGAATGGGTTTTTATGTGATCAAGTATATATAATCAAATTTTAACTAAGTTTGCCATGCCTTTTCATAATTTTCTTATGTTGGTTCTTTTTATCACGACGCTATCGGTTGTAAATTTGTAAAAATATAACCTTTTTAGAACTTTGAAATTCCCAAGTTAAACCTAGACAAGTAAAAAAAAAATGAAAATTTTTGAAAAAATTTGGGGTGATTAGCGGTTCCAATAGAGTTTTATGTAAGGCTTGTATTTAGGACTTGCAAGATTCAAGGTTTTAGCATCCCCCCCACACTTAAATTACACATTGTCCTCAATGTGTCCTAAAAATAAGTTTTTAGGTTGATTGAATGTGTAAAAAGGGTGAAAAAGCAAAAATTTTGTGTTACTGGGCGCTGAACACGGCCCTGTGGTGTCCGGGCACGGCCCCGTGTTCAAGTGCCAGTAACAAAATTAAATCAAGAGAAACAGAAGCCTGGACACGGGGGCGTGTTGGGTGAGCACGACCCGTGTCCAGTTTACCCGAACTGGGTATTTCTGCAGACTGTGCAGCACGGGGCCGTGTTGGGCGGACACGGCCGTGCCGAACTTACTGTTAACGAAGAAAATCGTCGGATGGCTCTGTTTTCCTGCATGGGGTGCTGGTTCAAGCTTCCCTTGCATCCTTTGTCATCTTGAGTGTGTTTTATTCCTGAAAATTAAAACTAACTAGAAAACATAAAAATTAATCTAAACTAAACTAAGGATAGTTCCGCGGAATGCCTCCGTGGTGCGCCACGTTTATAAGGGTCCTTGGCTAGACCCAAAGCCTGGTTATATGTTACTCAAGTGGGATGTTTTGCATCCCATGTTACACCGTCGGAGAGCGTCATCCAAACTTGAGTCTATAACCTTCATGTAGTTGATCGGGTCTTCGTCTTCT
Organism: Helianthus tuberosus; assembly: GCA_030545235.1. NCBI lineage: Eukaryota > Viridiplantae > Streptophyta > Magnoliopsida > Asterales > Asteraceae > Helianthus > Helianthus tuberosus. The sequence continues at coordinate 32,020,235 of CM060447.1, forward strand.
ACTCTCTTTCCAATTCCAAACTTCACTTCCTCATCACCAAACTTCAGTGTTAGTGTTCCGTCATTCATATCTATCACTGCTTGGGCGGTGGCTAGAAATGGCCTCCCGAGGATGAGAGGGACTTCGGCGTCTTCTTCCATGTCTAGTATGATAAAGTCGGTCGGGAAGACGAAATTGTCGACTTTGACCAATAGATTTTCAGTGACACCTTGTGGAAATTTGACGGATCTGTCGGTAAGTTGTATGCTCATCTTTGTGGGGCTTGTTTTCCCTAGGCCGAGTCGTTTGAACATTGATGCGGGCATGAGGTTGATGCTAGCCCCAAGATCGGCTAGCGCATTGCGAATGGGGGATTCCCCAATCGAGCAAGGAATCGTGAAGCTCCCAGGATCAATCTTCTTTTGTGGGAGTTTGTTGAGTACTAACGCGGAGCATTCCTCGCCTAAGTTAACTAATTGCAATGATTCAATTTTCCTTTTGTGAGTGAGGAAGTCCCTCATAAATTTTGAATATTTAGGCATTTGGGTTAGGAGTTCTATAAAAGGAATATTAACATGCAATTGTTTTAGTAAATTTTCGAACTTTGCGAATTGCTCATTGGTCTTTTGACGAATTAACCGACCAGGGTACGGAACCGGAGGAGCCTTAGTGTGCTCTTGAGTTGGTGGAGAAGCCGTTTCTGGTTGGGGACCGGGTGGAGTCGTGGTTTAGCTGGATTGGCCCTTCTCCGCTGGAAGTAATGGTGCCTCCTCGGGACCTACGGTTCGGTTTCTTAATGTGATGAGATGTACTTGGGCCTTTGGGTTGGTTTCGGTATTGCTTGGTAACGCGCCTTGTGGTCTCTCGGAGAAATTTTGAGCTACTTGATTTAATTGTTTTTCAATGTTTTGGATGCTAGCTTGTTGATTTCTAAAATTCGATTCCAATTGTTGAAACCGATCCGAGTTTTTCTTTTCGGTTTCGGAGATGAGGCGAGATACAGTATCTTCAAGCCTTTCTCTTCCACCTTGTTGTTGAGAAAAATTTTGTGGTTGTTGAAAGTTAGTTCGTTGGTTTTGTTGGTTACTACTATTGCCGGGATCTCTCCAACCAAGGTTAGGGTGGTTATGCCATCCTTGGTTGTAGGTACCCGTTGGTGGACCCGACGGCCTAGGTCTATTATCAATGTAGTTTACCGTTTCTGTTTGATCATCTACTTCTTTCATACAACTCCATTTTTCATGTGGTCCACCACACCCTTCACAAGCCATAACCAAGGCCGTTTTTGCCATTTCTAATTTTTTTATTTTTGAAGAAAGGGCCTCGATTTGGGCTTGTAAAGAAGTGCTTTCATCAACCTTATGGGCGCCCCGGGCAATAGATTTATTGCTGTCACACCCCGAATTTCCACGTGTTACCGGTGGGCCCGGTAGGGGAGTAACGTGACGTGGTTGACAATATCATAGTCAAACAACACAATATATAAATGCACAGCGGAAGCAAAAGGATAAATATATTACAATCCGAATAGTGTAACATCAAAGTATTACAACGGAAGTAAAAGATCCACAGGCGGATCTTAAAACATAAACTTTATTCAACAGACTTTAGGCACCTAGAACTTTCAAGATTCCTTAGAAACGCCCTGAGCTTCCAGCCAATTACGTTCAGTACCTGTCACTTAACCCTTTTGGAAAATACGTCAGTTTTCACTGGTAAATACACTCAACCGACTCATTTTGTAAATGTTTATGAAAATTTGTTTAGGTGCACAAGACATGCAAATATTTCGACACTTGGATTAAAATGCATAGAGGAAAAATTAATCTTTTTAACTTGGAACAATTATATTTATAACCTTGTATACAGATTTACATGTTCGTTGTACGTTCAGGGCCCGATGTAGAAATCGAGTCAGATTAACAGACACGCCACAAGTATAGGCCCACAAGAGAGTGAGATACCGTTATCTCTTAAGCACTGTCAGGTGTATGCCTACACCCCGTGCTTAAGACGTGGCCATTTTATAATACAATGATGTCACTAGGATATCCGGGACATGGTCATTAACCCCTAAAGGTCTTTGTTTCAAACAATACAGATTAAACCGGGTTACCTCAATGATTTAACCATAATAAGATTAAAGATTCAATACCCGACCAAGTGGTATTATTATACCGTATCCCAAGCCCGTATAGGGAAAATAAGTTAAGAGTATTTACCTGAGCTAGCTCCTGTCTTAAATAGCAGAAATTAATAACTCAGCCGTGTTCACTTAAGTAAGCGTAGGTACAATTTACCGGAAATCTCTAGTCTGGAATGATGGTATAAAAACCAATTAGAATGCTAACGGCCTTTAATTAAGCCTAGGCTTAGACCGGCTAGTCTTATAGAAAGATACGGTTCAAACGCACGATAAGGCGAAGACCGGAATAGAATGGGATTTAGACCCGACAAGTTTGAAGACTTGTATAATATGGGAAATCTAAACACCTTCTGGATTTTGAGATAATAACGATAAGGTTTGACCCGTTTCGGCTAATTTATGCAAACTAGTTACATAAACCGAACCGAACGCGTATGAAGCGTAACGGGTAACCGTAAGAGTCCTAAACAGGTTTCCTAAGTTAACATGCCCTAAATATGTTGTGATATCAGTGGGATACCTTCCGTTATGCCCAAAACGAGTTTAATCTCATAAAAAGCCCCGAAGGGGTATTTTGGTCATTTTAAAGATTATAAAAGGGATTAATTACATTTCTGTGAACCGGGTCTGAAAACATCAGTAACTTAGTTTATTTTAACAGATTATAACATTTGGTTATAAGTCTTATATGTCAAAATAGTTTTAAACCCTAACTATGCGTATAATACGCGTATAAAGCCGTTTTAAGCGACGTACGGTTTAAAATAGTATTCTGAGTTTTCTGATTATTTAAACAAGTTCAAAACACTACATTTATTATTTAAAATCAGTAGCAATTGGATTGGCGTCAAAAGGATTTGTAAAACTCATTTTATGGCCGAAAAGGGCATATTCGGTATTTACCGAATTAAGGCGCTAATCCAAGCTTATGATCATTCTAAAAATAATTAAAAATCTTTAAAAATCCTAAAATATTATTTAACATCAGTGGGTAAAATATTTGGTGTCAAAACTGAGTTTAGATAGGCTTTACGCTAATGGCGTCGTTTAATTAATAAACTTGTTTATAAACACGCCATTAAGCATAACTCCTAATCTAGACTTCCGATTGACGTGAAATTTTGCAGACATGTTCAATAATCAGTATTAAAGACTTTTGCACTTTTACATTTTCTAAAATCTCGTTCTGCGGTCATAAGGGCATTATGGTCATTATTTAGGCATTTAACGGAAACGTCGGATAGTTACGGATTCGAGTGGTATAAACGCAGAGGCTTATACACACATGTAACTAGGTCCAAATGGAACTTTAAGGCATGACTAAACCTATATAAATCGGGTCAGAACTGAGGTCAACGCAAAAGTCAAACTTTTGCGTCTCTCGGCTCCGAATCGGTTCTAAATAGAAAGTTGTCGAATCAAACAAGCGTATACAAGTTTTTATACTTATTTTCAGTTGGTAATAATGATAAAATAGGCTATACGCCATTTACATCGCTAATCATGCATTAAACAAAACATAACCATTCTGTTGACTTTTTCGGGAGAGGTTTGACTCGATAAACGACCTAGTTAGGATCCGAATTAGTGAGTGCCCTTTTTGGGGTTTATCAACCATATAAATACCAACTTATAACAACCTTTGATTCGACTAAACTCTGGACCGATTATTTATTATCGAAAAGTCAAACCGTAGTTACGACGGTTTGATTTCTAGGCCATAAACTAAGTATGAATGAACTAGAGAAGATCAAGGGTACTTACACAAGTCTTATGGATGTTTTGGAAAGCTTGGATCAGGTCTTGAGCTCTTGAAAATGTCCAGAAGATGATATGTGCATGTATGTGGAAAATGTGACTTCTTATAACAACTTTAAACCTCATGGATGATCAACAACTAAGTCTAGGGATGTTACATTATCATCCACAAGTGTCCTACAAGCTATAAATCATGTAGGAACACTCACAAGTGAAGATAAGACCAACATAAGTCGGTTATGTGGCAACAGGCAGCTGTCTGTCAACTTTCAGTCGCTGGGCAGTGCTAGCGCACCGCTACGCTTCTGGTGTAGCGCCCCGCTAGGCTGGTAGCGCACCGCTACGCTTCTGGTGTAGCGCCCCGCTAGCCTGTCATCAGTCTTGAAAATTTTGCAATTTAGTCCCTGGTCCCCCGAAAGGTCGCTTTCTCATGTTTTCTTGCATTTTGGGACTTTGTTATTAACATATAGGGGCTTTAAAACTTATACCCACTTTGTGAAGCCCTCGGGTAACTTTGTGATCACCCGAAAAACCCTAAATTTCAACGTTGACACTTATAACCCTCGTACACGAATTTTATCACAACTTGCTCATACGATATCGAAACTTCATGAAATTTTTGTGGTACATTCTAGTGAGCATAATTAATCGTTACAAAGCTTCGGGTTTGTTAAAAGGTCACTCAGAGGTATAACTTAAACATGTTGGCACATTTAACCCCTGTAGTTTGTAATCTCTCACTTTCTTTCACAATTCGCTTCGTATGATCCATGATCTATTTATGTAAGGTTATAAACATCATGTAGAGTTATTGCAAAGTCTAATTATTCATTGTTGACACTTTGAACCCTTATAATTACACAGTTTCACTGATTGTCAACTTTAGTCCTTCAAGAACATTCCTTCACACGTTCAAACCTATGACACGTGTCAACACCTTATAGGACGTAAATTTTCGGGGTGTTACATCCTCACCCCCTTAAAAGAAATCTCGACCCGAGATTTACTGAAACAAGTAAGGGTACTTTTCTTTCATCGTGGATTCAATCTCCCACGTGAATTCGGGACCTCTACGGGCATCCCATTTTACTTTACAATTGGTACTTGCTTCCTTCGAAGCTTCTTAACCTGTTGATCCTCAATCGATATAGGATGTTTATCACATCGTATATCCGCATACCAATTTGTGTTAGTGCTTCTTGACTTATTGGCGGAACACCTCCTTTTGTCACTAGTGTGCAATGTATATTGAGCTCCGTCAAACTCCTTAAATAAGTTTTAGCTTATAAGATACTTGATCTTGATACATTCGATTTCCTTCGAATGATTCTATATATTCAGAGCTTAACTAGCCTGATAATTTCACAAATTTGGTACACCCTTCCTGGGTGATATCTTATGTTAATCCATATTCCTTAACAAGAACTTAGGAAGTTTGCTATTTTCATAACTCCTCGATTTCTTGCCATATACTGGCAACCTACTATCGATTATGGATTTGTATAATCTTATTTGTTGTCCCCCAGGCAACTTTCAGATCTTGCTAATTGGACTTACCAATTCTCTATCTAATACTAAACATTTAATATTTCATCTATACAAGGTCTCCCAAGGAGTAGCCTTAATACTTACATATCAATTATTATAGAAAAGCTTATTTTAATGTGAGATGGTTATTTCAATCACTATTCAATACAAATCTTAAGGGACAGCTAAGCCTTACAGTTAGTCGAACAAATCGACAATCCGGGGCAACTGATGGGGTTCTTAATCGTTGTCTCATTAGGGTTGCGGTGATAATGCATAAGCGAAATGAACCGTCTTTCATATCTAACTATACCGAACTCTCAGGACATTGAGTTAGGCTATATGAATCTATATCTTAAAACTTAATTGACCAGGGTTTTCAATTCTGCCCAGAAATGATACTAGCTGTCTTGGAGGTCTTATAATAATGCAGCCCTAAATGGGATATAACCTTTAACTCTACCTGTCTCTCTGGGGTAAACAGGGTAATCTTAGAAGAAGATGATCAAGATATAAGGAGATTACAGAGATTTTATAAATCTCAAGCTCCAATTCATCCATCTTTGCTTGTGTCAAATAAGTGACACTTTTACGTTACGAGTCCACGAATTTCTTGATCTGCTACATTTACTTGGATTATTCCATTCAGGATATATCCTTTGAATACTACTAGTCGACATTAGTACAATATGACCATTGAGATATCTCAGGGGTTCCATGCATTAAACCTCCATACTGATCAGGCATGGAAGCAATCTATGGGACACACTAGGATACGCCAATCCTCATATGGCACTTTTATCAAACATAGTTTGGCATTCGCGGTCGATAGAAAACAATGAGAAAATAATAAAATAAAGTAATATATATTGTCGTACCCGATTCGAAGAAAGAGTACTCTCAGATTTTTCAGAAGAATCCCTTGCCGATACTCAGAAGAATCGGTTACTATGGTTTCCTTGGTAAGTTATACCTTGTGGATGATATAAAAGTTTGCTAAGCTTATGGTTTATGAAGATTTATTATTGCCTGTATTAAATCAGGACACTTAGCAGAAATTATCATTGGTAAATGATAAGGAAATGTACCTGCTATGTAATTATCCTTCTGCACCAACTCTTGGGTGTTCATCATGCGTTTGTTTTCTTGGCCTCTTCGGGCTTCTTCTGATTCCTAGGGCAGTTGGTCTTGATATGCCCCTTCTCGTTGCAACCATAACAGGTTGCATCTTTCAACTTCTTGCAATCCAGGGTTTTATGTTCCTTAGATTTGCAAATTCCACACGGCCGAGGCCGAGATTCAAATATGCATTTCCCGAGGTGGTATTTCCTACAGGTTTTGCACCTGATCTTCTCACCCGGCTGCTGGCTGTCTTTCTTAAACCCGGAACTCTTCTTATCCTCAGAGTTCCTCTTTGTCTCCCTATCAGAGCGATGAGAAATTTCATCCTCCCTTTTTCGCTTTCCTTCTTCAGAGACTTTGGCAGCCTTGTTTCTGACCACATCGAGTGTGAGAGATAGCGACAGATCGGCCGCTGACCTGAATGAAGTAGGTCTTGAAGCCTTAACACTGGCTTTGATTTCTGGGGCTAAACCCCCAATGAAGCGAGCAATTCGCTTTGGTTCCGGTGTGATCAAATAAGGAACCAATCGAGACTTGGTATTGAAATTTGTAAGGTATGCTTGACAATTTAAGTTTTCCATGACCAATGTCAAGAATTCAGTCTCAATTTTCTCAACTTCATGTTGAGGACAGTAATTTTCTTTGATAAGAGTAACGAACTGCTCCCAAGTCATGTTGTATAAAGGAATCTTCCCCGTAGCTTGGATCAGTGACCTCCACCAAGATAGAGCTTCTCCTTTAAAAGATTGTGAAACAAATTTCACAACATCTTGCTCTGCACAACCGCTGATGTCAACAACAGCGTCCATCTCATCGAGCCACGTCATGCAATCGATGGCCCCTTTTTCTCCTGTAAAGTCTCTAGGCTTGCAGGAGACAAAATATTTATATGAACAGGTCTTAACTGGTGTCTCTTGATGGAACACAACCTGTCTAAACGGAATACTCCTTTGATTTGACAAGTCATGAACATCGTCTTCTCTTGACTCAAGTATTTTAGAAGGGGGCTTACTACGAGCCACAGATAGAGTCTTAGAATGGGTATCATTTGATTCATCATACTGTCTGTCAAGAGCTCGAGTAACAGCATAATCTATTATTGCCTGCAGTTCCGCTCCAGTTACATTGATTCTGGTAGCATCATTGTCCTCCTTCATGTGGCTGTTAACTTCATCTAATCCAGCCATGTAGCTTGATTGCTTCATAAACATTGACAATGATTTATCCAGAGGTCATTATGAAATTATCATTTTTGATAATTTATTAACCATGGTAATATAAACCATATGGGTTAATTTGTTAGTTATACTTAGTTAATATTTTTCATTATAACTTATCTTAGTTATAAAACATCAAATATATTAAAGTGGCGTAAAAAGCCTGGTCTCAAGGACAGTTTTAAATTTTATAAGCCATGATTTTAGAGAATCAAAGCATTTAGGTTTGAACATAGTTCATTATCTTTCCTGGACAGAGAGTCAAAGACTACTACTGTCGTTGTCAATTTGACGATACAATATGGCCCGTAGGCGGATCAATTGACATTACAAAACGATGTTTTTAGAAATTAATAATCATCACACTGGTGATAGTAGTCATGATAATATTGATCATATTGACTATGAGGCTTGGGCATAGCCCACTGCCTTAGACAAGAACCCTAAGATTTACTACTGTCATTGTCGTAGTGACAATATTATAAAGTATAGCCAGTAGGCACTTCATCACTAAGGATATCGATAATATGATCATCATATTGATGATATTAGTCATGATCACATTGATCATATAGACTAATAGGCTTGAGCATAGCTCACCACCATAGACAAGGAATCATAAAGATCACAATGTCAGAGACATATTAGTCATGATCACATTGATCATTTAGGCTAATAGGCTTGAGCAGGGCTCACCACCATAGACAAGGAATCATAAAGATCACAATGTCAGTGTCTCAGATGGACAATACGTTATAGCCCGTAGGCACTTCCCTTCTAAGGGATGGTTATAATATGATCATCTTATAGGATGATATAAGCTATGATTTCTAGGTCAATAGACTAGATAAGAATATTGGAAAAATCCAATATATGAAAATAAAAGTACAGAGTTGCCCTAAGCGGGACTTGAAAGGAATAATGTTGTCCTCGAAGGAACTGAAAGGTAATTATGTCCTTATAAGGACTATTAAGGAAACGATTTTTCGCAAAGGGAGTTTCTTCTTCATTTTATTTCTGAATGCCTTCTCCTTGTTTGCATGTTTCGTCCTAGCCGTTGTACGAAGGTCAGAAATTTAAGGCTCCTGGTGTGGAGAATTATTATTATGGCTTCTTCGCTCGGCGATGTATCCAATATATAAAAATTTTGGAAGCAGAATTTCCAGATAAGGATTGAGAATATTCCTATGTTAAGTCTAGACTTAGAAGATTTAGAAATGTGCAATTGTGTCATTGAGATTAAACACAAAAAAATAGTGTTTAATTCACTCAATGTTGGCTCTGATACCAACCTGTCACACCCCGAATTTCCACGTGTTACCGGTGGGCCCGGTAGGGGAGTAACGTGACGTGGTTGACAACATCATAGTCAAACAACACAATATATAAATGCACAGCGGAAGCAAAAGGATAAATATATTACAATCCGAATAGTGTAACATCAAAGTATTACAACGGAAGTAAAAGATCCACAGGCGGATCTTAAAACATAAACTTTATTCAACAGACTTTAGGCACCTAGAACTTTCAAGATTCCTTAGAAACGCCCTGAGCTTCCAGCCAATTACGTTCAGTACCTGTCACTTAACCCTTTTGGAAAATACGTCAGTTTTCACTGGTAAATACACTCAACCGACTCATTTTGTAAATGTTTATGAAAATTTGTTTAGGTGCACAAGACATGCAAATATTTCGACACTTGGATTAAAATGCATAGAGGAAAAATTAATCTTTTTAACTTGGAACAATTATATTTATAACCTTGTATACAGATTTACATGTTCGTTGTACGTTCAGGGCCCGATGTAGAAATCGAGTCAGATTAACAGACACGCCACAAGTATAGGCCCACAAGAGAGTGAGATACCGTTATCTCTTAAGCACTGTCAGGTGTATGCCTACACCCCGTGCTTAAGACGTGGCCATTTTATAATACAATGATGTCACTAGGATATCCGGGACATGGTCATTAACCCCTAAAGGTCTTTGTTTCAAACAATACAGATTAAACCGGGTTACCTCAATGATTTAACCATAATAAGATTAAAGATTCAATACCCGACCAAGTGGTATTATTATACCGTATCCCAAGCCCGTATAGGGAAAATAAGTTAAGAGTATTTACCTGAGCTAGCTCCTGTCTTAAATAGCAGAAATTAATAACTCAGCCGTGTTCACTTAAGTAAGCGTAGGTACAATTTACCGGAAATCTCTAGTCTGGAATGATGGTATAAAAACCAATTAGAATGCTAACGGCCTTTAATTAAGCCTAGGCTTAGACCGGCTAGTCTTATAGAAAGATACGGTTCAAACGCACGATAAGGCGAAGACCGGAATAGAATGGGATTTAGACCCGACAAGTTTGAAGACTTGTATAATATGGGAAATCTAAACACCTTCTGGATTTTGAGATAATAACGATAAGGTTTGACCCGTTTCGGCTAATTTATGCAAACTAGTTACATAAACCGAACCGAACGCGTATGAAGCGTAACGGGTAACCGTAAGAGTCCTAAACAGGTTTCCTAAGTTAACATGCCCTAAATATGTTGTGATATCAGTGGGATACCTTCCGTTATGCCCAAAACGAGTTTAATCTCATAAAAAGCCCCGAAGGGGTATTTTGGTCATTTTAAAGATTATAAAAGGGATTAATTACATTTCTGTGAACCGGGTCTGAAAACATCAGTAACTTAGTTTATTTTAACAGATTATAACATTTGGTTATAAGTCTTATATGTCAAAATAGTTTTAAACCCTAACTATGCGTATAATACGCGTATAAAGCCGTTTTAAGCGACGTACGGTTTAAAATAGTATTCTGAGTTTTCTGATTATTTAAACAAGTTCAAAACACTACATTTATTATTTAAAATCAGTAGCAATTGGATTGGCGTCAAAAGGATTTGTAAAACTCATTTTATGGCCGAAAAGGGCATATTCGGTATTTACCGAATTAAGGCGCTAATCCAAGCTTATGATCATTCTAAAAATAATTAAAAATCTTTAAAAATCCTAAAATATTATTTAACATCAGTGGGTAAAATATTTGGTGTCAAAACTGAGTTTAGATAGGCTTTACGCTAATGGCGTCGTTTAATTAATAAACTTGTTTATAAACACGCCATTAAGCATAACTCCTAATCTAGACTTCCGATTGACGTGAAATTTTGCAGACATGTTCAATAATCAGTATTAAAGACTTTTGCACTTTTACATTTTCTAAAATCTCGTTCTGCGGTCATAAGGGCATTATGGTCATTATTTAGGCATTTAACGGAAACGTCGGATAGTTACGGATTCGAGTGGTATAAACGCAGAGGCTTATACACACATGTAACTAGGTCCAAATGGAACTTTAAGGCATGACTAAACCTATATAAATCGGGTCAGAACTGAGGTCAACGCAAAAGTCAAACTTTTGCGTCTCTCGGCTCCGAATCGGTTCTAAATAGAAAGTTGTCGAATCAAACAAGCGTATACAAGTTTTTATACTTATTTTCAGTTGGTAATAATGATAAAATAGGCTATACGCCATTTACATCGCTAATCATGCATTAAACAAAACATAACCATTCTGTTGACTTTTTCGGGAGAGGTTTGACTCGATAAACGACCTAGTTAGGATCCGAATTAGTGAGTGCCCTTTTTGGGGTTTATCAACCATATAAATACCAACTTATAACAACCTTTGATTCGACTAAACTCTGGACCGATTATTTATTATCGAAAAGTCAAACCGTAGTTACGACGGTTTGATTTCTAGGCCATAAACTAAGTATGAATGAACTAGAGAAGATCAAGGGTACTTACACAAGTCTTATGGATGTTTTGGAAAGCTTGGATCAGGTCTTGAGCTCTTGAAAATGTCCAGAAGATGATATGTGCATGTATGTGGAAAATGTGACTTCTTATAACAACTTTAAACCTCATGGATGATCAACAACTAAGTCTAGGGATGTTACATTATCATCCACAAGTGTCCTACAAGCTATAAATCATGTAGGAACACTCACAAGTGAAGATAAGACCAACATAAGTCGGTTATGTGGCAACAGGCAGCTGTCTGTCAACTTTCAGTCGCTGGGCAGTGCTAGCGCACCGCTACGCTTCTGGTGTAGCGCCCCGCTAGGCTGGTAGCGCACCGCTACGCTTCTGGTGTAGCGCCCCGCTAGCCTGTCATCAGTCTTGAAAATTTTGCAATTTAGTCCCTGGTCCCCCGAAAGGTCGCTTTCTCATGTTTTCTTGCATTTTGGGACTTTGTTATTAACATATAGGGGCTTTAAAACTTATACCCACTTTGTGAAGCCCTCGGGTAACTTTGTGATCACCCGAAAAACCCTAAATTTCAACGTTGACACTTATAACCCTCGTACACGAATTTTATCACAACTTGCTCATACGATATCGAAACTTCATGAAATTTTTGTGGTACATTCTAGTGAGCATAATTAATCGTTACAAAGCTTCGGGTTTGTTAAAAGGTCACTCAGAGGTATAACTTAAACATGTTGGCACATTTAACCCCTGTAGTTTGTAATCTCTCACTTTCTTTCACAATTCGCTTCGTATGATCCATGATCTATTTATGTAAGGTTATAAACATCATGTAGAGTTATTGCAAAGTCTAATTATTCATTGTTGACACTTTGAACCCTTATAATTACACAGTTTCACTGATTGTCAACTTTAGTCCTTCAAGAACATTCCTTCACACGTTCAAACCTATGACACGTGTCAACACCTTATAGGACGTAAATTTTCGGGGTGTTACAATTGCCTCGGGGAGTGTGCCACTGAAAATTGGTTTGCGCAATTTCCTCAATTTGATTATATATTTCATTTGGGCGACGATTACCTAAAAGTCCCCCGGAGCTAGAATCAAGTGTTTGTCTTGTGTGTGGCAACAACCCATTGTAGAAAGTGGATACTTGTTGCCACACTGCTAGACCGTGATGAGGACACTTTCTTAGTAGCTCCTTGAACCTTTCCCAAGTTTCATATAAGGATTCCCCATCCTCTTGTGAGTATGTATTAATTTCAGTCATTAATTTAGCCGTTTTAGCAGGAGGGAAATACTTATATAGAAACTTTTGGGCTAGTTCATCCCAGGTGTTTACCGAGCCAACTGGGAGGGTGTTAAGCCAAGCCTTAGCTCGGTCTTTTAGTGAAAATGGAAACATTCAAAGGCGGATGGCGTCATTTGATGCTCCATTGATCCGAAAGGTATCACATATTTCTAAGAAATTAGTAATATGTAGATGGGGATCCTCGTCCGCAAGCCCATGGAAGGTTGCGGAGTTTTGAAGCATCTGTATCAAATGTGGTCGAAGTTCAAAGTTATTGGCTTCGACATTCGGTGTATTGATAGCGGCGCCGAGATTACCTACGGTGGGTCGTAGGTAATCCATGAGGGTACGTTGGTCCGCCATTGGAAGTGGGTCCCCCGAAACTTTCTCTTGATTTTTAGCTTTAAGTCTTTTTCTGAGGAAGCGTTCGGGTTCTTCTAGAGGTTCTTTAATGTCTCTACTAGAACTGGAGCTCATGCACTACGTAGGAAGTTCAAATGTGGCGCCTGGGTTCCAAATTCTGCAATAAAAACAGAAAAGAACGTTGGTCAGAAGGTTCACCACGGCCCCGTGCTCAGTGAACACGGCCCGTGGTCGGAGGTATAGTGATTGTTTTCCGGATCCCTGTTACTAGGAGTTGGACACGGCCCCGTGTTGCACCGACACGACCCCGTGCTCAGCTCTCTGTAACTTGGAAAATTAAAATTGCTAGTGATAACGCTGGGCACGACCCGTGTCCAACCAGGCACGGCCCGTGCTGAGTTCTGCTAAAACTGAAAAACTAAGAAAAATCCTAAAAAAATGAAAAAAAAAAAAACGATTAGGCCGCTGATTTCTAACTTTCTTAAAATCCTTGTGTCCCCGGCAACGACGCCAAAAACTTGATGTGCGTGAAGTGTGTTATGGTTTTAATGTTTATTTTAAGCCCTTTTACACTTTCTTAGCCAAGTTTTAAATTTATAAAACACGATATTTACTAACACTAAACACACATATGGGCAAGTGCACCCATCGTGAGCGTAGTATAGTGTTGGTAAGATACCAAGGTCGTCCAAGGACACAAGAGCTTTTAATACCGGTTTATTCTCAACGTCTAATCAAATCAAAAAGTTAGAAAAAGGTTTTAAACTAGAAAAAATAAAAACTAAATAAAATGCTGAAAATAAAAATAAAAATAAAACAGATAGACAAGATGAATCACTTGGTTCCGACTTGTGTATAGTGTAACCTTTAATTATTTCCGCACTTTTGCACTTTTTAAGAGATTATCTTAGTTATTGTAGTAGGGCAAGTGTAACCTTTAACCTTTAATTATTTCCGCACTTTTCCCTTAACCCCCGACCAGGTAGCCAACATACCTCCATATAGACCGTGGAGATATGAATAGCCGGGTTATATAGACAGTAAAATAATGCCAAGACACCACGGACAAACGATAAGAAAAAATCACCTTCAACATAAGAAACTAGTTATTAAAGTCATTAATACAAAACCAAGTAAAAAGTGCGAAAAGATTAAAAATAAAAAGTATTACACTAGACACTTTGTCTTCACCAAGTGATGTAAGAGACTTAGGCAAACATGGCCTTGATTGTCAAGAACTCTTACGATCAATCTTGGATCCCGAGACAACTCACACACTCTACGATGGACAATGGATGATGGTGGTGGATGATGGTGTTATGGTGGTGGTGGGTGGTGGGTGAAGTGTGAGAGAGGTGGTGTGCCAAGGGATGGTTTGAGCTTGAGCCAAGCACTCCTATTTATAGGCTGAACAGAAGCTCGGGCACGGCCCCGTGTCCAGTGGGCACGGCCCCGTATCCACATCCTTCTATTTCTTCATTTATTGCAGCTTGTCTGTATTAGTTGACCACGCCCCCGTGTCCGCTGAGCACGACCCCATGTGCAGAAGCATATCTGTACTATGAAGATTTGCCTGGATTCTGCGAATCTTATAGTTGACCACGGCCCCGTGCCCGCTGAGCACGGCCCCGTGGTGGGCAATAGAAGCTTCTACCACTTTTTCTTTTCTGCTGACACTTGGGCACGCCCCCGTGCTGGCTGAGCACGGGGGGTGTTCAGTCTTCTGTCTTCTTGTATTGCTTGGGAAGATGCTGTCGTGGGGTCGGGCATGTCACGTTTGTCCCTTTTCTTGTATTTATGTTAGATTTTGCTGTCTTTTTGCTTCTTTTGTTAATTTGAGCTTATTTAATCCTTAAAATACAAAAGGAAGACAAAAGCACACTTTTTCCAACATTAGTACTAAAAAAGGGTTAGTTTTATGCCACAATTGATGTAATTTATATGTTGCATTTTGCACACATCAGTGGGCATATGACCTTGTCCATTCTAGGAGACAGAATGAACAAGAGGGACTTTCTTGGGGTATGGTTGTTCACAACCGCTCTATGTACGCAACTCCTGTAAGATCTGTTCGATAAATGCCTGTGACAAAATTACCTAGTCGGTGTTTCACCTTATTTGGAACACACATCTCTGACACTATTTGGACACTTTTTGTGCCATAGACGCCTCGTATAGGGCTATACGAGGTGTCTAGGCACTGAATTGAAGGGGGTCTTCAGGGGTTGTCATGCACAAAGTTTAAGAAAACCTAGACGCCTCGTACAGACCTATACGAGGAGTCCAGGCGTTGGATGTTTTTTTGGTTGAAAGAAGGGGTGTTTTGGTGGGTTTTTGGTGTGGTTTTTTTGATAGTTTTTGAAGGTGTGTTTTTAGCGAATATTTTTTTGGTTTTAAAAAAAGTTTTGTTTTTACACTATAAAAAATTCAACTATTTTAAAAATCGGCTCTTTAAATAGATTCTATCGATTAAATATTATAATGTTTTTAACATTTTACTTTTTTAAATATTATTCTTCCGATTAAAATTTTATCTCGTTCAAATATTGTTTCCGTATTATATTCAGGGGATATATTGTTTCCGTATTATATTCAAAACATATATTGTTTCCGTATTATATTCAAAACATATATTGTTTCCGTATTATATCAATTTAAGACAACAATCATTTAGTAACTGAATAACTGAAAACAAACATAAATATGACATATATAAGATAACTTTTGTACATCCATAACAAAAATATATAAGATAAGTTTGTACGTCCATAACAAAAATTAAAACAACAACAGGTCTATGCATCAGAATCCGAATCTGTATCTGGCTGCTGCGGCTGCTACTGCTAATGTGGTGCTCTCGTCTATCATACGCCTCCCGAACCAACCAGCCTATCAAATCGTTGAGCCTGTCAAGCTCGGCTCGTACCTCCAGATGTAGCGCATGTAACACCTCGCAAAATCACGACCAATATAATAAAGACACGTGTCATGGACTTTAAACGTGTAATGGATTGATCTGGAGGGACTAAAATTGTCAAACAATGTAAATATGTTAGTAAAAGGATCCAAAGTGTTAACATGCCATTCTTGTGCCTCTGATTGACCTCACATGACGTTCGTATTCTCTAATGAATAATTTGTCGAACATAGAAAGTCGTTTGTGTTTAAATTAAGGATCTTACAAAACATAGGGGTTAAAAGTGTCAACATGTTAAATGTTACCTTTGAGTGACTTTTTAACGATCCCAAAAACATTGTAATAATTGTACATTTCGCTCTCAAGAATAAGTTGATAGCAGTTTTGTGGAGTTTCGTTGAAAACAAGACTTTTCGGGTGACCTTACATCTAACCGGGAGCTTAACGGAGTTAAATAATGACCCTAGGACCTAAATAGTTAACTATGGGGGTCATAAGTACAATAAAAGATAGTTATTTAAACTTAAATGGACCAGGGACTGAAATTGCAAAGTTTGGAAATTGTTTACCGGATTCTCCCATTGTCGTGGCCCGCGGTGACTTCTTATGAGTCTTACGCGGCCCGCGTAGAAGTGCTAGTAACAGAAAAACCTGCACATCTGCAGGTTCAGTCAGTTCCACCGCCTTTGCATGCCTGAATTCGATACCAGGGACTGAGCAAATGGTTTTTCATGCACTAGGGACACCTGGAATCATCTGGGATCAATGTAGGGACATATGGATTGATCATATGAAGTAGAAATTCCTATATAAAGGCCCTTATTTGTTTCTTGTTCTTGGGCACACTTTGGTTTTCACTTCAAAACTCTTCTATGGAGCTTCCTGCTGTTCAAGAAAGTTTCCTTCAGCTCTAAACTCGTGCTAAGGACTATAGTAAGTGTTCTTAGCTTCCTAAGTTTAAGTTTTATTAGCTTAATGACCGAAAGTCAAAGTTATCGTAATTAAGCTTTGACTTTATGATTAATCACAAATGGTCTAGCCATTATTCGAATTAAAAGTGGCTATGAGTTGGTAATTATGTAGGTGATAAACCCTTAAAAGGGCACCTACTGATTATCACTTTTACTTGGTCAATTGTCGGGTCAAACTTGTTAATAAAAAGTCAAACGGGTCAGTTTTCACAAATTAATTCATAACTAATAATGTAGAGGTTATGGAACATGTTTTAACACTAAAATAACTTGGTAAATAATATAAAACATGTTTAGACATGTTCAACCCGACAATTTTGAGTTTAGGCTCGGTTCGGAACCGAAAGTCGCAAAAGTAGACTTTTGCTTTGACTTTCAGTTCTGACCTGATTTAGCTTAGTTTAGATATGCCTTAGGGTTCCTTTAGGACCATATTATAGGTTAGTATAACCCTATGAGGTTATACAACTTGGTTCCATAGAAATCCTAGTTCATTGTATGTTTCCGTTAAATGCTTTAAAGTTGACCATTATGCCCTTTTGATATTAAATCAAGATTTTTGAAAATGTGAGAGGACAAAAACCTTTATTACTGATATTTAAGTATATCCTAAAAGTTTGACATCAGATTATGGTCTAAAATAGAAGTTATGCGCGATATCGCAAAATGAAAGCTTTTTATTAATTAAATGACATTTTTGGCATAAATCATATTTAAACCCAAATTTTGACACCAAACTTGTCACCTACTGTTAAGATATAATATTTAGGGATTTTTGGAAATTTTTGTTAAATTTTAAACTGATCATAACATGGGGTTCTTGCATAGGCTCGGTAATTGACGCTAATGCCATTTTTTGCTAATAAAATGAGTTTTACACATCCTTTACATATCAAACCTTTTTCTACTGATTTTATACATCAAATAAATTATTTTAAAATGTAGAGGTTGATCAAAATATCAGATTTCTTTAATTAACCCGAATATCGTCAAATACCGACTTTTATGCGATTTAGGCGCATAGTATGGTTTAAAACCATATTTAGCTCCTAAGACTTGTTACCTACTCTGATGTTATGAATAATTTTTTACACTTAAACAGTAAGTAAAAGTTTTGAACTCAGATTTCCAAATTTGACCCTTATAGCATATGTGAAATGACCAAAATGCCCCTACGGTGCATAGTTTGGCCATAAATGATAAAATTCACATATGTATGATATCTTACTGATATAACTTATTAAAATAAATATTTTTACTGATTATTTTAGACCAGAACCTCAGATTTCTATTTAACCTCTTTTATAAACTTTAAAATGACCAAAATACCCTTTCGGGGCTTAAATTGGTTTTAAATTCGTTTTGGGCATAATGGAAGATATCCTACTGATATCATAACATATTTTAAGCATATTAACTTGTGAAACCTGTACATGACTCATTTGGTTACCCGTTATACATATTCGCGTTCGGTATAGTTTATGTAACTAGTTTGCACAAATTAACCGAAACGAGTCAAACCTTATCATTTTTACTTCAAAATCCAGAATGTGTTTAGTTTACCCATTTTTTACAAGTCTTCATACTTTTCGGGTCTAAATCACATTCTAATCCGGTCTTCGCTTAATCGTGCATTTGAACCGTAAACCTTTCATTAAAACTAACCGGTCTAAGTTTAAACTTAAGTAAGACCCGTTAGGAATCTAATAGGTTATTAAAACCTTCATTCCAGATTTAGGAGCCCAGTAAAAGCTATTTGCACTTGCTGATTGTTATACGGCTGAGATTAAAATTATATTTTGCTCAGGTAAATACTTTTAACTTATTTTCCGTTATACGGGCTTGGGATACAGTATTATAATAATACCGCTTGGTCGGGTATGTAGTTATTTAAATCGGATTGTGATTAATACATTTACATAACCCGTTTTAATCTGTTTTGTTTGATGCAATGCCTTTGGGGAGTTAATGACCATGTCCTGGATATCCTCGGCTCATTTACTAGAAATGGCCACGACTTAAGCACGGGGTGTAGGCATACACCTGACAGTTGCGTATGTATAAACAGTATCTCACTCTCTTGTGGGCATATACTTGTGGCGTGTCTACTAATCTAATCCAGCTCTTCTAACCGGGTCCCGAATAGACGACAAACATGTAAAATGGTATACAAGATTATTTTTAATAATTGTCCCAAGTTATAAAAGAATTTTTGTGCCTTGTGCATTTAAATCAATTTTACAAACATTTTTAAAAGAGTCAGTTAATTGTATTTACAGTGTAAAGTGACGTATTTTTCAAAAAGGTTAAGTGCAGGTACTAAGCGTAATGGGCTGGAACTCCTGAGTGATTTAATAAAGAGTCCTGCAAGCTTTTATCACTTTAAGTCTGTTGAACAATTCTTCTTTTGTTTTGATCCGCCTGTGGATCCACTTACATCTCGTTGTGTAATATTTTATGTTACTTTAAACTCGTTTTGTATAAAATACTTTTAGACTTCCGCTGTGCATTAAACTGTAATTAATTGACTATGATGATATCAACTATGTCACGATACTCCCCACCGGTAATACGTTGAAATATCGGGGTGTGACAACGCAGCTCTTAGGGCATGACCTGGAATAACGTGACGTGGAAACTGAGGCGCCCCGGGAGGTGGCGATGGCTGTGGCATCGCTGCACCATCTAAATTCACCAGAGGGTCCGGCACGGGCACTGCAGAAGGATCTGGCAGAGGATAGACTAGCTCGAACTGCTCTGGTAGCGGATCCTCTCTCCATATGCCCCCGTTGCGGTTTTTAAACCGCAGGCCGACGACGAACCTCTTGATCAGTCCCATCCCCCACAACGACGGAAAACCCATCCGCGTAGGCATGAAGGGCGGCGTCTGTAAATGTTGGTCCTGCTCCAGTACGAGGCCTAATGAACGGGCAATGACGGTCACGTACGCGTCGCCATAAAAAAATCCACGCTCCTGCCGGTGATGGGCGGAGGCGTAGTACTGGGCTAGACCGTGTGCTAGGGCGCACAGCCTCCTGTACAACAAACAATAAAGGAAAAAAAGATATGTGGTCGTACACCACTCACGACTGTAGCCGCGCCCTTCAATAGAAGTAGCAAGCATATGGTGCATATACCTGGAGAAAGTGTTAGCGAAATACAGAAACATAAATTAATAAACAATACGCATAATCACAATAATTGCTGTAATAAACGTACGTACCTGTACAATGGGTCACCAATAAATGAAACCCTTCCCTTCGACTTGTCGTGCTCCCAAGTATTTGGCCCCACAATCTGTAACACCTCGTAAAATCATGTCCAGTACAATGGTGACACGTGTCATAAACCCTGATTGGGATTAAAGATATCTTGAGGGACTAAAACTGTCAACAGTGCAAAGATGTAATTAGAAGGACCAAAAGCGTCAACATGCCAAACTTGTGCCTCTGAATGACTCTGTGTAATGTCCATATTCATTATTGAATAAATTGTCAGACACTAAAAGCCGTTTGCGCTTAAAGATCAAAAGTTACAAAACACAAGGGATAAAAGTGTCAACATGTTAATTTTACCTCTGAGAGGCCTTTTGACGTTCCCAAAAGTTTTGTAGTACATTGCTGCACCCTCAAGAATATCTGATAAAAGTTTCATTAAGTTTCAATTCAAAACTTTAATGTAAATTGAAGTTTCCAAGATTAAGGGTTAAAATTGTAAATATCACAATTCTTCATGCACGAGCCTTTTCAATGTGTCCAAGACTTACAAATGCATGGCTACACTCCCTAGGACACCTAAGACCTAATTACACTGACCATGCATGCTGAAAAAGTCAGTTGTACGCTTTCAGAAAGTGCAGGGGATGAAACTGCAAATAATCAAAACAATGCTGAAATGGACATCACAGGCGTGTCGCGACAGGATCCTCAGCACATGTCGCGACTCGCGGGGAGGGACCAAATCCAGCAGCAACTGGTAGCTGCCCAGCTCTGCAACCTGCAATCTTTTGAGATTTTCTGCAACCTGTTTTGGATTCCAGCTGCATGTTAATGGTTTTGCTAAACCACTAGACACTTGGAAACATCATAAACCACCTGAGGAAACTTGGAATCATCTCTATTCACCCTCATTCACTATAAATAAGGACCTTAGTTGCTCATTCACCTAAGGACTCTTGTAAGTGTACTTAGCCTCTGTAATTAAGTTTTCATTAGCTTAATGACCGAAAGTCAAAGTTATCGTAATTAAGCTTTGACTTAGTGATTAATCACTAATGGTCCAGTCATTTTTCGAATTGAAAGTGGCTATGAGTTGGTAATTATGTGGGTAATAAACCCTTAAAAGGGCACCCTCTGATTTCCACTCTAACTAGGTCAATTGTCGGGTCAAACTTAATATTAAAAAGTCAACAGAAAGCTATTTTGCAAATAAACTTACAATTAACAATGTAGAAGCTATGAAACCTGTTTTAACACTTATATAACTTAGTAATTAATGTAAGAACATGTCTAAGCATGTTCAACCTGACAATTTTAAGTTTAGGCTCAGTTCGGAACCGAAAGTCGCAAAAGTAGACTTTTGCTTTGACTTTCAGTTCTGACCCAATTTAGCTTAGTTTAGATAGGCCTTAGAGTTCCATTAGGACCAGGTTATAGGTTAGTATAACCCTCTGAGGCTATACAACTTGGTTCCTAATTAATCCGATTCATTTGCATGTTTCCGTTAATTGCTTAAATATTGACCATTATGCCCTTTTGACTTTAAATTGAGATTTTTGAAAATGTGAGAGGAAAAAAACCTTTATTACTGATTTATAAGCATGTCCTAAAAAATTTGACATCAATTTGAGGTCTAAATTAGGAGATATGCTCAATATCGTAATTTGAAAGCTTTTTATTAATTAAACGTCATAATTAGCATAAAGCCTATCAAAACCTAAATTTTGACACCAAACTTTTTACCCACTGATGTAATATAATATTTTCGGATTTTTGAAGATTTTTATTTATTTTTTAAACTGATCATGGCATAGGGTTCTTGCTTTGATTCGATAATTGTCGGTTATACCCTTTTTGCTAATAAAGTGAGTTTTACATAACATTTTGATACCAAACTTTTTGCTACTGATTTTATATGATAAATAAAATATTTTGAACTTTATAAACTGATCAAAAACTCAGATTTCCTTTTATAACCTGAAAATCACTCAAAACCGACTTTTACGCGTTTAAAACGCATAGTACGGGTTAAAACTATTTTTGGCATATAAGACTTAATACCTACTAATGTTTTAAGTAAATTTTTATACTTTAACAGTAAGAAAAAGTTTTGAACTCAAATTTCCAATTTTGACCTTTAAAGCTTGTGTGAAATGACCAAAATGCCCCTACGGTGCATAGTTTGGTTATAAATGAGAAATTTCACATATATGCAATACCTTACTGATATGACTTGTAAAAATAAATATTTTTGGTGATCTTTTAAGACCAAAACCTCAGGTTAATATTTAACCTCTTTTATAATCCTTAAAATGACCAAAATACCCCTACGGGGCTTAAATTGATTTTAAATCCGTTTTGGGCATAATGAAAGGTATCCTACTGATATCATAGCACATTTTAAGCATATTAACTTAGGAAACCTGCTCATGACTCATTTGGTTACCCGTTATGCATTTATCGCGTTCGGTACGGTTTATGTAACTAGTTTGCATAAATTAACCGAAACGGGTCAAACCTTATCATTTTCACTTCAAAATCCAGAATGTGTTTAGTTTACCCATATTATACAAGTCTTCATACTTGTCGGGTCTAAACCACATTCTAATCCGGTCTTCGCTTAATCTTGCATTTTAAACCGTATACCTTTTTTTTAAAAACTAACCGGTCTAAGTTTAAAATTAAGTAAGACCCGTTAGGAATCTAATAGGTTATTAAAACCTTCGTTCCAGATTTAGGAGCCCAGTAAAAGATATTTGCACTTGCTGATTTTATACGGCTGGGATAAATTTGTATAATTTGCTCAGGTAAATACTTTTAACTTATTTTCCCTTATACGGGCTTGGGGTACGGTATATAAAATACCGCTTGGTCGGGTATTGAATTTTTAATCGTATGAAGGTTAAATTATTGAGATAACCCCTTTAATCTGTATTGTTTATTTTAAGCCTTTGGGGGGTTAATGACCATGTCCTGGATATCCTCTGCTCATTCATTGAAATGGCCACGACTTAAGCACGGGGTGTAGGCATACACCTGCCGGTGCGTATGTAAAATAATGTACCCACCTGTTCGAGAATAACTCGCCGTGGGATATATTATGTGGTGTGTCTATTAATCTTTAACCCGCTTTTCAGCCCGGGCTACTGAACGTATAATAAACATGTAATTCTTTAACAAGATTATTTTTAAATAATTATACCAAGTTATAAAATATTATTTGTGCCTTGTGCATTCAAATCAATTTTCTTAAACATTTTCAAAATGAGTCGGTTAATTGTATTTACCAGTGTAAACTGACGTATTTTCCAAAAGGCTAAGTGCAGGTACTAGGAGGAATAGGCTGGCTACTCCTGAGTGAATAAATAAAAGTCTTGCAAGCTTTGTCACTTAAAAATCTGTTGAACAATTGTCTTCTTTTGTTTGATCCGCCTGTGGATCCTTTTACATTCCGTTTGTAATACTCTTGATACTTTCATTCGGTTTGTAATATTATTACTTTTAGACTTCCGCTGTGCATTAAACTGTGATTATTGACTATGATGATATCAACTACGTCAAGATACTCCCCACCGGGCCCACCGGTAATACGTGGAAATATCGGGGTGTGACAGGTTGGTATCAGAGCCAACATTGAGTGAATTAAACACTAGCTTTTGTGTTTAATCTCAATGACACAGTTTGCACATTCCTCGACTTCCGAGTCTAGACAAAGAACTTAGGACTAATAATAATTTATTTTATTTTATCCTTTATTGTTTTCCTTTGTTGTTTCTTTTGTTTGTTTTGACAGGATCAACAAATATGCCGCCAAGGTTCCAAAGAGGAGGAAGAGGCAAGGGGACATTCACCGCCCCCCAACGATCACGAGGCTGGACCTTCCTACCAGCGAACTCCGTCTGTTACAATGAGCACCAGTCCTCAAGAAGACTGGAGGACCTACTTAGTGTAAGGACCTAGAAAAATGCCCCAAATCGACCTGTAAGTGAAAACCCGGACACCTGAAACCCTAATACACATGAAAAACCAAGAAATTTAGGAATTTGGTTTTCACGCGGGCCGCGTAAAACATAAGGTAAGGTTTACGCGGGCCGCGTCAATTTAAAGTTGACCGGATAAGCGTTCCGGGGCACGTGTCACCCACGTGGCAACCCTACCTATGACACGCTAGCCCTACACGTAGACTAGATGGCCCTCGCGGCCCGCGTAAAATAAATCTAAGGATTTTCACGGGCCGCGTAAAACCCAAAAATTTGCTATAAATTGCTGGTGCATGAGCAGTTCATTTGTGTTCGAAATTTTCATTCAAAAACGAAGTCTACTGCTCAAAATCGAAATTCTAAGTAGGGAAACGCTGCTACGAATACATGGTATTAACTCGATCACTGCTATGATACAATGTCCGATCGATTGAAACCAATCCGATGGATGTTTAAGTGCTGCCCGTATTTGGGCTATACTTTGTCATTCGTTGTCAGGGTTTTGATTTCGTGAGCTTATCGTAAATGTTGTATTAAGTTACTGACCTAGTTTTGTGTGCATTGTTGTTTAAATTAGGTTATCAGGCTTATCAGTAGGCTAAAATCTGCCCGTCTAAACTTACAATGTGAGTCATTATCTTTTTATCAATGGTTTTACTAAATCTCAAATTATTTTCAAGAGTTATAATTACAGGGATTAAGTCGTGGTTATCTTAAATCACTGGTAAGTGGGATATTGTGCACATTACTAATTTCTCACGGTTAGGTTCATCAACCTAACAGTGATAATCATCACTACTTGGGTGAAAGGACCCAATAGTGGTATGACCATCGTCACAATGCTATGACACGACGCCAGATAAAAATAAGATAGTAGCCATTGTAATCGCTCTTATGCTGTAATTCATAGCTATGTGTCATTTTATCAAATTTGAGTGACTCGTCAGTATTTCCCCGCTGATAAAATATTTTTAAACATGTTTTAGGTGACCTACTGTGAATCAAGGAAAAGTGCTACGGAGCACTAATAAAGCTTGAAGTGGTGGCTCAGTTAAATAAATAAACATGTTTTGTAAAACAGGGAATTTCCTCGTGAAATTCCTCTATTGTAAATTACGTGGTTTGTCCTAAATTATGAAATAAAATAATTGGGCATTTTCAAGTTTTAAAAGATCCTGTTAAACTTCAGCTGTCAACTCAAACAATAAATACCACGGGTTTCTGTCCCGCGGCTCCTGGACCGGGTCACACCGGGACGGGGGCCGTGACAGAAAAATGTGGTATCAGATTCTGATTGCCATTATGTGATTCTATTAAAATTTAATTTACAAAATTTTAACTTAGAATTTTGTGTGTTTCTTCATGTATGCTAACAACATGAATGAACTATCAAAAGCACTTCAAAACTTTACTATCCATACCACAGATATGGATACCACCAGTACCTTCACTGGCTACCAGGCTGATACTGAAGAGCCAATGGTATTCCAAGCCCAACCTCAGGAAAAACTAAAACCGAAAAAGAGAAGAAGACTCGTAGGCTGGAGGCATATGCGTAGGAAGAAACCAGCGGTACAGAAAGTTATAAAGACTGAGGATCCGAAGGATAAAGGAAAAGGAAAAGAAATCGGGGAAAGTTCAGGGCAAACCCAGGAAATGCCACCATGGGAAGAACTGGACCGCCAACTGGCAAATAGCGACCTCATCGAGTCATCGGACCTGCCGATGAAAACCTCTTCTATCACCCAGCGGAAGCACAACTTCCAGTTAATCTAGAACCTGCTATCCCAGATCCTATTATCCACCCCCGACCTCTACCAGGAGAGCTAGAAGAATGGTGGATAACTGACTGGCAAATTTAGAATCTCTTGAATAACCCAAATACCTTTTTCCCCCTGTTTGACCCTGAGCCTACACCAAACCCACCTATGAGCACAGAAAACCTGGCTGAACTCCGCCACTATGGCGAGGAGCTGGTAGACGCAGGAAATAGAATCCGACAAGTGGGGGAGAGGATATCATGGAAATACGACGAGAGGGAACGTCGTTTCTGAAGTGCCAGCTGACAGGGATCGTATGTGGTTGTGTGGTTACGTGTTTAATAATAATAAAATAATAATATTAAAATAAAAATATAATCATGTAAAATAACTTAAAATAAAACTTTTGTAATATAACTGGTGTGTATGGATGCATACTAATATATATAAAAATATCAACGTCGCAAAGTCGACAATTTTGGCTATACATGTTGACATGCTTATGTGTGATTGTTTTATTGTGACTAATTATTAATTATTCTATTTTATGCCAATAACTTATACATTTGTATATTGAAAATTATCAGATGGAACCCGTCATCAATGAGCTAGTTAACGAAGTTAACCAATCTGAGCAAAACAATGAAGATCACTTTCTTAATAGGCAAGATATAGAAAACATCGTTGCCCAGGGAATAGCAAATGCTATTCCAGCAATCCTTGCTGCTGCCCGAAATCCAGTTGAACCTCAACCAATTATTCCCAGCAAACGTACTCATGGCGACAATTTCAGTAATAGTGTAAATGGAGGCAGCAACATTAATAATAATGATGATGTGATGCAAGCCCCATTTCTTAAGAGAATGAAAGCTGCAACGCCTGGTTGCACTTACAAGGAATTTATTGCCTGTAAACCGGTTGAATTTGCAGGCAACGAAGGGGCGACTGCTGCACTGCGTTGTTTAGAGAAAACCGAAGCAGTAATTAAAATAAGTAAATGTGCCGAGGAAGACAAGGTTATGTACGCGTCACATCTTTTTAAAGAAGGGGCATTAGAATGGTGGAACACAGTATTACAAGCCAAGGGAAGCAATGTGGCCAATGCCATGAGTTGGGAAGAGTTCAAGCATCTGGTAGAAAGGAAATTCTGCCCCGAATATGAAAAGGAACAAATGGCAAATAAGTTCCTGAGTCACCGGATGGTAGACGTTGATTGTCGAGGGTATACTTCGACATTCTTCGAGTATGCTAGAGTTGTACCAACCCTGGCTTCGCCAGAACCGGTACTTATTTCTCGCTATATTTGGGGTTTGATTGGCGAAATCCGTGATATCGTTAAAGCTGCAAGACCCCGCACGATTGACGATGCAGTAGAATTAGCCAACACCCTGACCAACGGGCTGGTACGCACACGAGAAGAAAATCGGAAGAAGGAAGTGGCCCAAAAGATTACCCAAGGATTCCGTGTGGGTAATAATAGTAATTTTAAGAAAAAGGGAACCGGTCAATCTTCCTCTACTTCATTTTGCAATACTTGTAAAAGAAAGCATTTTGGAAGATGCAAAGGGTATTGCAATTTCTGTAAAATTCCGGGGCACTAAGAAGAAGATTGCAGGAGGAAGAAATCAACAATCTGCTTCAATTGTGGAGAAGCTGGACATTTTAGACCAGACTGCCCGAAACTGGTCAAACCAGCGGACAACAAAGCCAAACCTGCAGAAGGAACTACCAAGGAAAACGCAAGAGCCTTCCAGTTGACTACTCAAGAAGCAGAGTTAATTCCCGATGTGATAGCTGGTACGTTCCTAGTTCATGACGTTTATGCAAAAGTATTATTTGACTCTGGTGCAAACCAAAGTTTTATAAATACTTCATTCTGCCAAGCTCTTAACCTACCCTTAACCAACCTTAGGCAGATGTTTCGATGTGGTGTTAGGAATGGATTGGTTAGTAGCCAACCATGCTCGAATCCTCTGTGATAAGAATTCCGTAGAAATTTATACACCCTCAGGAGAAAGAGTGGTAATTACAGGAGATAAGCCACGTAAGCTAATGGAATTCATTTCCGTAATGAAAATGGCCAGTTATTCAAGAAAACAAGAAATAGTGTACATTATTTCGGTAATCATCAACACTAAAGGTCAACTTAAGGAAATTCCAGTAGTATCAGAATACCCAGATGTATTCCCAGAAGAACTACCTGGATTACCACCCGATAGGGAAGTTGAATTTAGAATTCATCTAATTCCTGGAACTACACCGATAGCCAAGGCACCTTATCGGTTAGCACCCACCGAAATGTTAGAATTGAAAAAGCAGTTAGATTAATTACTAAGCAAAGGATTTATACAACCTAGTTCATCTCCGTGGGAGGCTCCCGTGTTGTTTGTGAAAAAGAAAGATGGTTCGATGCGAATGTGTATCGATTACAGGGAATTGAATAAGGTTACAATTAAAAATCGATACCCATTACCTAGAATTGATGATCTTTTTGATCACTTGCAAGGAGCTAGATACTTTTCTAAGATAGATTTACGCTCCGGATACCATCAGTTGAAAGTACAAGAAGAAGACATACCTAAAACTGCTTTCAGAACTAGGTATGGTCATTACGAGTTTACAGTCATGCTCTTTGGATTAACAAATGCTCCTGCAGCATTCATGGACATGATGAATAGAATCTGTAAACCGTACTTGGATAAATTCGTAATTGTCTTCATCGACGATATACTTATTTATTCCAAAAGCCAGGAAGAGCATTGTGAGCACCTGCATGCACTCTTAACTTTGTTAAGAAAAGAAAAGCTTTACGCCAAATTCTCGAAATGTGAATTTCGGCTACAGGAGGTGCAATTTTTGGGTCACATGGTGAATCACGAAGGTATTCACGTAGATCCCTCCAAGATAGAAGCAATCACCAAATGGAAGGTCCCGCAATCAGCTATGGAAGTTAGAAGTTTTCTAGGGTTAGCTGGATACTATAGACAATTTATTAAGGATTTTTCCAAAATAGATGTGCCATTAACTAAGCTAACCTGTAAAGCGGTGAAATTTGAATGGGGATCTAGACAAGAGGAGGCTTTTAGGATTTTAAAGCAAAGATTAACAAACGCCCCAATTCTTGCCTTACCAGAAGGAACAAAAGATTTTGAAGTCTACTGTGACGCTTCTAAGCTAGGATTAGGATGTGTGCTAATGCAACGCAAGAAGGTAATTGCGTACGCCTCAAGGCAATTAAAGAAGCATGAAGAAAATTATACAACTCATGACTTAGAGTTAGGAGCCATAATTTTTGCCCTTAAGATTTGGAGGCACTATCTGTATGGAAGTAAGTTTACAGTCTATACAGATCATAAGAGTTTAAGTGTCACGGCCCCCGTCCCGGTTATACCCGGTCCAGGATCCGCGGGACAGAAACCCGTGGTATTTGTTGTTTGATTTGACAGCGGAAGTTTAACAGGATCTTTTAAAACTTGAAAATGCCCAATTATTTTATTTCATAAATTGGGGATAACACCCATAATTTACAATAAATGTGATTTCACTGGGAAATCCATGTTCTTACAAAAACATGTTTCTCTATTTTATTGAGCCACCTCCTCAAGCTTGTAGTGCTACATGGCACTTTTTCCTGGATCACATCAGATCACCTGAAACATGTTTTAAAAAGGTTTTATCAGCAGGGAAATACTGGCGAGTCATTCAAGTTGCACAAAACAACACATTGTTATAATATACCGTATTAATGGTGATTACAATGTTTTTATCAACCAATTACCCCAAATCGGTATTTGTCACTTGACAGTATCTGTGACTATGGTCAGATCACCCATTGGCTAACCTGTCGTCCAATGGTGACGGGTATCAAGTAATGTATACAAAACCCCACATACCGGCAGTAATTGAAGATTACAAAGACTTAATCCCCGTAATTATAACTTTGAAAACAAGTAGGGTTTTGGGAAACCAATTTGATAAAAAGAGAATGCCTCACCTTGCAAGTTTAGTTTGGGCAGAGTTTAGCCTACTGATGTGCGGTAAGTGTCGTATATTTTAGGTGTATATTTTAAGCCCTTTTTAACACTTATTTTAGCCAAGTTTTAAATTTATAAAACACGATATTTCACTGACACTAAACACACATATGGGCAAGTGCACCCATCGTTGAGTGTAATATAGTGTTGGTAAGATACCGAGGTCGTCCAAGGACACAAGAGCTTTTAGTACCGGTTTATCCTCAACGTCTAACCAAAAATAAAAGTTTAGAAAAATGTTTTAAACTAAGAAAAATAAAACTAACTGAAATGCTGAAAATAAAAATAAAAGAAAAAAAAACAGATAGACAAGATGAATCACTTGGTTCCGACTCGTATCTAGTATAACCTTTGATTATTTCCGCACTTTTGCACATAATTAAGAGATTATCTTAGTTATTGTAGTAGGCCCCTCTTTTGAAGGCGACGTTACCCTCACCCCAGTAGTTTGAGTCAGCAGGGATACAATCCTAAAAGGGTGGATTATTGGAAGATAATGAATTAAGTTATTAATGCAGTATTGTGGTAGGCCCCGCTTTTGGCGGTGACGTTACCCTCGGCTAAGTAGTCTGAGTCAGCAGGGATACAGTCCTAAATAGCCGGGTTATAGTATTAATAGTAGTTAACTTATGAGGGGATCAAAGAGTTTGGACCCCCGCCATCCAATACCGTGAAGTATTGAAGGAGGTCCTACTAAATTTGACCCAGGTCCATTGCAGGACCTCTAAACGCTGAACAATGGCAAGACCTTTACCAAACCGTTCCCTTAACCCCCTACCAGGTAGCCAACATACCTCCATATAGACCGTGGAGATATGAATGGTGAAAATCCTTTATTTTATATAGACAGTAAAATAATGCCAAGACACCACGGACAAACGATAAGGAAAGATCACCTTCAACATAAGTAACTAGTTATTAAAGTCATTAATACAAAACCAAATAAAAAGTGCAAAAGATTAGAAATAAAAAGTATCATACTAGACACTTTGTCTTCACCAAGTGATGTAAGAGACTTAGGCAAACATGGCCTTGATTGTCAAGAACTCTTACGATCAATATTGGATCCCGAGACGACTCACACACTCTACGATGGACAATGGATGATGGTGGTGGATGATGGTGTTGTGATGGTGGTGGGTGGTGGATGAAGTGTGAGAGAGGTGGTGTGCCAAGGGATGAGATGAAATGAATCCAAGCACTCCTATTTATAGGCTGAAAAGAGAGCTGGACACGGCCCCGTGTCCGCTGGACACGGCCCCGTGTCCGCTGGACACGGCCCCGTGTCCGCTGGACACGGCCCCGTGTCCGTCTGACAATCTCTCTCCTCATTAATTGTAATTCGCAATTACAATAAATGCGCCTGCTGTACTTTCGACACGCCCCCGTGTCCGCTGAGCACGACCCCGTGATGGGCAATAGAAGCTTCTATGGATTTGTCTTTTCTGCTGCTTCTTGGGCACGGCCCCGTGCTGGCTGAGCACGGGGCGTGTTCAGCCTTCTGTCTTCTCCTTTTTGCTTTGGAAGGTGCCGTTGAGGGGTCGGGCAGTCCACTAATGTTCCTTTCCTTGTATTTATGTTGGATTTAGCTGTCTTTTTGCTTCTTTTGCGTTTTTGAGCTCATTTAATCCTGAAAATACAAAAGGGAGACAAAAACACTCTTTTTCCAATATTAGTACTTAAAAGGGGTTAGTTTTATGCCTCATTTGATGTAATTTATATGTTGCATTTTACACACATCAAATACCCCCACACTTGAACTTTTGCTTGTCCTCAAGCAAAACTCTTTAATATGTGGCTTACACTCCCAAATGGAATAGGTAGAAGAGAAGGTTTTGGGCTTGTCGTAGAGTGTCGGGACTTCCAAGATCTTTTTGGGTTTTATTTTTATTTATTTACACTCCTATTCGTAATGATTTATTTAGAACTTTTCATAAAAGAAATTACTTATTTGGGCATAACATGCCTTTTTAAAATTCTATTTATATACAAGTTCACATACCTCACGGGGAAATCACTCACACTCGGCCGAAGGTGTATTTTTAGTGAATCACTCGAGAGAGGCATGGAACTTATTTCTACCATAGGCTTGCCAAGAAATCAATCCTCCTCCTTTTTAACTTTTATACCTTTGTAGATATCAAGAGGACTTTGTGGGTTAATGGTTAGGCTAGGGTTAAAGGTAGGTGGTTGGGTTAGTGGTTAGTAGAAAAAGGGCTAAAAGCGTAACAAGTGTCGGTTTTCGTATTTTTGCAATTTTTTTATTTTGATGAAGCTTTTACTCAAACTAAGTTATTTTTGATTAACTTGTTTGTTTATTTTCTTTTTGCTTCATCATTCATCATTTTTTTTTACGAAGAACCGAACTTGTTACTAAAATAAAGGGTTAAAAATGAAAAAGGGTTTGGTGGGTAAAAGGGTTTTTGTTTGGGTGATGAAACGAAAAGGTTTAGGCTCAAAGGGGCTAACTAGGGGGATTTTTGGGTAGGTGGTAAAAGAAAAAGAAAATAATGGTGTAGAAATAAAAAGGGTTAGTCCTAATGCCTCTATCATTTACTTACTTGGGTTTAAGTTGATAAGGACCGGGAATGTATTGTCATGGCAAGTTCTAGAGTCGTAAGAACCAAGCGGCTATTCACACAAGAAACGAAAAATGAGCATTTAGTCAAAAGATATGTAATTGTGTGCTCAATAAAGGCTCAAAACTCACTTTTGTGGGAATGGGTTTTTATGTGATCAAGTATATATAATCAAATTTTAAATAAGTTTGTCATGCCTTTTCATAATTTTCTTATGTTGGTTCTTTTTATCACTACGCTATCGGTTGTAAATTTGTAAAAATATAGCCTTTTTGAGAACTTGAATTTCCCGAGTTAAACCTAGACAAGTAAAAAAATTAAATTTTTGAAAAAATTTTTGGGATGATTAGCGGTTCCAATAGAGTTTTGTGTAAGGCTTGTATTTAGGACTTGCAAAATTCAAGGTTTTAGCATCCCCCCCACACTTAAATTACACATTGTCCTCAATGTGTCCCAAAAATAAAATTTTAGGTTGATTAAATGTGTAAAATAGTGTTTAAAAAGCAAAAATTTGTGTTACTGGGCACTGAACACGGCCCCGTGTTGAGTGGGCACGACCCCGTGTTCAGGTGCCAGTAACAAGAACTTACAGAAGGTGGACACGGCCCCGTGTCCACTGGACACGGCCCCGTGTCCACTGGACACGGCCCCGTGTCTGACAAAATTCTGCAGAACAGAAGCCATACAGCAGGTCTGGGAGGTGAACACGGGGGCGTGTTGGCTGGACATGTCCCCGTGTGGACAGTCTGAAAGCCCGAAAAACAGGTTTCTTCCTCCGGTTTTTCCATCCTGGCCCTATAAATGTTGAGGCTTAACACCCCAA
Organism: Helianthus tuberosus; assembly: GCA_030545235.1. Lineage (NCBI taxonomy): Eukaryota > Viridiplantae > Streptophyta > Magnoliopsida > Asterales > Asteraceae > Helianthus > Helianthus tuberosus. Next base: position 32,053,698 of record CM060447.1, read on the forward strand.
GCCTTGGTTTGTACCTGTTTCATCACTTACTATCACGCCAAGCAACACAAACATCCTACATTACCATAGTTAATTGTTCCAAGCATAAAGTAAAAGAAAAATAAAACGGAAAATAAAAGTGTTTAAGGGAAAGTAAATTGTTCAACTTCTGGCACGCAGGCCACCAATCGTTCGATAGATAAAGGGACTTAAACCTGTGGGCTCGCCATCAACCCGCTCCTGCTCCTCCAAACCCTCTACTCCATATCTTCATCACTATCTTCACCTCCATCCCCATGCCCCGCCATGTGCTCCCGGATGCTGCTGATATCGTCTTGTATATCGTTGATGTTGCGTTCAATAGCTCCGACCCAGTGGTATGTGTTGTTGGCGAGGGTGTAGGCGTTCCTGGTACACATGAGGTTTTCCTGTATAAGATCATGTAAGCTTTGAAAATTAGGAAAACCGCCCCCCTGTGAGGAGGATTGACCCGGATCACCATGGGGTGGATACTGGTGGTGGGGAGGTGGTGCGTGAAGAACTAGGGCCTCCTGTGGGTTCCATGCATAGCCTTGCGTTCTTTGGAAACTCACTGTTCCGTCTTTCGCCTCATAGAGTAAGTTCATGGCTCGGCAAATGTGGTAGTCAACTCGTCCCGACCATGGGCTTCTTTCAAAGGCTCTTGGAATTCGCGTGTAATGCTTAAAAAGACGGTACACCCATCCTCCGAAGAAGATAGGTGTTGGAGCTCGAGCAAGGCGGTTGAGATGCATGTTTCTTAACAGGAGGTATGGAACATCAAGAGGCTTTTGGTTGTGGATACAGTGGAGGACAACCAAATCTTTCAACCCTACAACACCGCTACTGTCGTGACGTTGGTTTAGAGAGTAGGTAAGGATCCTGTGAATGTAGCGATAGAGCGGATCCCTTAGCTTCGTACTCTTGGTGCTACGAGGGTCGTAGATTCCTTCACCGATTTGAGCCCATGCGGCTTGTCTTTCATCTCCCTCCAAGTCTCGTAATCCCCCGGTATTTTCTTCGTTTCCCGATTCCTCTTCTTGATATAGACCTACTATGGCTCCAAACTGTGCCATGGAGATTGAGTACATTGTTCCTCCACACCGAAATACAAACCCCTCATTGTCGAATGGGTCACACCTTGAATTGAAGTTGAAGGTACTGTAGAACTCCATGGTGCATTGATGCACCGACCGAAGCCTAGTGTTTAATGCAACAGCTAGTGGTCCCGTAACGATGTTGTTGAATCGGTTCAGCTGGTTTACCAAGGTTAACAGATCCGTGCAAGCTCTCCTGGGGTACTCTTCGGGTCTTGTTTGAAGAACCTCATACCTTGCCCTTGCATCAAGCTCACTTGCATTGAACCTTGTGAACTTTTCCATCTGAAAGAATACACCAAAAATTAGTACGAAACAGAAGTGTTTTCGGACAAAACTGCAAACAGCGGGCTGGACACGACCCCGTGTCCAGCGGACACGGCCCCGTGTCCAGAGGTCTGTTACTCAAAAACCTCATTTTTCGACCCGGTTTCGAAAACTTGAAAATTTTTGGTCCAATAGGTGCGGTTTCCCCCGAAAATGAAACCCTAAACACCGTTTTTCCCAAAATATCCCGTTTACCCTTTCAATTTTGTCTTTTTCGGTTCAAGAACAAGGGTTTGGGGTTTTTGTAAGAAATCGGGTGAATCTATGAACAATCTAAGTGTATTTACTTCCCTTAACACTAATCTAACTAAATGCAAACAGATTTAGGCAAAAATTTTAGGTTCGATCCGGATGAACATCAAGAACCCTAGATTTTTCCCCAAATTTGTGGTGTTTTAACTACATGCAAGTAACTAATCTAACTATTAAGAGTGATAGAATCATACCTTGACGTTGTTAGATCGGTAAGAGACGTCGAAATTTTGCGAAAAATCGCCTGGAACCAGAGCTTTTGTGGGGAAACGGGGCGTGTGGAATGAAGAAACTGTTTTGAAAAAGGGGTTTTATCCCGTCTGCAGCGCGAACACGGCCCCGTGTCCAGCGGACACGGCCTTGTGCCGAGCAGTGTTTTTTTTTTTTGTGCGCGTGTGAGTGCCCCTTTTTCCATAAGCTATGGTTTAGAAAACTTACCGCTTTATTTTGTCGTCTCAATTGTTCGTAACTTACCAGGTATGATGTTTTTATTCTTCCACGGTTTGAAGCGAGATCTCTTCTTCCTCATCCTCAATAAATCCTTGATAGAGTTTCAGCCGTTGGCCATTGACTTTAAATGGTGGCCCATTTCGAGGTTTAATTTCTACAGCACCGTGTGGAAAAATGTGGGTGACTGAAAAAGGTCCTGACCACCTAGACTTTAATTTACCAGGAAACAATCGAAGTCGTGAATTAAACAAAAGAACTAAATCTCCTACCCGAAATTCATTAGGTTTAATATGTTTGTCATGCCAATTTTTCATTCTTTCCTTATAAATCTCGGAGTTTGAGTATGCATAATTCCTAAGCTCGTCTAATTCATTTATTTGACAAAATCGATTTTTACCAGCAAATTCTAGATCTAAATTTACATTTTTGATTGCCCAGTAGGCTTTGTGTGCAATTTCTACTGGCAAATGACAACTTTTTCCATAGACTAGCTTATATGGGGTTGTACCTATCGTTGTTTTATAAGCAGTTCGAAAAGCCCATAAAGCATCATCTAATTTATCAGCCCATTCCTTTCTATTTAATCCTACGGTTTTTTCGAGTATTCGTTTTAACCCTCTATTAGTCACTTCGGCTTGTCCGTTTGTTTGAGGGTGATAAGCTGTCGAAACCCGGTGATAGACCCCATATCTTGTTAAAATTTTTTCAAGTTGATGGTTGGAAAAATGGGTACCTCTATCACTTATTAAAGCTTTAGGTGTGCCAAAACGAGAAAATAATTTTTTCAGAAATCTTACCACTACTCTTCCATCATTTGTTGGAAGTGCCTCGGCCTCGGCCCATTTAGACAAGTAATCTACTGCCACAAGTATGTATTTGTTTCCTTTCGATGGTGGGAAAGGTCCCATAAAGTCGAGTCCCCATACATAAAAAATTTCACAAACAAGAATGCCATTTTGTGGCATTTCATTTTTGGAAGAAATATTACCTGTTCTTTGGCAAGCATCACATGTCTTTACAAGATTTTGAGCATCTTTGTAAATGGTTGGCCAATAAAATCCTGAATCAAATATCTTTCGTGCGGTACTGGCAGCACCATGATGTCCTCCGTATGGACCTTCATGACAATGGCGGAGAATTCTTCGTGCTTCACTACCATGTACGCATCGTCTGACAAGTTGGTCGGCACACATTTTGAAAAGATATGGATCTTCCCAAAAGTAGTGTTTCACATTGGCAAAGAATTTTTTTCTTTGATGATGTGGCCATCCTTTTGCGACTATACCGCTAGCTAGGTAGTTAGCAAAGTCGGCGTACCATGGTTCTTCCTTATATTCCACCATTTCCAAGGACTCAGTTGGAAATTTTTCGTTGATTTGCTCGTCCCTGGTTGCCTCCAAAGCTGGGTCTTCTAAGCGTGAAAGATGATCTGCTGCGGTATTTTCTGCTCCTCTTTTGTCTTTGATTTCAATGTCAAATTCTTGGAGGAGTAGAATCCACCTAATCAAACGTGGTTTTGCGTCTTGCTTTTTAAAGAGATATCGAATGGCTGCATGGTCTGTATAGACTATAGTTTTAGAAAGAACAAGATAAGAACGAAATTTATCAAAAGCAAATACCACAGCTAGTAATTCTTTTTCAGTTGTTGTGTAATTTTCTTGTGCATCGTTAAGTGTTTTACTAGCATAATATATTGGGTGGAAATGCTTTTCTTTTCTTTGTCCCAAGACAGCTCCAACTGCAAAGTCACTAGCATCACACATGATTTCGAAAGGAAATTTCCAATCAGGTGCTATCATGATAGGTGCATTGACTAGCATTTCTTTTAGGGTTAGAAATGCTTGATTGCAATCCTTGTCAAAGATGAAAGGAGCATCTTTTTCAAGTAATTTCGTTAGAGGTCTTGAGATCTTTGAAAAGTCTTTGATAAACCGTCTATAAATTCCGGCATGCCCTAGGAAACTTCTAATAGCTCTTACGGAGGATGGAGGAGGTAATCTAGAAATGGTATCTATTTTGGCTCGATCCACCTCCATTCCTTCGCTTGAGATTTTGTGACCGAGTACTATTCCCTCCGTTACCATGAAATGGCATTTTTCCCAATTAAGGGCGAGGTTAGTTTCCTCACATCGGGATAGCATTCGTTCAAGGTTATCGAGGCATTGGTCATATGAATCCCCAAAGATAGAAAAGTCGTCCATGAAGACTTCCATTGTCTTTTCTATCATGTCATGGAAAATGGCTACCATGAAACGTTGGAATGTTGCGGGGGCATTACATAGACCGAACGGCATGCGTCGATAAGCAAAAGGTCCATAGGGACATGTGAAAGTTGTCTTTTCTTGGTCTTCGGGTGCTATCGGGATTTGAAAGTAACCTGAAAAACCATCCAAGAAACAGTAAAATTTATGACCGGATAATCTTTCTAACATTTGATCAATGAAGGGTAAAGGAAAATGATCCTTTCTCGTTGCTTCATTTAATCGTCTATAATCTATACATACTCTCCATCCTGTGACGGTTCTCGTTGGTATTAATTCATTCTTTTCGTTAGTAATTACCGTCATACCTCCTTTCTTTGGAACCACTTGGACGGGACTCACCCAAGGACTATCGGAAATAGGATAGATAAGTCCGGCGTCAAGTAATTTGATGACTTCGTTTTTAACCACTTCTTGAACATTTGGATTTACACGACGTTGTGGTTGTATGACCGATTTGTAGTCATCAAAATTTTGTGTGTGCACATAGAAGGACTAATTCCTTTTATGTCAACAAGTTTCCAAGCTATCGCATTTTTGTGTTTTTTCAAAAGATTAATTAGTTTTTCTTTTTCTAAGTTATCTAATTTAGACGAAATAATTACAGGTAACTTACCATCTTTGTCTAGAAAAGCATATTCCAAACCTTTTGGAAGTTCTTTGAGCTCAAGTGGTGGGTCTTTAGGAGACTCCTTATTTGGTTGCTCGTTTTGATCAAGAACTTTAAAAGTTTGTTCTACGGCGACCTCTTCTTCAACAAAGTGGTCAATCTCTTCACTTGTATCGCGTGGTTCATCTTCATCTTCAATTAGGGGGTCATTATTGCCGAATGGATATTTCATTGATCGTTCGAGATCGACACTTCTTTTAAATGCCCCTAATTGAAGAGGTAAATTGTTGAACTTCCGGTTTTTCAAAGCTTCGTGAGTTTTTACAAATGGTCGTCCCAACACTAGAGGAGCGTCATCGAGGATGACAAAGTCGGTGGGGATTACCATTTGATTTGTTTGAATCAAGACATCTTCAACTATACCGATTGATTTTATAACACTCCGATTGGATAGAAAAATGGGTATTTGAAGTGGAGAAAAATCACTAATACTTAATTTTTCGAAAATATAGTTAGGCATTATGTTAACACAAAGATCTTTATCGATTGTGACATTACTAATAAACGAATTTTGAAAGAAACATGGAACCGGTGTGATGTTAATTTCAAATGGGTCTTCTTTTATTAGCGAAGTTTGATCATTAGTTAACTTAACACTTACTGTTTCGTCAATTTTAGTGTTAGTGTTTAACTCTTTTAAAAACTTAGCATGAGTGGGTACTAAACAATGATTTTCGAAAGAAGGTGTCAAGAGATTAATTTCTTCAAAATTAAACTGTTCTTGGATTTTAACGTTATTGGACTCACCTTTTTCTTCGTTTAACTCATGTGTCGGTTTTTCACTTATTTGTTCTTCCATTTTTTCATTTTTAGTTATCTCTTCCTTTTTTAATTCTTCTCTTGCGCGGGACTCCTCTTCCCTTGCGCGAGCTTCTTTTATACATCGATCGATAACTCTAATGTGTTCTAATATCCTATCGGTCACTTCGGTTATAGAAAAAGAATCATTATTTTCTAAGCTTGAATCCGGTTGTTCGACCCCTTGTTCCTCATAATACCCATATGAAGTTGATGGTTCACACCATTGTTCTTCATTGTAAGCATATGATGGATAAGGTTCGTAATTTTGTTCTTCATAATACTCATATGAGGTGGGTTGTTCACGCCAAGGTTCCTCATAATAAGCATATGAAGGTGGTGGCTCATATCTTGGTTCCTCAAAGTATGAGTAAGAAGGTTCATACCTTGGTTCATCAAAATATGAGTATGAGGGAGGAGGTTCATACCTTTGGTCTTCATAGGATGTGTATGAAGTTGATGGCTCGTACCTGGGTTCCTCATAGTAAGCGTATGAATCGGATGGTTGATACGAGTGATTATTTTGAATCGAACGTGTATTACGACAATTAGTGCAATAATTACCCCTATAATCATCCTCATCATAGGTGTAGTTGTAACCTCCTGAGTATTGATCCATAAGAATCACTCAGCAGACCACAACTGAGTCTTGGGACCAGAAAACGAAAACAAAGACTGAAACAGAAGGCTGGACACGGCCCCGTGTCTGGTGAACACGGCCCCGTGTCCGTCTGACAATCTCTCTCCTCATTAATTGTAATTCACAATTACAATAAATGCGCCTGCTGTACTTTCGACACGCCCCCGTGTCCGCTGAGCACGGCCCCGTGATGGGCAATAGAAGCTTCTATGGATTTGTCTTTTCTGCTGCTTCTTGGGCACGGCCCCGTGCTGGCTGAGCACGGGGCGTGTTCAGCCTTCTGTCTTCTCCTTTTTGCTTTGGAAGGTGCCGTTGAGGGGTCGGGCAGTCCACTAATGTTCCTTTCCTTGTATTTATGTTGGATTTAGCTGTCTTTTTGCTTCTTTTGCGTTTTTGAGCTCATTTAATCCTGAAAATACAAAAGGAAGACAAAAACACTCTTTTTCCAATATTAGTACTTAAAAAGGGTTAGTTTTATGCCTCATTTGATGTAATTTATATGTTGCATTTTACACACATCACCTACTGATAAGCCTGATAACCTAATTTAAACAACAACGCACACGAAACTAGGTCAGTAACTTAATACAACATTTATGATAAGCTCACGAAATCAAAACCCTCACGATGAATGACAAAGGCATAGCCCAAATACGGGCAGCACTTTAACATCCATTGGGCATTATATCGTAGCAGTGATCGAGTTAGTACCCTGTATCGTAGCAGCGTCGCGACATCGAAAAACTTGTTTTTAGCAGAATTGGGACGTTTTGAGAGTGAGATTTCAAGCACAGAAGCAAGTCCCATGCACAAGCTACTTATAGCAACTTATTCAGTTTTACGCGGCCCGCGTAAGCCTTAACAGGCTTTTACGCAGCCCGCGAGAGCCACCTAGTCTACGACTAGGGCTTCCGTGTCACACCTAGGTACGCCACGTGTGCGTCACGTGGCCTAGCATGCTTATCCGGTCAACTTTAAGTTGGCGCGGCCCGCGTAAGACTACGCTTATCTTTTACGCGGCCCGCGTGAAACCCAGAAATCTTGTTTTCTTGGTTTTTCATGCACATTAGGGTTTCAGGGGTCCGTGTTTTCACTTACGGGTCATTTTGGGGGCATTTTGCAGGTTCTTACATCCTCCCCACCTTATTTAAAATCTCGTCCTCGAGATTTACTGAAATAAGTTAGGGTACTTTCGTTTTATCTCCGATTCCAGCTCCCAGGTGTGTTCGGGTCCTCTTTTTGATTCCCACTTAACTTTGACTAGTACCAATCTTTTGTGTTTGAGAAACTTAATATTTCTGTCTTCTATTTGAAGCGGTTTCTCCACGAACTTCAACTTTTCATTTACATGTATGTCTTGAAGAGGGACTACCAGCGATTCGTCCGATAGACATTTCTTGAGATTGGATACATGAAATACGTCATGTACCCCGGTTAACTCTTCTGGGAATTGTAAGCGATAAGCAACTGGTCCTATGCGTTGAATTACTGGGAATGGTCCTATGTATCTGGGACTCAGTTTTCCTTTCTTACCGAACCGAACTACTCCTTTCCAAGGAGAAACTTTCAAGAGTACTCTGTCTCCAATTTGAAATTCCAGTGGCTTGCGTCGATTGTCTGCATAACTTTTCTGACGATCTCGAGCCGTCTTCAGTCTTTCCTTAATTTGAGTTATCTTATCGGTGGTTTCTTGTACGATTTTAGGACCTAATAATTGACTTTCTCCTATTTCTGCCCAGCAAACTGGAGTTCTACACTTTCGTCCATACAGTGCTTCGAAAGGGGCAGCTTCGATGCTTGAATGATAACTATTGTTATAGGAGAATTCGATTAAAGGTAAATGGTTGTCCCAGTTTCCTCCAAAATCTATAACACATGCCATGAGCCTGTCTTCCAGGGTTTGGATAATTCTTTCACTCTGTCCATCTGTTTGGGGATGGTAGGCTGTACTTAAATTTAACCGCGTCCCCATGGCTTCTTGGAAACTTGTCCAGAAATGTGAAGTGAAGCGACTATCTCTATCCGATACAATGGAGAGTGGAACTCCATGTAAGGATACTACTTCGTCAACGTATAATTTTGCTAACCTTTCCATGCTAAAGGTTTCTTTCATGGGTAGAAAATGAGCTGATTTGGTTAATCGATCCACAATTACCCAAATTGCATCATTACCTTTACGGGTTTTGGGCAACTTAGTAACAAAGTCCATGGTTACGAGTTCCCATTTCCATACAGGCATTTCTAATTGTTGAAGTAATCCTGAAGGTTTCTGGTGTTCTGCCTTAACTTGTGAACAAGTTAGACACTTAGATACATATCTAGCTATATCATTTTTCATTCCTATCCACCAGAAGTTATTCCTTAAATCTTGGTACATTTTATTATTACCAGGATGCATGGTATACCTAGATTTATGGGCTTCTTCTAAAATCTTATTTCTTAATTCTCCCTGTTTAGGTACCCAAATCCTTTTCTCGTGGAATCTCCAAATTCTATCAACTCCTTGCTCTAGTTCTTTTATTATTCCTTTCATTCCTTCAGCATCATCCTTGACTGTTGTTTCCTGGACATTCTTCAGTTGTTCCATTAGATCTAGTTGTAAACTTAATCTAAGAGCACGAACTCGTCGTTGTTTCTCATGATACTTACGACTTAAGGCATCTGCTACTACATTTGCCTTTCCTTCATGATATTGAATATCACAGTCGTAGTCACTTAGAATTTCCATCCATCTTCGTTGCCTCATGTTTAATTCTTTTTGCCCAAATATATATCTTAAACTCTTATAATCTGTATAGACTGTAAACTTACTGCCATACAGATAGTGTCTCCAAATCTTAAGGGCAAAAATTATTGCTCCTAATTCTAAATCATGAGTCGTATAATTTTCCTCATGCTTCTTCAATTTCCTTGAGGCGTACGCAATTACCTTCTTGTGTTGCATTAGCACACATCCTAATCCTAACTTAGAAGCATCACAATAAACTTCAAAATCTTCTGTCCCTTCTGGTAAGGCAAGAATTGAGGCGTTCGTTAATCTTTGCTTTAAAATCTTAAAAGCTTCCTCTTGTCTAGGTCCCCATTTAAACTTAACTGCTTTACAGGTTAGCTTAGTTAATGGCACAACTATCTTAGAAAAATCTTTAATGAAGCGCCTATAGTACCCAGCTAGTCCTAGAAAACTTCTAACTTCCATAGCTGATTGCGGGACCTTCCATTTGGTAATTGCTTCTATCTTGGAGGGATCTACGTGAATACCTTCGTGATTCACCATGTGACCCAAAAATTGCACCTCCTGTAGCCGAAATTTACATTTCGAGAATTTGGCGTAAAGCTTTTCTTTTCTTAACAATGTTAAGAGTGCATGCAGGTGCTCACAATGCTCTTCCTGGCTTTTGGAATAAATAAGTATATCGTCGATGAAGACAATTACGAATTTATCCAAGTACGGTTTACAGATTCTATTCATCATGTCCATGAATGCTGCATGAGCATTTGTTAATCCAAAGGGCATGACTGTAAACTCGTAATGACCATACCTAGTTCTGAAAACAGTTTTAGGTATGTCTTGTTCTTGTACTTTCAACTGATGGTATCTGGAGCTTAAATCTATCTTAGAAAAATATCTAGCTCCTTGCAATTGATCAAAAAGATCATCAATCCTAGGTAATGGGTATCGATTCTTAATTGTAACCTTATTCAATTCCCTATAATCGATACACATTCGCATCGACCCATCTTTCTTCTTTATGAACAACACTGGAGCTCCCCACGGGGATGAACTGGGTTGTATAAATCCTTTGCTTAGTAATTCATCTAACAGTTTTTCAGTTCTAACATTTCGGTGGGTGCTAACCTATAAGGCACCTTGGCTATCGGTGTAGTTCCAGTAATTAGATGAATTCTAAATTCTACTTCCCTATCGGGTGGTAGTCCAGGTAGTTCTTCCGGAAATACATCCGGGTATTCTGATACTACTGGAATTTCATTAAGTTCCTTATCTTTAGTGTTAATGATTACCAAAACCATATACACTATTCCTTGTTTTCTTGAATAACTGACCAATTTCATTACTGAAATGAATTTCAGTGGTTTACGGGGTTTATCCCCTGTAATCATAATTACTTCTCCTGTGGGTGCATGGATTTCTATGGAATTCTTATCACAAAGAATTCGAGCATGGTTGGCTACTAACAATCCATTCCTAATATAACGTCGAATCCGGCTAAATCCATAGGTAACAGGTTTGCAGAAAATTTATGGCCTAAGAGTTCTATCTTTCCTTCTCGCAAAACCTTATTTATTTTAACAGAATTCCCATCTGCCGTTTCGACAGTAAAAATTTGTAACGTTGGTTAAGGGTAAGTTAAGAGCTTGGCAGAATGAAGTATTTATAAAATTTTGGTTTGCACCAGAGTCAAATAATACTTTTGCATAAACGCCATGAACTAGGAACATACCAGCTATTACATCAGGAATCAGTTCGGCTTCCTGCGTGGTCAATTGGAAGGCCCTTGCGTTCTTCTTATTAGTTCCTTCAGCAGGTTTGGCCTTGTTATCTACTGGTTTGACCAATTTAGGGCATTCTGGTCTGAAATGCCCAGCTTCTCCACAGTTGTAGCAGATACTGGTTTTCTTTCTGCACTCTTCTTCACGATGTCCTATAGCTTTGCAGAAGTTGCAGGTTTCATTACATTTTCCAAAATGTTTCTTTTTATAGTTCATGCAGAACGACGGAGTGGAAGTCTGCCCAGTTCCCTTTTTCTTGAAATTACTACTATTACCCATACAAAATCCTTGGGTAATCTTTTGGGCCACTTCCTTCTTCCGATTTTCTTCTCTTGTGCGTACCAGCCCGTCAGTTAAAGTATTCGCTAATTCCACCGCATCATCGATTGTGCGGGGTCTCACAGATTTAACAATATCCCGGATCTCGCTAATCAAACCCCAGATGTAGCGAGAAATAAGTACCGGTTCTGGCGAGGCCAAAGTTGGTACCACTCTAGCATACTCGAAGAAGGTCGAAGTATACCCTCTACAATCAACATCCACCATCCGATGATTTAGGAACTTATTTGCCATTTGTTCCTTTTCATATTCAGGACATAATTTTCTTTCCACCAGACTTTTAAATTCTTCCCAATTCATGGCATAAGCCACATCGCTTCCATTGGCTTGTAGTACCGTATTCCACCATTCTAGGGCCCCTTCTTTAAAAAGATGCGACGCGTACATGACCTTGTCTTCCTCGGCACATTTACTTATTTAATTACTGCTTCGGTTTTCTCCAACCAACGTAGTGCGGCAGTCGCCCCCTTGTTGCCTGCAAATTCAACCGGTTTACAGGCAAGAAATTCCTTGTAAGTGCAACCAGGCGTTTCAGCTTTCATTTTCTTAAGGAACGGGGCTTGCATCCCATCATTATCGTTATTATTATTGTTGCCGCCTCCATTTACACTATTACTAAAATTGTCGCCTTGAGTACGTTTGCTGGGAATAATCGGTTGAGGTTCAACTGGATTTTGGGCAGCAGCAAGGATTGCTGGAATATCATTGGCTATTCCTTGGGCAACAATGTTTTCTATATCTTGTCTATTCAGAAATTGATCTTCATGGTTTTGCTCCGATTGATTAACTTCGTTAACTGGTTCATTACCAGCGTGTTCCATCTGGTAATATATATAAGTTATTAGCACAAAATAAATAACAACCAAACACAATAAACAATCACACATAATCACGTCAACACGTATAGCCAAAATTGTCGACTTTGCGACGTTGATATTTTTATATATTAATATGCATCCGTACATTACCAGATATGTTACACAAGTTTTCTTTTAGGTTATTTTACATGATTATATTTTTTTATTATTATGATTATTATTATTTTATTATTATTAAACACGTAGCCGCAACCACAAAACGATTCCTGTCAGCTGACGTTCCCTCTCGTCATATTTCCATGATATCCTCTCCCCCACTTCTCGGATTCTATTTCCTGCATCCACCAACTCCTTGCCATAGTGGCGGAGTTCAGCCAAGTTTTCTGTGCTCATAGGTGGGTTTAGTGGAGGCTCAGGATCAAATTGGGTGAAAAGGTGTTAGGGTTATTTAAGAGATTCTGAAATTGCCAGTCAGTTGTCCACCATTCTTCTAGCTCTCCTGGTAGAGGTCGGGGGTGGATAATAGGATCTGGGATAGCAGGTTCCAGATTAACTGGAAGTTGTGCTTCAACTGAGTAATTGAAGAGGTTTTCATCGACATGTCCGATGAGGTCACTAAGTGCCAGTTTATGATCCAACTCCTCCCATGATGGCATTTCCTGGGCTTGCCCTGAATTTTCCCCGATCTCTATTCCTTTGCCTTTATCCTTGGGATTCTCAGTCTTTATAACTTTCTGGGTCGCTGGTTTCTTCCTACGCATACGCCTCCAGCCTACGAGTCTTCTTCTCTTTTTCGGCTTTGGTTTCTCCTGAGGTTGGGCTTGAAATACCATTGGCTCTTCAGTATCATCCTGGTAGCCAGTAAAGGTACCGGTGGTATCCATATCTGTGGTATGGATAGTAAAGTTTTGAAGTGCTTCTGATAGTTCATTCATGCTGTTAGCATACATGAAGAAACGCACAAAATTTTAAGTTAAAATTTTGTAAATTAAATTTTAATAGAATCACAGAATGGCAATCAGAAAATTAAGTATTTCTAAATACTTAACTGGCTTAAATCAATGGCTCTGATACCACCTTTTTCTGTCACGGCCCCCGTCCCGGTTTGACCCGGTCCAGGAGCCGCATGATAGAAACCCGTGGTATTTTTTGTTTGATTTGACAACGGAAGTTTAACAAGATCTTTTAAAACTTGAAAATGCCTAATTATTTTATTTCATAAATTGGGGATAACACCCATAATTTACAATAAAGGTGATTTCACTAGGAAATCAATGTTTTTACAAAAACATGTTTCTTTATTTTATTGAGCCACCTCCTCAAGCTTGTAGTGCTACATGGCACTTTTTCCTGGATCACATCAGATCACCTGAAACATGTTTTAAAAAGGTTTTATCAGTAGGGAAATACTGGCGAGTCATTCAAGTTGCACAAAACAACACATTGTTATAATATACAGTATTAAGGGTGATTACAATGTTATTATCAACCAATTACCCCAAATCGGTATTTGTCACTTGACAATATCTGTGACTATGGTCAGATCACCCATTGGCTAACCCGTTGTCCAATGGTGACGGGTATCAAGTAATGTATACAAAACCCCACATACCGGCAGTAATTGAAGATTACAAAGACTTAATCCTCGTAATTATAACTTTGAAAACAAGTAGGGTTTTGGGAAACCAATTTGATAAAAAGAGAATGACTCACCTTTCAAGTTTAGTTTGGGCAGAGTTTAGCCTACTGATAACCTAATTTAAACAACAATGCACACGAAACTAGGTCACTAACTTAATACAACATTTACGATAAGCTCACGAAATCAAAACCCTCACGACGAATGACAAAGGCATAGCCCAAATACGGGCAGCACTTAAACATCCATCGGATCAGTTTCAATCAATCGGACATTATATCGTAGCAGTGATCGAGTTAGTACCCTGTATCATAGCAGCGTCGCGACACCGAAAAACTTGTTTTTAGCAGAATTGGGGCGTTTTGAGAGTGAGATTTCTAGCACAGAAGCAAGTCCCATGCACATGCTACTTATAGCAACTTATTCAGTTTTACGCGGCCCGCGTAAGCCTTAACAGGCTTTTACGCGGCCAGCGAGAGCCTCCTAGTCTACGACTAGGGCTTCCGTGTCACACCTAGGTATGCCACGTGTGCGACACGTGGCCTAGCATGCTTATCCGGTCAACTTTAAGTTGACGCTGCCCGCGTAAGACTCGCTTATCTTTTACGTGGCCCGCGTGAAACCCAGAAATCTTGTTTTCTTAGTTTTTCATGCACATTAGGGTTTCAGGGGTCCGGGTTTTCACTTACGGGTCGTTTTGTGGCATTTTGCAGGTCCTTACATAAGATACATATTTGGGCAAAAAGAATTAAACAAGAGGCAAAGAAGATGGATGGAAATTCTAAGTGACTACGACTGTGATATTCAATATCACGAAGGAAAAGCAAACGTAGTTGCAGATGCCTTAAGTCGTAAGTATGATGAAAAGCAAAAGCGAGTTCGTGCTCTTAGATTAAATCTACAATTAGATTTAATGGAACAATTGAAAAACATTCAAGAAACAGCAATCAAGGATGAAGCTGAAGGAATGAAAGGACGAATAAAGGAATTAGAGCAAGGAAGTGATGGAATTTGGAGATTCCATAAGAAAAGGATTTGGGTACCTAAGCAAGGAGATTTAAGAAATAAAATTTTAGAGGAAGCCCATAAATATCCTGGTAATAATAAGATGTACCAAGATTTTAGAAATAATTTCTGGTGGATAGGAATGAAAAAGGACATAGCTAGATATGTATCTAAGTGTCTTACTTGTTCACAAGTTAAGGCGGAACACCAGAAACCCTTAGGTATACTACAACAATTAGAAATGCCTGTATGGAAATGGGACTAATTACCATGGACTTTGTTAATAAGTTACCCAAAACCGGAAAGGGTAATGACGCGATTTGGGTAATTGTGGATCGATTAACCAAATCAGCTCATTTTCTACCTATGAAGGAAACCTTTAGCATGGAAAGGTTAGCGAAGTTATATGTAGACGAGGTAGTATCCTTACATGGAGTTCCACTCTCCATTGTATCGGATAGGGATAGTCGTTTCACTTCCCATTTCTGGACTAGTTTCCAAGAAGCAATGGGAACCCGACTAAATTTAAGTACTGCATACCATCCTCCAACAGACGGACAAAGTGAAAGGACGATCCAAACCCTGGAAGACATGCTCAGGGCATGTGTGATAGATTTTGGAGGAAACTGGGACAACCATTTACCTTTAATTGAATTCTCCTATAACAATAGTTATCATTCGAGCATCAAA
Source organism: Helianthus tuberosus (assembly GCA_030545235.1). Taxonomy (NCBI): domain Eukaryota; kingdom Viridiplantae; phylum Streptophyta; class Magnoliopsida; order Asterales; family Asteraceae; genus Helianthus; species Helianthus tuberosus. The sequence goes on from CM060447.1 coordinate 32,069,190, forward strand.
GCTGCCCCGTTCGAAGCACTGTATGGACGAAAGTGCAGAACTCCAGTTAGTTGGGCAGAAATAAGAGAAAGTCAATTATCAGGTCCCGAGATTGTGCAAGAAACCACCGACAAGATCACTCAAATCAAGGAAAGACTAAAGACGGCTCGAGATCGCCAAAAGAGTTATGCAGACAATCGACGCAAGCCACTAGAATCTCAAATTGGAGACATTGTACTCTTGAAAGTTTCTCCTTGGGAAGGAGTGGTTCGGTTCGGTAAGAAAGGGAAACTGAGTCTAAGGTACGTAGGACCATTCCCAGTAATCCATAAAATAGGACCAGTCGCCTATCGCTTACAACTACCAGAAGAGTTAGCTGGAGTACATGATGTATTTCATGTATCTAACATCAAGAAATGTCTATCGGACGAATCACTAGTAGTCCCTCTTCAAGACATACATGTGAATGAAAATTTGAAGTTCGTGGAGAAACCACTTCAAATAGAAGACAGAAAGATTAAGTTTCTCAAACGTAAAAGATTGGTACTGGTCAAAGTCAAGTGGGATTCAAAAAGAGGACCCGAATACACTTGGGAGCTGGAATCGGAGATGAAACGAAAATATCCTCACTTATTTCATTAAATCTCGAGGACGGGATTTTAAATAAGGTGGGGAGGATGTAAGGACCTACAAAAATTCCCCAAATCGACCCGCAAGTGAAAACCCGGACCCCGGAAACCCTAATACACATGAAAAACCAAGAAATTTAGGAATTTGGTTTTCTCGCAGGCTGCGTAAAACCTAAGGTAAGGTTTACGCAGGCCGCGTCAACTTAAAGTTGCCTGGATAAGCGTTCCGGGCCACGTGTCACCCACGTGGCAACCCTACCTATGGCACGCTAGCCCTACACGTAGACTAGGGGGCCCTCGCGGGCCGCGTAAGATAAATCTAAGGGTTTACGCGACCCGCGTAAAACCCAAAAATTTGCTATAAATTGCTGGTGCATGAGCAGTTCATCTGTGTTCGAAAATTTCATTAAAAAACGAAGTCTACTGCTCAAAATCGAAATTCTAAGTAGGGAAACGCTGCTACGAATACAGGGTATTAACTCGATCACTGCTACGATACAATGTCCGATCGATTGAAACCAATCCGATGGATGTTTAAGTGCTGCCCGTATTTGGGCTATACTTTGTCATTTGTTGTGAGGGTTTTGATTTCGTGAGCTTATCGTAAATGTTGTATTAAGTTACTGACCTAGTTTCCTGTGCATTGTTGTTTAAATTAGGTTATCAGGCTTATCAGTAGGCTAAACTCTGCCCGTCTAAACTTACAATGTGAGTCATTCTCTTTTTATCAATGGTTTTACTAAATCTCAAATTATTTTCAAGAGTTATAATTACAGGGATTAAGTTGTGGTTATCTTAAATCACTGGCAAGTGGGGTATTGTGCACATTACTAATTTCTCACGGTTAGGTTCATCAACCTAACAGTGATAATCATCACTACTTGGGTGAAAGGACCCAATAGTGGTATGACCATCGTCACAAGGCTGTGCACGTCGCCAGATAAAAATAAGATAGTAGCCATTGTAATCGCTCTTATGCTGTAATTCATAGCTATGTGTCATTTTATCAAATTTGAGTGAATCGCCAGTATTTCCCCGCTGATAAAATATTTTTAAACATGTTTCAGATGACCTACTGTGAATCAAGGAAAAGTGCTATGGAGCACTAATAAAGCTTGAAGTGGTGGCTCAGTTAAATAAATAAACATGTTTTGTAAAACAAGGAATTTCCTCGTGAAATTCCTCTATTGTAAATTACGGGGGTTGTCCCAAATTATGAAATAAAGTAATTGGGCATTTTCAAGTTTTAAAAGATCCTGTTAAACTTCCGCTGTCAACTCAAACAATAAATACCACGGGTTTCTGTCCCGCGGCTCCTGGACCGGGTCACACCGGGACGGGGGCCGTGACACTTAGAGCCTGCGACGCGTTCTGTCTCGCTTAGCTCCTCATCTTCCTACCATGATTCCTTATTTATTTGTATTGTAATTTACTTGTTTCAATCAAGTCCCTGCGTGGACATCTATTTATGTATTCAGTCCCAGCGAGGACTTGTATTTTCAGTTTAGCCCCAGCGTGGGCAAGTTATTTCTGTTAAAGTCCCGTTTAGGGCATTTATGTACTCTTTTTATTTAATTATGGAATGTGTTGAGTTTAAAATTTTAATTATCATTATATGCATAAATATAATATATATAAAATAAAACAAAGTATCATTCCTTTTAAAAATTAATCTGCCATTAAATATAAAAGAAAATCTTGAAGGCAAAGCCTAGCCACGTGTCATTTTAAGACAGGGCCATGATGGCAGTTCCTTGTAAGATTCAAAATCGTTGTTAACATCTGAAAACATGTTAACACTCCTGGCAAATGTGATTCAATAAAATCACATAAGTCATCCTTATATTGGATCCTTCCAATTCCTTTCTTCTATTAAACATCCATTAGTGATGTAATACCTGCGGGCCATATTCATTGTCATATAAGACAAAAGACAGTTGTAGTCTATGACTCCCTGTTGTAAGGACCTTCAAAAATGTCCCTAACCGACCCATAAGCAAAAACCGGACCCCTGAAACTCTACTGTACATTAAAAACCAAGAAAACAAGAAAAATGAGTTTCAGGCGGGCCACGTAAGGGTAAGCATAACCTTACGCGGGCCGCGTCAACTCCAAGTTTGACCGGAGTGTCATCCATCTGGCAACCCTACTCGTGACCCATCCGACCTATACGTAGACTAGGTGGCCACGCGGGCCACGTAAGGTGAGCCTATGGCTCACGCGGGCCGCGAAGACCCCCATTTCAGCTATAAATAGTTTGGAGCAGGAGCAGTTCACTGGTGTTGATGAAAACTTTCAAAAACGAAATTCTACTGCTATAATTCGAAATTCACTTTCAAAGTAGTGAGGTGCTGCTACGATACCGGGTATTAACTCGATCGCTGCTACGATTCAATGTCCGATCGATTGAAACTATCCGATGAATGTTTAAGTGCTGCTCAAATTAGGGTTATACTTTGTCATTCGTCGTGAACACGATGGATGTTTAAGTATTGCACTTTGTCATTCGTTGTGAGGGTTTTAATCTCGTGAGTTATCGTAAATGCTGAATTAGTTACTGACCTAGTTCGTGTGCATTGTTATCTAAATTAGGTTACAAGGCTAATCAGTGGGCTAAACTCTGCTCGTTTAAATCTGCAATGTGAGTCATTCTCTTTTATCAAAAGTATTTTACAATACTCCATTATTTTCAAAAGTTATAATTACAGGGATTAAGTCGTGGTTATCTTGAATCACTGGCTAGTGGGGTATTGTGCACATTACTAATTTCTCACGATTAGGCTAATAAATCCTAACAGTGATAATCATCACTACTTGGGGAGGGACCCAATAGTGGTATGACCATCGTCACCAGGAGGTGACACGGCGCCAGATAAAAATCAGATAAAAGCCATTGTAATCGCTCTTATGCTGTAATTTATAACTATGCGTCGTTTTATCAAAATGAATGATTCACCAGTATTTCCCCGCTGACAAAATATTTTTAAAACATGTTTCAGGTAACTACTGTGAACCAAGGAACAGTGCTACGGAGCACTAACAAGCTTGAAGTAGTGGCTCAGTTAAACGAATAAACATGTTTTGTAAAATAGGGAATTTCCTAGTAAAATTCCTCTATTGTAAATCACGGGGTTTATCCCGAATTATGAAATAAAATAATCGGGCATTTCAAGTTTTAAAAAGATCCTGCTAAAATCTTCCGCTGTCAAACTCAAATTAAAAAAATAGCACGGGTTTCTGTCCCGTGGCTCCTGGACCGGGTCAAACCGAGGCTGGGGCCGTGACAGGAAAAGGTGGTATCAGAGCCACTGATTAAGCCAATTAAGTATTTGGAAATACTTAATTTTTTCTGATTGCCCTTCTGTGATTATGTGTTATTTGACTATTTGTTTACAGTATGGGTAAGCAAAGACTTTCGGACATCTATCGTCAATTAGATAATTCCCCAAAAGATAAGGGAACATCATCCTCAAGATACTTAGCAGATACTGAGGAAGGAATATTTGTTCGTAAAGCACAGTTTGAGAAACCACTTACCACTAAGAAAAGAGGTTGGATTATTAGAAAAAGTCAAGAGAAAATAAAGAAGTCACAACCAAAAGAAGTGAGGGTTAATAAGGAAACTCAGGGAATAGGCAATAACCCACCATGGGAAGATGAATTAAATGAAAAATGGGCAGATCTCTATATGTTAGCCATTACAGCAGTAAATGCAAATTTTTAAATACCCTGACCCAGTACTAGCCCTTATATTACCTACAAGCCAGAAACTTTAAAGAAACTTTTGCCTATTAGATAAATAAGTTAATAAGAAAAATACAATAAATTAAGAACCCACAAACCCTAGGATATTTTTGAATTTCAGTTGTACTCTGTATTAGACAAGTCGCCCGGTGTGCAATAATATTTACTTGCATTAAATATTCATCTGTGAAATTTTTATTATAAAATTTTAACTTAGCATTTTGTGTGCATTTTTGCATATATGATAAACAGCATGAATGAGTTATCTGAAGCTCTTTAGAATCTCAATCTCTATCCTGTGAAAATAGAAGTCTCCAAAGACTTTACCGGTTATTTGGCCGATGTTGAAGAACCTATGGAATTTCAAGCTCCACCTCCGGAGAAATCAAAGCCTAAAAAAAGAAGAAGATTTGTAGGCTGGAGGCATGTGCGTAGAAGGAAACCAGCAACTAGAAAAGTTGCCAAGATAGAAAATCCCATAGATAAAGGAAAAGGGATTGAAATTGGGGAAAATTTCAAGCAAACAGGAATGGAAATTAGGGAAAGTTCTAGGCAAGCCGAGGAATTGCCATTGCAGGAGGAATTGGATCGCATACTGGCAAGATGTGATATCATTAGGCCTATCAATAACAACCTCTTCCCCTTATCCTGCCGAAACCCAACTTCCAATAAACTTGGAACCAGCCATTCCAGATCCCGTTATTCACTCCCAACCTCTACCAACAGAACTGGAAGAATGGTGGACCAACGACTGGAAATTTCAAAACCTCCTCAATAATCCTTATACCTTTTTCCCTCAGTTCGACCCAGAACCTGCACCAAACCCACAAATGAGTAATGAAAACCTAGCTGAACTCCGCCATTTTGGCGAGGAGCTGGTAGATGCAGGGAATAGAATCCGGGAGATAGGAGAACAGATCTCCTGGAAGTACGACGAGAGGGAACGTCGCTTCTAAGGTGCCAGCAGATGCGGATGGAGTAAAAGAATAACTGTGGTTGTATAATAATAATAATAAAAATATAACTTTGTAAAATAACCTAAAAATAAAACTTTTGTAAGATAACAGTGTGTACGGACGCATAATATAATATATAAAAATGGAAGTCAAGAAATCGACAATTTTGGCTATACGTGTTGGTGTGATTATGTGCAATTATTTTATATGTTTGGGTGTTAATTATTTTCTGCTAATTATTTATATATATATATATATATATATATATATATATATATATTACCAGATGGAAAACGCTGGTAATGAACCAGTTAACGCAGTTAATCAATCTGAACAAAACCATGAAGATCAATTTCTGAATAGGCAAGATATTGAGAATATCGTTGCTCAGGGAATAGCCAATGCTATTCCAGCAATCCTTGATGCTGCCCGAAATCCAGTTGAACCTCAAAAAATTATTCCTAGTAAACGTACTCATGAAGACAACTTCAGTAATAGTGTAAACGGAGGCGACAACCATACTAATAACGACAATGAAGGGATGCAAGCTCCACTCTTTAAGAAAATGAAAGCTGCAACGGCTGGTTGCACTTACAAGGAGTTTCTTGCCTGTAAACCAGCAGAATTTGCAGGCAATGAAGGGGCAACTGCTGCACTGCGTTGGTTAGAGAAAACCGAGGCAGTAATTAAAATAAGTAAATGTGCTAAGGAAGACAAGGTCATGTATGCGTCACATCTTTTCAAAGAAGGGGTGCTAGAATGCTGGAATACGGTACTTCAAGCTAAAGGAAGCGATGTGGCCTATGCCATGAATTGAGAAGAATTTAATCGCCTATTAGAAAGAAAATTATGTCCCGAATATGAGAAGGAACAAATGGCGAATAAATTTTTAAACCACCGGATGGTGAATGTAGACTGTCGAGGGTATACTTCGACATTCTTCGAATATGCTAGAGTTGTACCTACCCTGGCTTCGCCAGAGCCGGTGCTTATTTCCCGCTATATTTGGGGATTGATTGGCAAAATCCGTAATATCGTTAAAGCTGCGAGACCTCGCACTATTGACGATGCGGTAGAATTAGCTTACACCCTAACTGACAAGCTGGTACGCACAAGAGAAGAAAACCGGAGAAAGGAAGTGGCCTAAAAGATTACCCAAGGATTCCGTGTAGGTAACCGTAGTAATTTCAGAAAAAAGGGAACTGGGCAATCTTCCACTGTTCCATTTTGCAATTCCTGCAAAAGAAAGCATTTTGGAAGATGCAAGGGATATTGCAATTTTTGCAAAATTCCAGGGCATCAAGAGGAAGACTGCAGGAAGAAGAAGTCAACGGTCTGCTACAACTATGGAGAAGCTGGACATTTCAGGCCAGACTGCCCGAAATTGGTCAAACAAGCCGATAACAAAGCCAAACCTGCAGAAGGAACTACCAAGAAAAACGTAAGAGCCTTCCAGTTAACTACTCAGGAAGCAGAACTAATCCCTGACGTGATAGCTGGTACGTTCCTAGTTCACGAAGTTTATGCAAAAGTATTATTTGACTCTGGTGCAAACCAAAGTTTTATAAATACTTCATTCTGCCAAGCTCTTAACTTACCCTTAACCAACCTTAGGCAGATTTTTACAGTCGAAACCACAGAAGGGAATTCTGTTAAAATAGATAAAGTTTTACGAGAAGGAAAGATAGAACTCTTAGGCCATAAATTCTCTGCAAACCTGTTACCTATGAATTTAGCCGGATTCGATGTGGTGTTAGGAATGGATTGGTTAGTAGCCAACCATGCTCGAATCCTTTGTGATAAAAATGCTATAGAAATTCATACACCCACAGGAGAATTAGTGGTAATTACAGGAGATAAGCCACGAAAGCCACTGAAATTCATTTCAGTAATGAAGTTGGCCAGTTATTCAAGAAAACAAGAAGTAGTGTATATGATTTCAGTAATCATTAACACGAAAGGTAAGGAACTTATAGAAATTCCTGTAATAGCCGAATACCCAGATGTATTCCCAGAAGAACTACCGGGATTACCACCCAATAGGGAAGTCAAATTTAGAATTCATCTAATTCCGGAAACTACACCGATAGCCAAGGCACCCTATCGGTTAGCACCCACCGAAATGCTAGAATTGAAAAAAGCAATTAGATGAATTATTAAGTAAAGGATTCATACAACCGAGTTCATCCTCGTGGGGAGCTCCAGTGTTGTTTGTAAAGAAGAAAGATGGGTCGATGCGAATGTGTATCGATTATAGGGAATTGAATAAGGTAACAATTAAGAACCGATACCCATTACCTAGGATTGATGATCTTTTTGATCAACTTCAAGGAGCTAGATACTTTTCTAAGATCGATACGCTCCGGATACCATCAATTGAAAGTACAAGAAGAAGACATACCTAAAACTGCTTTCAGAACTAGGTATGGTCACTATGAGTTTACAGTCATGCCCTTCGGACTGACAAATGCTCCAGCAACATTTATGGACATGATGAATAGGATCTGTAAACCATATTTGGATAAATTTGTAATTGTCTTTATCGACGATATACTCATTTATTTCAAAAGCCAGGATGAACATTGTCAGCACCTGCATGCACTCTTAACTTTGTTAAGAAAGGAAAAGCTTTACGCCAAATTCTCGAAGTGTGAATTTTGGCTGCAAGATGTACAATTTTTAGGACATGTGGTGAATCATGAAGGTATTCACGTAGATCCTTCCAAAATAGAAGCAATTACCAAATGGAAAGTCCCACAAACCGCTATGGAAATTAGAAGTTTTCTAGGATTAGCTGGATACTATAGACGATTCATTAAGGATTTTTCTAAAATAGCTGTACCATTAACTAAGCTAACCGGTAAAGCAGTTAAGTTTAAATGGGGACCTAAGCAAGAAGAAGCCTTTAGGATTTTGAAGCAAAAGCTAACAAACGCCCCAATTCTTGCTTTACCAGAAGGAACAGAAGATTTTGAAGTCTACTGTGATGCCTCTAAGTTAGGATTAGGATGTGTGCTAATGCAACGCAAGAAGGTAATTGCGTATGCCTCGAGACAATTGAAAAAGCATGAAGAAAACTATACAACTCATGACTTAGAATTAGGAACCATAATTTTTGCCCTTAAGATTTGAAGACACTATCTGTATAGAAGTAAGTTTACTATCTATACGGATCATAAAAGCTTAAGGTACATATTTTGGCAAAAAGAATCGAATATGAGGCAAAGGAGATGGATGGAAATCTTAAGTGACTACGACTGTGATATTCAATATCACGAAGGAAAGGCAAACGTAGTTGCAGATGCCTTAAGTCGTAAGTATCATGAAAAGCAAAAGCGAGTTCGTGCTCTTAGATTAAATCTACAGTTATATTTAATGGAACAACTGAAGAATGTTCAGGAAACAGCAATCAAGGATGATGCTGAAGGAATGAAGGGAAGAGTAAAAGAATTAGAGCAAGGAAATGATGGAATTTGGAGATTCCATAAGAAAAGAATTTGGGTACCTAAGCAAGGAGATTTAAGAAATAAGATATTAGAAGAAGCTCATAAATCTAGGTATACCATGCACCCTGGTAATAATAAGATGTACCAAGATTTAAGAAATAACTTCTGGTGGATAGGAATGAAAAAGGACATAGCTAGATACGTTTCTAAATGTCTTACTTGTTCACAAGTGAAGGCAGAACACCAGAAACCCTCAGGTCTACTACAACAATTAGAAATGCCTGTATGGAAATGGGAACTTATAACCATGGACTTTGTTACTAATTTGCCCAAAACCAGAAAGGGTAATGACGCGATTTGGGTAATTGTGGATCGATTAAGCAAATCAGCTCATTTTCTACCCATAAAAGAAACCTTTAGCATGGAAAGGTTAGCAAAGTTGTACGTAGACGAAATAGTATCCTTACATGGAGTTCCACTCTCCATTGTATCGGATAGAGATAGTCATTTCACTTCCCATTTCTGGACAAGTTTCCAGGAAGCAATAGGAACCCGACTAAATTTAAGTACTGCATACCATCCTCAAACAGACGGACAAAGTGAAAGGACGATCCAAACCCTAGAAGATATGCTTCGAGCATGTGTGATAGATTTTGGTGGAAATTGGGATGACCACCTACCTTTAATCGAATTCTCCTATAATAATAGTTATCATGCAAGCATAGAAGCTGCCCCATTCGAAGCACTGTATGGACGAAAGTGCAGAACTCCAGTCTGTTGGACAGAAATAGGAGAAAGTCAACTATTAGGTCCTGAAATTGTACAAGAAACTACCGACAAGATCACTCAAATCAAGGAAAGATTGAAAACGGCTCGAGATCGCCAGAAGAGTTATGCAGACAATCAACGTAAGCCACTAGAGTTTCAAGTGGGAGACAGAGTACTCTTGAAAGTTTCTCCTTGGAAAGGAGTAGTCCGGTTCGTAAGAAAAGAAAGCTAAGTCCAAGGTACGTAGGACTGTTAGGGGTCATTTTCTTAACATACGTATCCTGACCAATATCCTGCCTTTATTTGTTTATTTGTGACTAGGATGCTGGAAGAGGATATTACTAACATCTTGGGCGATATCCTGAGGTTTATTGAATTAACCACGTGCAGGTTAAAGGCTGAGACTTGCTAACGGTCAAGAGGACTTCTTCTCCTCAAGACTCGGATAGTTTGTTATTTTATCTTTACTATAAATAGATGGGGGCGGATCAGTTTAAGTCACACACTCTCCACTTACACTCTCGCATACTTTCACTTTCTAGCTCATTGAAAACACCACACTTGTATTCAAATTTCGTTGTAACACTTAGTCGATCCGTACCACATCCTGCACTGTATCCTGATATTTGAAGCAATAGAAGAACAAGGCAGCTGCGATTGTCAGCTCCCGAGGTTTTATGCCGGCGATCTAGATTGATCAAGGGCTTTCCTCGTACATCTCGTGTCGTTTACTTTACTTTTGCTCATTGTTTGATCATAGATACAACTCGATATCCTGAGCCGTATCCTGAATACTGATTTCCTAATTAACTCAACAAGCACATTTTCAAGTACACTTTCTAGCACACTACCTCACTTTACTAATTTGATCACTAAATTGCTTCGGTAATTTTTGACCAAAACAATTTGGCGCCCACCGTGGGGCAAGTGGTGCTCTCTTTACTAAATTTTTTTGTGAAATCACTAATCGGCTTTCTATTTTCAAAACTTTTTGCCACATTGTCCATAATGGCCTCAAGATCAAACATGAGTCCCTCTACTGTGTCTGCTATGACTTCTGCTACTACCGGTCCGGTGCTTCCACCACCTCCTCCAAGGATGCCAGCCTCTTCACGACCTCAGGATATTATCCCTACCCGCAGTGTTCAGGAATCTGCTCCCGTTCTGGCTTCTAATGATGAAATTCTTACTTTATTTGGAAGTGTGCAGGAACAAATGAGGCAGCAACAGGAAACAAACCAAATGCTTTTAAGGGAAATATAACTCCTGAAGTCTGGCTCGAGCAGATCTGCTGAGGATAATGTCACTCCCTTACACCCCAGAGCGTTGAACTTCAGTTCAGCTGTGTATACTGAGGATAACAGGGGGAATATTGTGCCCAGTCTTCCTCAGAATCATACTCCTGAAATACCCTCCTCGGTTAGGATGTCAACCATGAGAAGCTCAGGATATGCTTCAGGATATGGGCAAAATCCTCCAACGGGTAACGTGTCAAATAATAATAATACTCATGCTACTAACAATAGTGGATCTTTGCAGGATACAGGTGTGACATCAGCACTTACTAGGGAACTTCAAAAGTTGAAGGAAATGATATCCAGTGTACCTGGGGTGGTCCAGCCGATCCCGAAAGTGTCCCAAGACAGCCATAAGATATCTCGTTTTGCACATCCTATCTGTGATGCTGAGATCCCAAAGAGATTTCAAACCCCCAACATGAAGCTTTACGACGGAACTACGGATCCTGAGGAGCATATTGCTCAATATAGGGAAAGAATGGAGATTAACCCTATCCCTCCGGAGCTCAAGGAAGCGTGCTTATGCAAGGGATTTGGTTCTACCTTAACAGGATCAGCCTTGAAATGGCTGTTAAACGTTTCTCCTCACTCAATTACTTCGTTTGCTCATTTGGTTAATTTATTTAACAATCAATTTTCTTGTAGTCGGAGTTTTGAGAAACTAACCAGTGATCTTTACAGGATAACTCAAGGGCCTCAGGAATCCTTGAGGGATTATGTGAACAAATTCAGTCGAGAATCCTTGGATATCCCACATCTTGATGTTGCAACAGCGGTGCAAGCTTTTAAGATGGGATTACAAAAGGATTCTCAGTTTTATCAGGATCTTGTAATGAATCCCTGCAGGAATCTCGACGAAGCTCGTAACAGGGCTTTGAGATATATCCGTCTGGAAGATGACAGGAAAATGTAAGAAAGGATGAACTCATCTAACACTTATGAGTCAACTAACAGGAAGTCAGAATCCTCATTCAAGTCATATCGGCCTAAGCCATATGGTAGAAATGAAAACAAGAGAGTGAATGCTGTCGAAGATGAGGGTCCTGAAGAGTATCCTGAGTTGTCTGAATATTGCTTTTCTGTTAATATTCCTGAATTGATGTATGCTATGCAGGGTCTAGGAGACAAGGCTAGGTGGCCTCGAAAGAATCAACAAAAGGCTGACTGGAAAGATAAGTCAAAATGGTGTGCTTTCCACGAAGATTTCAGACATGTAACTGAGGATTGCATTGCTCTAAGGAAAGAAATAAGCTATCTTCTAAGCAAGGGATATCTGAAAGATCTCTTAGGAAGAAAGAAGAATAAGGGTCAGGATACTGAGAAGGATCCTGAGCGAGCAGCATCACCTCCCGCGGATGCCAAGATAATCAACTTCATTTCGGGAGGATCCGACATTTGTGGAACTTCGTATTCGGCAGCAAAGAGACATGCAAAGGAAGCTAAGGCCGAAAGGGGAGACAAACCTGTCAGAATGACTACCCTCACAACTGACAAAGTGATCACTTTTGATGCTGATGATAGGGATACTGTCCAGGATCCTCACCATGATGCTCTGGTAATAACGTTATATGTGGCTAACCATTTTGTACGCAGGATACTGGTTGATAATGGCAGCTCCGTCAACATAATCCAACTAGAAACTCTGAAGAGAATGAATGTATCTCCAATGGATATCACTTCGAAGTCTACCGTGCTTGTTGGATTCAGTGGAGAGGCTAGAAATACAGTGGGAGAGATAAAGTTGCCAGTATACGTTGAAGGAGTCAACTCGATACAACGTTTCTGTGTGATGGATTCTCTATCCTGCTATAACATCATACTGGGAAGACCGTGGATTCATGATATGAAGGCCGTGCCATCAACATATCACCAATGCATCAAGATACCTACCCCTTGGGGAGTGGTCAAAGTTGATAGTGATCAGCAGGAGGCGAAAGAATGCTACTCATCCTCGATGAAATCCTCAACCAAACCTAGTGCAGCATCTGTAGGATCGGTTTGCTGATCCGAATGAGTCGGTTCAAAGGAGTTCTATCAAATACAGGTGCGGAAAACAAGTATTTGATTTAAACACAGCTGAATCTTCACTTTAACACTGATTTGTATTGATATGAACACAAATACAATCAGTTCTCACACCGGCAGCACCTCGGTATGGAATTACACAATGACACTTCTCTGATTTCGCTTGACCAAGACCTCCTATATATAGACAACAGGATTTCGCTTCAGCATAACTCAAGCGAAATCTTAACATGTTGATTTCGCTTGAGAAGCTTCAAGCGAAAACCTTTACACATTCAGATGTTCAAGCGAAATCTCATAAACTCTCTCTCATTCTCTCGTTCTACGTGCCCTGATCTATTCTAATCTAAAGTAAGACTCGATACAAGACGAAGTCGACAGATGTAGTGCACCAACAGACTCCCCCTCAGATGTTGACGAGTCGACTATCGAGTTACACCAATGCTGTGTCTTTACATCTTCATTCTTGATCAGTCTCTGGGCTTTTCTCTCTCTATCTTCTTTTCCAAAATCATCTTGCTCTATCAGACTCCCCCTCACGATTTGCTGGCATTCATTTGTTCTTCAGCAACATCTGCTTTAGGATCAATGTCTGACTCAAATGTTGTTTACAAGATCATTGCCTGGCTTTTATCTAATTCTCTTGATCAGATCTCTTGATTCCTTAAGTTCATCAGCATCAGCAGCTATCAAACTTTTAGATTCATGATCAGATTCTGACTTTTGTTAGCTTTGAATGAATTTACCTGGCTCACCTGTAACAATCTTAACCCATAAATAAATTTTCTAAATTTAACAATTTAACTGCACCAACAATCAGATATAATCAGATAATTCTCCCTCATATCACCAATCAATGATGAACCAAAAGTAGGTTTTAAAATACCAAATTGTAAGAATTCTAACAAACCTTTTAACATTTTAAGATTCACTCCCCCTCACAATCAAGTCATCATGTTTAACACTTGAAATTTTGACAATCAGCTTTCCAATATCAGTTGTCGAAAAACTTTTTGGATTTTTTTTAAAATTTATGCTAAAACACACTAAAAATCTTTTTGTAATTTTTGATTGTAAAGTAATGCAATAAAGAAATATTTACAAACAATACTTTTGTGAGTTTGTGCAAGAGGATCATATCAGTTTCTAAGACAGATCACTAACACCGTTAAGCTTCATTTCATTTTAAGTTCTAAACAATTTACCTAGATTGTCAGTATGTTTGTCCACTTAAATTTTCACACAAAGTTCAATTGATCCGAGATACGATAGTTAATGTTTTAAGCACTTGAACTTATCCATGTGTCCCACTACTTGAATATACTCCCGTATCCAGAATCTCAATAATCAGTCTTACAGGTGAGAATACTACAATGATATCTGTATATAATTTAGGTGTGCGAGGGCCGAGGGATCTCAGATCGATACTTCCGTATACGCAGAGAGATATCAGCTTCGACTTTTCGGTGTGTCCCCTTTAGAGGATCTTTTTGCTTACAACAGCAGCATATATCAATTTTATTGTTTCAGCATGTTGAGGGTTTAATGCTGTGTTTCAAGCATTGCAGCAAGTATTAGCCAGGGACTAGGTCAGAACTACCGTTCAGCAGAAGTCCCGGAATAATACCCCAGATATCATAGAGTATAAAGACCTAGTATATCAGATTAAGAGACCTTTCAAACAAGATTTCAGGGGTTACCTATATATCCAAGTTTGTGTTAACCCACAGAACAAGCAAGTTTGAAATTTAGATTTATATCTCGTCACAATCTACTAAATGTGCAAAAACCTACTGACATATCCGCAGTAAGATTGTTTATTACATTTTTCTTTACATTTCCTTAGCATGTTGTGATAGTCCACTGATTTACTATCATTTCCTCTATATGCAACAAAAACTCATTTTTGAATTTTATCATGTTTTTATCTTTTTCAAATTTTCAAATGTTTTTGGATTTTCTGAAATTTTTACTCCCCCTAAAATGCAAACACATTTTAGGAAATTTGAAAACAAACTGTACAATAAAGTGACAACTGATATCGAATCGCATCAAATCGCCATTCACTTGGCATAAACAATCAGAACTCCCCCTATCACAAAACTATTTTCTCATTTAGATTTCAAAACACTTAAGTTTGTTTTAATCAAAATGATTTTTCCGGAAAATAAGTTTTTATGATATAATCATTTGAAGATTCGGAGTGTGGTTCATCACATTGTCTATTTGAAATACCAATTGTAAGTATGGTCCAATCAAGTTCAACTTAATGACCTTGATTAACCTTTTTCATGTATGCACCTACTATACCAAACACAATACCACTTGTAGGAATGTTACGTCTACATCATCATTTTACCAATCAAAATGCCGATTCCTGCTTCGCTCTTACCAACCTGGAAGCTCCGGCGTAGTCATACAACCTGTAAACATCCAAACACTATCAAAAACTTTTAACCAAAATCTTCAAACATTAGAAAGATGCCGATTCCTGATCCACGATATAAACTTGGGATCTCCGGCAAGTCCTAAGACTTTCATGGAAAGCAAACTTCCACCCAAGTCTTCTTTGACTTGGTGGCTTCCAATTCCTGAGCAGTAGGGTTATAAGTTGCTTTTTTAGTTGCATAAAAATCTTTAACCCCCTTTACTTTCCCATCAAGCATTTTCTTGAAAATTTTCTTAACATTTCCATTAAATGTTTTTTCAATATCAAAATCTGAGATTTCTATTTTACCAACCATTTGTTGAATCTCTTTCACACTCATTGATTTAATGTCAGCATCATTCAACAAATCATTAATCTCATCTTGTGACTCCTCTGATTTTGTGGAATCAGATTCATTGCCAGAACTATCAACTGATTTCTTAACAACCCATTTTTGGTTGTCTTTTGCCTTCTTTTTGTACACTTTTTCATAATTTTCACCAACTTCATTTTTTGAATGGTCAGAAATTTTGAAGTTTGTAGTTGGTGATTCATTCTTTTCAACCATTTTTTCTTTAAGTTTTTCAGAGACTCCCTGTTTTCTGTTGACTTTGTTTGGACAATTGTGAGCGATGTGTCCAACAACTTGACATTGAAAACAAATTCTTGTATCTCTTGGAATGTCTCTTGAATGAAAAACTCCAGTTCCTGTTCTTTTTCTTTCAACAAGAAACTCCTGATTTGTTTCTTTCCAGAAAGGTTTCTTCTGTTCATCTTCAACACTTCCACCTGAAACAAATTCTGTTTTTCGTTTAGAATTGTTTATATTTCTGTAACTTTCTTGCTGAATAAAACCTAAACCTTTTCTTTTGTAACTACAATTTTGGTTTGTTTTCTTTTGAAAACCAGAACTAAAATTGTAATCCTTTTTCCCTTTTTTCTTGTTTAACCTTTGTTGAATTCTTGAAGTATATTTTTTAGGTTTTTCATTAAGGTTTAAATTTTTAGTGTCAGAAATATTAATTTATGTGATTTTGAAAACCTTTTTGATCTTATCAAATCTAACACTATCCATCGGAAACTCTTCATCAGAGTATAATTTGTCAGAACCATTTAAAGTATATGCAACTTTAAATGTTTCATCCTCCAAATTTGCTTTTGATAACAAAAATTCTTTACTATAAGACCGTTTTTCCGATGACTTTGAACTGTTGACTGACGAACTTGAACACCCAGACTCAAACTTTGACTCAGACACCTCCTCAGTATCCAACACCTGATCGACCACCTTTTTGATTAACTCAGACTCATGATCAGTATCAGACGAGGTAAACGTAATATCAATGTTATCTGGTAAAACGTCAGTTGTCTCGGATTTTAACTTTATATTGACTGCTTTTTCGACTTGCTCCTCATTTGGTTTTCTAGGAGAATACCCTTCCCAGATAGGAGGCGGACACTTGTTGTATTTAACAGTCGATTTCTTACCAGTCTCATTCTTTTGCTTCTCATCCTGAATTGTGCTTCAAAACCTGCAACAGTAGGATAAACTCGATCAATAACATAATCAGAACAAGAATAACTCAGTAATAACCTTCTGATCCTTTCATTCTCGATCTTTTCTTTCTCCAACTCTTGCTTTAGATTAGCATTTTCTTCGATGTAATGATTAATTGCCTTTTGCTTTGCCATCAACGTAGAATTTGTCATCGTTAAAGCCTTTTCTCTTTCAGAGTTCGTTGTTTGAAGACCTGTCACTGTTCTGTTCAACACACTATACGATTCTTTCACATAGCTGATGTCAGATAGTAACTTTTCTATCAGTCTTTCTCTATCAAATAGAATCACATCTTTTTCTTCACAACTCTTGCAAGTTTCCAAACATTTCTTGCAAGGCTTTTCAATTTCAACAATCTTTTCAATCTCGATTGTTTTTACCACTTCAATCACTTTTTCTTCATCAGTTACCTTCTCAGCTTCAGTCACCTTTTCTTCAACAACTACTTTAACTTCCTCATTCTTTTGTTGTTCTTTAGCAGTTTGTTTCTCCTTCAGTTTCTCCATGCGATCTGCAAAATAGAAATGAAAACTTTCAGGAGAAAGATGATTTTTAGCAATATTAATATGTTTCTCTTCCTCATCATCACTGCTACTCTCAATCGGTGTTTTATCAAACTCTACAGATTTGTCAGAACCATCTTCTGATACACCAGAATCAGATGGTGTTTGATCAAATACAACTTCCTTTTCTGAAGAAACATCATTCAGCACACTTTCATCTGTACTTAGTGAATCTGCATCAACATTTTCTGAGCTTTCGTCCGATGTAACTGATTGTTCTTTCACTGTTTCACCAATAGATCTCATCCAGGTTGCAAACAAGTATGGTTCTCTAACAATCTTTGCAATGAAAGCTTTGAAATCCCCCTTTTCATCAACAAACATATCCCAGCTGAATCCTTCAGGTAATTGTTCATCAATTTGGTTCACTATACATTCTGTGCTGTTAGAAGAAATGTAGTTGCTCCAGTTGAAATCTACTAAACATCCTTTCTTTGAATCTTCAATCTTTCTACCATGAGCTGTCTGTAATTCTTGTGTCTGACCAACTTGCTGATAAATGGCTTTCCGGTAGTAGTCATCTTTTCCAAATGGATTCTGAGCACCACTAACTTCTCTGTTCTTGCACTCTCGTTTAAAATGACCTTTTTCCCTGCACCTGAAACAAGTAACTTTAGATTTATCAAAACCTAAAGTAGAAACACAAGCATCAAGAAAGTCATTTCTCCCAGTAATTGTCTTGAATTTTTCAGCACGTCTAAGAACACTTGCAAGACACCATTTGATATCCATTAGTTCCATCTCTTCAGCATCTATTTGGTCGTAATCCTCTTTAGTAAGCATAGGATTTCCAATTCGACCAGCAACTAATCCTTCATATGAGATAAGTACGGAACCAAGTAATGCCATATGATCTTTCGCAATGTCTTCAGAAAAGCTTTGACCTTCTGGAAGATTTAAAGCTATGTTGCATTGAATCACACAACCATTTCCAATCTTTGTGCTTTGAGACTGAAAGCTTTCTGATGAGCTCTTCGGATTCACACTTGGATACAATGAGAAACCACTGTTGTTTTTGTTTGAGTTTTGATCAGTCTTTTCTGTAGAATCCCCGGCACTATATGCAGTCTGAATTTTCGGACTTCTCTCAGCTTCAGGAGTCGGAACACTACCCTTATAATACATCTTTACATCTTGTTGACCACTTGGATTATTCATCCTTGCAATCTTCTGCTGTTCCAAATCCTGACTTTCAATCTTTTCAATGAACTGAGAAATTGACAACCTATCATAAGCTCCGGTATTCTTTAGTATCATCAAATAAGTTCCCCACTCTTTCTGAGGTAATGCATCAGCAAGTTTATCCACCCATTCCTCATTTTCTTTTGTGATGTTCATCATCGACATTGAACGCACTAGATGACAATATCGTTCAATAAGTTTCTTCGTATCTTCTCCGGGCAAACTTGTGAACAAATCAAACTCTTTTTTAAGCAAAGCCTTCTTGCTTTTAATCATACTCGCACTGCCTTCAACTTTGATTTTTAAAGCATCCCATATTGATTTTGATGTTTTGTCATGTTGAAGTAGTATGAAGATGTCTTCTTTGATAGCCTGTTGAAGCAAACTGATCATCATTTTTTCAGCTCGGTACATTTCCCGTTCTTCTTTACTAAGGTCTGAAAGCTGTTTTTCAACCTCCATTTCAGTTCGTGGTAGAGCATATTTTGTCAGAATACATTCCCATGATCTTAGATGATTTGCTTGCACCCAGTTTTCGAAACGATCTTTCCAACCATAGTATTCTTCAATTCCCATTAACTTCGGGGGTTTCTGAGTAGTCCCCATTTCGTTTTCTGAATTCATGTTCTGAGCAATGGATGATGAACTAGACGATGTTGCAAATGCATTGTGGAAATCATTGTCCATGTTTCAGATATTTTCAATCGAAATACTATCTTTCAAGCAGAACCCTTCAAGCGAAATAGACAAACTGAACAACCCTCAAGCGAAAACCTTGAAGCGAAATAGTTAAAGTGAAACAATTTCAAGCGAAGCTGTCTGAAGAGAGAACTCTGAAGCGAAATACTTGAAGCGAAAACCCTTGAAGCAAAATTGTTAGGTCTCGCTTGGAATTTCAAGCGAAATCCACTACTGAAATCTGATCCGTTCAAGCGAAATCCATTCGGAGGTTAATTTTAGTCACTTTTAGGTCGAATTTTGCTGTGAAACTTTCAAGGGTTTGTTATCTTGTACTTTTAAACAATCCGTGAGAAATTGAGATGATTTTGACCGTGAAAAGTTAATGAACTGTGAAAAGAAGATGTAGAAGTAAGAGAATGATGTCAAATTCAGCTGAAATCCTGTAGAACTCCTCAACTGGCTCTGATACCAATTGTAGGATCGGTTTGCTGATCCGAATGAGTCGGTTCAAAGGAGTTCTATCAAATACAGGTGCGGAAAACAAGTATTTGATTTAAACACAGCTGAATCTTCACTTTAACACTGATTTGTATTGATATGAACACAAATACAATCAGTTCTCACACCGGCAGCACCTCGGTATGGAATTACACAATGACACTTCTCTGATTTCGCTTGACCAAGACCTCCTATATATAGACAACAGGATTTCGCTTCAGCATAACTCAAGCGAAATCTTAACATGTTGATTTCGCTTGAGAAGCTTCAAGCGAAAACCTTTACACATTCAGATGTTCAAGCGAAATCTCATAAACTCTCTCTCATTCTCTCGTTCTACGTGCCCTGATCTATTCTAATCTAAAGTAAGACTCGATACAAGACGAAGTCGACAGATGTAGTGCACCAACAGCATCGCAATTAAAGACGCGGGCCTAGGATATCGTGGAGGATCCGGAGCAGGATGTGAAGAAAATTATCCTGGACCAGGATAATCCCGATATTTCGGTGCTTGTAGGGACCAATATCCCTCAGGATATTGAAGAACAATTAATTAACTTTTTGAAATGCAGGATGTCAACGTTTGCATGGAAACATGAGGATATGACAGGCATATCCAAAGATATTATCACTCACAAGCTTGGAATTGATAAATCATTCAAGCCTGTGCAACAAAAAAGAAGGAAGTTTGCTCCCGAGCGGAACACTATTATCCAGGAGGAAGTTGAAAGACTATTAAAGTCCAGAATGATCAGAGAGGTTAAGTTCCCACGATGGCTAGCAAATGTGGTTGTAGTACAAAAGAAAAATGGGAAATGGAGAGTTTGTGTAGACTACACAGACTTGAACAAAGCCTGTCCTAAAGACCCATTTCCTCTTCCCCACATTGATGCAATGGTAGATGCCACTGCTGGGCATGAAATGCTGACCTTCATGGACGCATCTTCAGGATTTCAACAGATCCAAATGGAGCCTTCTGACCAGGAGGATACTGCCTTCATGACACCAACAGGTATTTATTGTTATACAGCTATGCCTTTTGGTTTGAAAAATGCAGGTGCAACATACCAAAGATTGGTAAACATGATGTTCAAATACAAACTGGGGGACACCATGGAGGTATATATCGATGATATGGTGGTGAAATCTAAAAAGGCTGAGGATCATCTCCAGGATATCAAGGGAGCATTTGATATCCTGGATCAATACAACATGAAGATGAATCCTGCTAAATGCCATTTCGGAGTGGGGGCAGGAAAGTTTCTTGGATATATGGTGACAAAAAGGGGGATAGAAGCAAGCCCAGAACAGATCAAAGCTATCCTGGATATAAAATCACCCTCAAATATGAAGGACGTACAAAGATTGACAGGCCGAGTTGCAGCTTTAAACAGGTTTATCTCGAGATCCTCAGAGAAATGCAAAGACTTTTATGATATCCTAAAGAAGAACAAAAGATTCGAATGGGGGGAGAAGCATGAAGCAGCATTGCAGGATTTGAAACGATATCTATCAACCGCACCTCTATTAATGAAGCCTGAAAATGGTGAACCACTATCCCTGTACCTTGCTGTTTTGGTCAAAAATTACCGAAGTAATTAAGTGATCAAATTAGTTAAGTGAGGTAGTGTGCTAGAAATGAGTGTCGAAAATATGTTAATCAAATTAATTGTAAAAAACAGTTTCAGGATACGGCTCAAGATATAGAGCTGTATCTATGATCAAACAATGAGTAAAAGTAAAGTAAACGACACGGGATATACGAGGAAAGCCCTTGATCAATCTAGATCGCCGGCATAAAACCTCGGGAGCTGACAATCGCAGCTGCCTTGTTTTTCTATTGCTTCACAAATCAGGATACAGTGCAGGATGTGGTACGAATCGACTAAGTGTTACAATGAAACTTGAATACAAGTGTGGTGTTTGCAATGAGCTAGAGAGTGAAAGTGTACGAGAGTGTTAGTGAAAAATTGTGTGTTCTAAGCTGATCCGCCCCCATCTATTTATAGTAAAGATAAAATAACAAACTACCCTAAACTCGCGGGATCCACCGAATATTCCTTTTTCGAACGTTGTAGACCTGGTCTTTCGGGCTCAATGTCTCTTCCTCAACAAATTCGTCCGAGTCTCGAGGAGAAGAAGTCCTCTTGACCGTTAGCAAGTCTCAGCCCTTAACCTGCACGTGGTTAATTCAATAAGCCTCAGGATATCGCCCAAGATGTTAGCAATATCCTCTTCCAGCATCCTGGTCACAAATGAACAAACATAGGCAGGATATTGGTCAGGATATATACGTTAAGAAAATGACCCCTAACAATTGTCCCCAAATATATCGGTTGGGATACCAATCCAACGGATATATTTCAAAAATCTTATCCCATAACTCAAGGTATTTAAAACGAAGCGACGGTCAAGATCACATCGTAACTTCCAACGCGTTTTTTACTTAATGGAGATCCACGATGCCCCTATATCTTCTCTTTTCTTGTTTGAAAAGCAGATATCTTCAACAGAACCTTCAGGTAATTCTCCATTTCTGATTTTCTTCCTGTCAATTTACTTCATCTTACTTGCAATGGACGCCGAGACCTTCACACAGCAGAACCTTCTTAAAAATCCCGAAAAGGAGATCTGCGCTTTTGACAACGCAGACATTGCAACTTTAAGAGCCTCCGGCGCTTTCCCCGACAGCACAGTCTTTAGGCCATTCGATCGGTCAATCCGATCGGATGTTTCTTCTACCGAATGGATCTGTTTTCCGGCATATCCTTTTTCATTAGGTCTTCGATACCCTTTTCCCGAATTCATGATGCAATTCTTTCGTATTACTGGCATCTCTTTTGCTCAAACCATGCCCATGGTTTGGAGAGTATTAATTGTACTCAACCAAATCAAAAACCTCCATTGCTCTGACCTCTGCATCGAGGATTTACCTATAGCTTATCGCCTCCGATCCCATGGCTCTAGCCGGTTCTTGCTCTTCTCAACCTCCAGCAAAACCCTGATTCTCAAAGCCACCAAAAACGAAGACGGATGGCAACACAAATTCTTCTTCGTCAAACGAGATTCCATTGCTGAGGGTGCCAACCTTCCGGTGGAGTGGTTAACCACCGGTAGGATCATAAATATCCTCATAAACGAATTGATTGTTATCTTCTATTAATATTCTTCTTTTTTGGTCTTTATGCAGTGAACTTCAAGGAAGTCGCTCCCCCTACCGCTGAGTCAGAAGAGAGAATCAATACCGTTTACCGGTTACCTGCAATAGACAGGACTTTCACCACACACGTCCCGAGTTCAAGTCAGTACTCATCATCCGAGATGTCTGGTAAGAATTTCTTTCAAAATAGTTAGTCAAAACAATATAATGATAAAATAAAGAGTAAAACTTTTCCCTTTATGAAGCACCAGCTAAGATCCCTGAAGTCTTTGACCTTGATGAACTGGATAGCTATTCTGACCAGATCCAGGTCAAGAAAGTACCTAGCCCCAAGACTAATGCTACATCCAAACCCAGCAGCTCCAAAGCCATCATCATTCCTAAACCTTCACCGGCGACCAAGCCTCGGAGTTCAAGTTCCCGCAAAAGGAAAGAACCTGATTCTCCTATCATTTCTGACACCTTTCCTTATGAGAAGCACGGGTTTATTGAAGCCAGTGGGTTCATGACTTCTTTTCTTAACCAGGTTAGTATCCTCACACTATATCCTGCAATTTAGATTATTTTCAAAGATTTAACAATGTTAACCCCTGTCCTTTTACCTTTGTAGGGTCTTGAGCGTTTAGTTCACTTATATCAAGAATCCTGCAAGCTCAACAAAACACTTGAATCTAAGTTAAAGGAAGCAGAAATCACAATCTCTGACCAAGGTATGATCGCGGCCGCTAAATCTCGTCATTACGAGGAGAAATACAAAGCTATGACCCAAGAACACCAAGTTGCTCTCAAGAAAGCTACTCTTCAAGCCCAGGCTGATCTGGAAGCTGCCCATGTGCAGTACGAACGAGATATGGTCAGTTACCGAGAAAGCCTCAAAAGTTCCGTCGTCATTTCACTTCTCCAGGCTAGGTTGAAGATGGCTCATGAAGCCAAAACGTTAGGCTTCGAATGCCCTTCTTGGGACGTTGGTGCTTGGGAGACCAAGCTGAAGAATCTTGGCGGTACTTCTTCCAAATCAACTGTTGATGAACCTTCTAAAGCAGTTGAAAAGGCACCCGATGTTGAGAAGGATGCTGAGACGGATCCCAAGATGGATGTTGCCGAAACCGTTATGGACCAAGAAGGCACTACCCCTTAGAGCTTATTTTCTTTAATTTTATGTTTTTATGAACAATTTTCATTTCTGTCTCTAAACAATTTGATAGCCGAAGGTGGATGGGTCCTGGGTTTCAGGATGAAACCTTCGGTTATCAACCAGTATTGATTGCTTAAGAATAATTTCATCTTTTTATTTTTCTAAGTGTAAACCTTAGCTTTGCAAAAAATTTCATATTGTTATCTTATAAAATATCCTGATCAGTATGCTCAACAACATACAGCAAAAGCCTTTTATTAGATAGATCTTCCAAACGTTCCTTCAACTTTGTAAAAATTTCTTTAGAAAGTAAAAAATAGTCTATCTTTTCAAAACCAAGTTTTGATAATATTTAAATAATCAGAGTTCCAAACTAATACTGGTTTCAAACACCCTAATCAAATATCCTTAAAAGGACTTTGAGGATATATATCAGGATACTTATCATAATGTCACTTAAAAACTTAAATGATGTTTACAAAGGAAAGATCATACCAGAAATAGGGTATAAACCTATTACCAAACTTCAATCCCTTTGCAACTCTTCCAATGAAGATGTCCCCTGTGCAAGGTACTTAGTGCATTAGTTGCAAACTTCATCCTTTTAGCTTTACACCACCACCTTGGTGGGAATGTCCCCTGTGTACAATGTCTTCAAACACTTTAGAAATCTTCTGAATGTCAGTTTCCATAGGCAAATTTTTACGTTCCAAGGGCAAAACCCAAGGATGTATTGGAGATAAATCCCTTGTATCCTGGGGAAAATCTCAAATTTTCATGCGCTACCGGCGGGAGTGTATAAACTCCAAGACTTAGAAAGGTGAAAACCTTTTAACCTTAGAAAGTATGAAAATACCCTTTCGTGAGAGAGGGTGATCAATCCTCATATACCTTTAGGATTCAGGATATAGCCAACAGTAACGAAATTGTCAGCCACTTTTACATGGACTGGTCCCGCCACCTTGAACTATCCCTGAATAACTTGCGCTCCAGGCGGGGTGTTTAAACCCAATTCGCAAGAAAGGTGAATACCTTTAAACCTGTGAAGGGATTAGTATCCCTTAAACGTGAGAGAGGGGGCCAATCCTCTAATCTTCTGAGCTATCCTGAGTGCATATCCTGGAGCTATATCTTGAAACATATCTTGCTAAACAATTGTAAACTAAGGTGGGTGTTAGCTTGGCTAACACCCCTCCGATGCTTAAGTCAGTATTGGGTTACAAAGAATAAATTAAAACAAAACATATTTAAAAAAGATAAAATTCATACCATTATGAGTTAGAAATTGAATTCTAAAGTCACTTGAAATAGAGCTTAAGGTGTATAGCATTCCAAGATCTCGGTAGCATATCCCCCTCCATATTCTTGAGTCTATATGCTCCTTTCCCTGCTTCTGATTCAACTTCATATGGTCCTTCCCATTTTGGAGCTAACTTACCATCGGCAGGATTGGTAGTATTTTGAAAAGCCTTTCTTAACACCCAATCTCCAACCTCAAATCTTCTGGTTCTAATATTCTTGTTATATGCCCTGGATATTCTTTGTTGATATGCTGCCATCCTTAGCCTTGCCGCATCTCTCTTTTCATCTATAGTGTCTAAATCCTGACTCAAGGCTTCAGGATTCTGCTCAGGATCACTTAAGGTAGATCTTGCAGTAGGTATTGTCATTTCCGTCGGAATCATTGCTTCTGCCCCAAACACCAAGGAAAATGGGGTCTGGCCTGTTGCATTCTTCACCGTTGTCCTATCAGCCCATAAAACAAAGGGTAATTCTTCTGCCATTCTTCCTTTTTTTAGCTCCAAGCCTTTTCTTTAAGTTATTGACAATTATCTTGTTTGAGGATTCTGCTTGTCCATTTGCTTGAGGATGTACCGGAGTAGATGTGATCATTTTGATTCCCCAACTCTTGCAAAAGTCAGTAGTCCTCTTACTTATGAACTGAGAACCATTGTCACAGATTATCTTAGCTGGTACCCTGAATCTGGTCAGGATATTCCTCTTGATGAAGGATACTACTTCTTGATCTCTAACTTGAATAAATGCTTCTACTTCAACCCACTTAGAGAAATAATCCGTCATTGCTAGCATAAAGACTTTTCCTCCCGGAGCTTTTGGTAGCTTTCCCACTATGTCCATACCCCACTTCATAAATGGCCAAGGGGAAACAATAGGATATAATGGTTCAGCCGGCTGATGCAGTATATTACTATGTCTTTGACATGCGTCACATCTTCGAACATATTCTGCGGCATCTTTTCTCATCGTTGGCCAATAATATCCTGTCCTTAATACTTTTGAGAATAACGACCTGCCCCCAGCATGGTTACCACAATCCCCTTCATGAATATCCTGAAGTACTTCCTTGGCTTCAGGATCCTCCAAGCACCTCAAATACGGTCCTGCAAGGGATTTCTTGTATAAAATATTATTTATAATAGTGAATCGTGATACCTTCATCCTAAATGCCTTAGGATTTTCGTTTCCAGGGATGTGTCCTTCTTTGAGATATCTCATGATTGGAGCCGTCCAGGATTTAGGATCCTCTTCAGGATGTTCTGCTCTAGGATCCTGAATACCAGCTACTTCTTTATCCTGAGGATTCGTTGCAGGATATAAGACATGTAATATTGGTATTTGCGTCCCTTCAGGTATCCTGATCGATGATCCCAAATTTGCTAAGGCATCCGCTTCAGCATTATCCTCCCTTGGTACCTGTTCAAGTATAAAAACATCGAAATATCCTGCTAATTTTTTGAGAATATCGAGATATTCGATTAGCTTCTCACCCTTAACTGCATAGGATCCATTAAAATGGTTAGTAATTAACAAAGAGTCAACATATACTTGCAATTTTTTGATACTCATGCTCTTAGCCAATTCTAATCCTGCAATTAAAGCCTCATACTCTGCTTCATTATTAGTAGCAGGAAATTCACACCTAATAGCCTGGGGTAATATGTCCCCCTGTGGCGATTTTAGTAGTATTCCTAATCCTACTCCTCTTACATTAGATGCACCATCAGTATATAATGTCCAGGATCCTGAGGATTCTCCTAACTGTTGAACTTCTAAGTCTACCTCATCCTGAATGTCACTACTAAAGTCAGCCACAAAGTCAGCTAAAGCCTGAGATTTTATGGCATTTCTAGGTTCATATACTAAATCATAAGCACTTAACTTTACTGACCATTTGGCCATTCTGCCTGACATCTCTGGTTTCCTAAGCCTCATCCTGAATGTCACTACTAAATTATCCCTGTATCTTGCTGTATCAGGGAATGCTGTAAGTGCCGTTCTCATAAAGGATCATGAAGGTCAGCAATATCCTGTTTATTATGTTAGTAAAAGTTTGCTAGATGCTGAAACTAGGTATTCTCATTTAGAAAAATTGATACTAGCATTAGTCATGGCATCAACGAAACTTAGGCATTATTTCGAGACACATAGGATACATGTTAAAACAAATTATCCTGTAAAAAATGTGCTTAGGAAACCAGAGATGTCAGGCAGGATGGCCAAGTGGTCAGTAAAGTTAAGTGCTTATGATTTAGTATATGAACCTAGAAATGCCATAAAATCTCAGGCTTTAGCTGACTTTGTGGCTGACTTTAGTAGTGACATTCAGGACGAGGTAGACCTAGAAGTTCAACAGTTAGGAGAATCCTCAGGATCCTGGACATTATATACTGACGGTGCATCTAATGTAAGAGGAGTAGGATTAGGAATACTACTAAAATCGCCACAGGGGGACATATTACCCCAGGCTATTAGGTGTGAATTTCCTGCTACTAATAATGAAGCAGAGTATGAGGCTTTAATTGCAGGATTAGAATTGGCTAAGAGCATGAGTATCAAAAAATTGCAAGTATATGTTGACTCTTTGTTAATTACTAACCATTTTAATGGATCCTATGCAGTTAAGGGTGAGAAGCTAATCGAATATCTCGATATTCTCAAAAAATTAGCAGGATATTTCGATGTTTTTATACTTGAACAGGTACCAAGGGAGGATAATGCTGAAGCGGATGCCTTAGCAAATTTGGGATCATCGATCAGGATACCTGAAGGGACGCAAATACCAATATTACATGTCTTATATCCTGCAACGAATCCTCAGGATAAAGAAGTAGCTGGTATTCAGGATCCTGGAGCAGAACATCCTGAAGAGGATCCTAAATCCTGGACGGGTCCAATCATGAGATATCTCAAAGAAGGACACATCCCTGGAAATGAAAATCCTAAGGCATTTAGGATGAAGGTATCACGATTCACTATTATAAATAATATTTTATACAAGAAATCTCTTGCAGGACCGTATTTGAGATGCTTGGAGGATCCTGAAGCCAAAGAAGTACTTCAGGATATACATGAAGGGGATTGTGGTAACCATGCTGGGGGCAGGTCGTTATTCTCAAAAGTGTTAAGGACAGGATATTATTGGCCAACAATGAGAAAAGATGCCGCAGAATATGTTCGAAGATGTGACGCATGTCAAAGACATAGTAACATACTGCATCAGCCGGCTGAACCATTATATCCTATTGTTTCCCCTTGGCCATTTATGAAGTGGGGTATGGATATAGTGAGAAAGCTACCAAAAGCTCCGGGAGGAAAAGTCTTTATGCTAGCAATGACGGATTATTTCTCTAAGTGGGTTGAAGTAGAAGCATTTGTTCAAGTTAGAGACCAAGAAGTAGTATCCTTCATCAAGAGAAATATCCTGACCAGATTCGGAGTACCAGCCGAAATAATTTGTGACAATGGTTCTCAGTTCATAAGTAAGAGGACAACTGACTTTTGCAAGAGTTGGGGAATCAAAATGATTACGTCTACTCCGGTACATCCTCAAGCAAATGGACAAGCAGAATCCTCAAACAAGATAATTGTCAATAACTTAAAGAAAAGGCTTGGAGCCAAAAAAGGAAGATGGGCAGAAGAACTACCCTTTGTTTTATGGGCTGATAGGACAACGGTAAAAAATGCAACAGGCCAAACCCCATTTTCCTTGGTGTTTGGAGCAGAAGCAATGATTCCAACGGAAATGACAATACCTACTGCAAGATCTATCTTAAGTGATCCTGAGCAGAATCCTGAAGCCTTGAGTCAGGATTTAGACACTATAGATGAGAAGAGAGATGCGGCAAGGCTAAGGATGGCAGCATATCAACAGAGAATATCCAGGGCATATAACAAGAATATTAGGACCAGAAGATTTAAGATTGGAGATTGGGTGTTAAGAAAGGCTTTTCAGAATACTACTAATCCCGCCGATGGCAAATTAGCTCCAAAATGGGAAGGACCATACGAAGTTGAATCAGAAGCAGGGAAAGGAGCATACAGACTCAAGAATATGGAGGGGGATATGCTACCGAGATCTTGGAATGCTATACACCTTAAGCTCTATTTCAAGTGAGTTTAGAATTTAATTTCTAACTCAGGATGGTATGAATTCTACCTTTTTTAAATATGTTTGGTTTAATTTGTTCTTTGTAACCCAATACTGACTTAAGCATCGGAGGGGTGTTAGCTAAGCTAACACCCACCTTAGTTTACAATTGTTTTGCAAGATATGTTTCAGGATATAGCTCCAGGATATGTACTCAGGATAACTCGAAAGATTAGAGGATTGGCCCCCTCTCTCACGTTTAAGGGATACTGATCCCTTCATAGGTTTAAAGGTATTCACCTTTCTTCCGAATTGGGTTTAAACACCCCGCCTGGAGCGCAAGTTATTCAGGGATAGTTCAAGGTGGCGGGACCAGTCCATGTAAAAGTGGCTGACAATTTCGTTACTGTTGGCTATATCCTGAATCCTAAAGGTATATGAGGATTGATCACCCTCTCTCACGAAAGGGTATTTTCATACTCTCTATGGTTTAAAGGTTTTCACCTTTCTAAGTCTTGGATTTTATACACTCCCGCCTGTAGCGCATGAAAATTTGGGATTTTCCCCAGGATACAAGGGATTTATCTCCAGTACATCCTTGGGTTTTACCCTTGGGACGTAAAAAATTGCCAAGGCAATGGAAACTGACATTCAGTAGATTTCTAAAGTATTTGAAGACATTGTACACAGGGGACATCCCTGCCAAGATGGTGATGTAAAGCTAAAAGGATGAGGCTCGGAACTAATGCACTAAGTACCTTGCACAGGGGACACCATCGTTGGGAGAGTTGCAAAGGGATTGAAGTTTGGTAATAGGTTTATACCCTATTTCTGGTATGATCTTTCCTTCGTAAACATCGTCTAAATTTTTAGTAACATTATTTTAAGTATCCTGATATATTCTCAAAGTCCTTTTCAGGATATTTGATTAGGGTGTTTGAAACTAGTATTAGTTTGGAACTCTGATCATTTAAATATTATCAAAACTTGGTTTTGAAAAGATAGACTGTTTTTCACTTTATAAAGAATTTTTTACAAAGTTGAAGGAACGTTTGGAAGTTCTATCTAATAAAAGGTTTTTACAGTATATCGCTGAGCATACTGATCAGGATATTTTATAAGATAACAGTATGAAATTTTTACAAAGCTAAGAGTTACACTAAGTAATGCAAGACAACAGTGAATAAGTCAAAAGATAGTTATATTATTAACAAGTCAAAAGTTGTGCTTTTGGTTTCACCCCAAACCGAGGCCCATCCGCCAAAAGCACAATTAGTTTTTACCATACTTGTGTAACGGTTGCAGGATATATCTCAAAATATGACATGTCCACCTACAACCGTTATCACATTCAAAACAAGTTATACTAATTGATGACCAAGGGCTTCGTCCTAAAACCTAGGACCCATCCACCTTTGGTCATCACATTGTTCTAGTGCAGGAAATGTAAATTGTTCAAAGACAGGAAAAGTAAATTGTTTATGCAACCACAACCATGAAATTAAAAAGTGGGCTCCGGCCTTGGCACGTATATCCATCATCGCCCACTCCGCTGCCTAAGGGGCAGCACCCTCTTGAACAACAACCTCCTTCCCAGCGTTTGCACCAGCATCAGCCTCAGGATTCTTCTCGGCATCATCACCAGCATTGGCCGCTTCCTCTGCCGCCTTAGAAGGCTCTTCACCAGTATGTTTTGCAGGATGAGCAATGGGATGACCTCCGAGGCCCTGTAGTTTCTCCTCCCAAGCCTTTACATTCCAGGAGGGGCATTCAAAACCCAAATCCATGGCCTCATAAGCCATCCTTATCCTGGCTTGGAGAAGAGAGACGACCACAGATGTTTTTAGGCTATCCCGGTATGAGCTCATATTCTGCTGGTATTGAAGAAGAGCGGCATCTAGTTTGGCTTGAGCATCCTCATTGGCTTTGTGGAGAGTAGCTTGGTGATCCCGGATCATTGCCTTGTATTTGTCTTCATAATGTTGGGATTTAGCAGCTGCAATGGTTCCTTGGTCGGCTATGGTGGCCTCAGCTTTCTCCAGCTTGATCTCCAACATCTTGTTAAGCCCACAAG
The DNA here is from genome assembly GCA_030545235.1 of Helianthus tuberosus. NCBI lineage: Eukaryota > Viridiplantae > Streptophyta > Magnoliopsida > Asterales > Asteraceae > Helianthus > Helianthus tuberosus. The sequence continues at coordinate 32,100,703 of CM060447.1, forward strand.
CGTCTTCATACAAGTGCATAAGACGATCCAGACCCTATCAATAAAGACACAGGTATTGACGTAAAAAAAATAAGCGGGATAAGGGCTAACATACTTGTGCAGGATATCGAAAAGAAAATTCTACCTGTTTGAGGAATGAGGTGGCTTCGTTGAACCCATGATTCTCGAGAGAGAATGTTTCAGAAACAGATGGGGAGTCCGTCTCCTTTCTCTTCCGAGAGCTGGATGCCCGGGTCCTGGATGCCAGAGGGCATTTGGGAGCAGAAACAGTCTTCGAGGAGGTAGGCTTTGGTGTAGCAGATGGCTTTGGCTTGGATTCTTGTTTGATGGGTTCAAGGCTGGAGTAGCAATCCAACTCATCAAGTTCAAAACCTTCAAGACATTTCTGAGCTTGATTTCTGGCTTGAATCGGTAAGCGACAGGGAGAAAGTTCTTTCACTAGCAGGAAGACGGTAGATTTCTTCGATCTTGGATTCGGATTCTGCACTGGGAGGCACTAAATCTCTGAAATTCGCTGCATAAAAACATCAGGATATAAGTCTGGGATACAGTTTGAAGATATAATTGGGGATATTCCTAAAACCCTAAATCCTACCCTTGGTTAACCATTTAACCGGTAGATCGAAACCCTTATCAATAGAGTCTCTTTTTACGAAAAAGAATTTTCGTCGACATCGATCCTCGTTCTTGGTGGCTTTAAGAACCAGAGGGTTCTTGGAGGTAGAAAACAGAAGATAACAATGATTGCCGTGGGATCTCAACCGGTATGCTATAGGAAAGTCCTCAACAAGTAGGTTAGGAAAATGACGAGATTTGATTTGATCCAGCAATATTAAAACTCACCAAACCATTGGCATAACCTAGGCGTAACTAAGGCCGGTGAGGTCGAAAAAGCTAGAAATAAAGGGTGGAAACGGGTACCGGAGTCCAAGAGAGAAGGGGTAGGCGAAGAAACAAACCCATTCATCGGATATTGCATCTGATCGGGCTTCCCGATCAAAAGGGCGAAAGACTGTTCCGGTGGGGAAGGCACCGGAATCTTTAAGAACAGCGATGTCGGCATTGTTGAAGCAGCATATCTCCTTTGCTGGATCAACAATGAAGTTCTGGCTTACGAGGCTTGAGGCTGGTCGGTCCGGTCGGGATTTCGTTCGTGGTGCCATAAAAAGTATTGAGGAAACTAAAAGCGATTCAAGAAAGAAGGATAGAAAGGGAAATACCTGATGTCCGCTTGAAGATAAGGATAACTGTAATAAGGAGTCCCTCGGTTAATATAGGATGAATATAGGGGGGTAAAGAGTAAATAATGCTTTGGAAGTTGCACCACTGTCATTTCAAGGGTCTAGTCGTATTAATTACCTTAAGTTATGAGCTGAAACTTTTGAAATATATCCGTTGGATTGGTATCCCAACCGATATATTTGGGGACAATTGTTAGGGGTCATTTTCTTAACATACGTATCCTGATCAATATCCTGCCTTTATTTGTTTATTTGTGACCAGGATGCTGGAAGAGGATATTACTAACATCTTGGGCGATATCCTGAGGTTTATTGAATTAACCACGTGCAGGTTAAAGGCTGAGACTTGCTAACGGTCAAGAGGACTTCTTCTCCTCAAGACTCGGACGAGTTTGTTGAAGGAGAGACGTTGAGCCCGAAAGACCAGGTCTACAACGTTCGATGAAGGAATATTCGGTGGATCCCGGAAGTTTAGGATAGTTTGTTATTTTATCTTTACTATAAATAGATGGGGGCGGATCAGTTTAAGTCACACACTCTCCACTTACACTCTCGCATACTTTCACTTTCTAGCTCATTGCAAACACCACACTTGTATTCAAATTTCGTTGTAACACTTAGTCGGTCCGTACCCCATCCTGCACTGTATCCTGATATTTAAAGCAATAGAAGAACAAGGCAGCTGCGATTGTCAGCTCCCGAGGTTTTATGCCGGCGATCTAGATTGATCAAGGGCTTTCCTCGTACATCTCGTGTCGTTTACTTTACTTTTGCTCATTGTTTGATCATAGATACAGCTCGATATCCTGAGCCGTATCCTGAATACTGATTTCCTAATTAACTCAACAAGCACATTTTCAAGTACACTTTCTAGCACACTACCTCACTTTACTAATTTGATCACTAAATTGCTTCGGTAATTTTTGACCAAAACAAGGACCATTCCCAATAATCCAGCGAATAGGTCCAGTTGCCTATCGTTTACAACTACCAGAAGAGCTAGCTGGGTACATGATGTATTTCATGTATCTAACCTCAAGAAGTGTTTATCTGACGAAACATTGGTAGTACCTCTTCAAGATGTAGAGGTAAACGAAAAGCTAAAATTTGTTGAGAAGCCACTGCAAATAGAAGACAGAAAGATTAAGTTTCTCAAACACAAAAGACTGGTACTAGTCAAAGTCAAGTGGGATTCAAAAAGAGGACTCGAATACACTTGGGAACTGGAATCGGAAATGAAGCAAAAGTATCCTCACTTATTTCGATAAATCTCGAGGACGAGATTTTAAATAAGGTGGGGAGGATGTAAGGACCTTAAAAAATGTCCCTAACCGACCCATAAGCAAAAACCCGGACCCCTGAAACTCTATTGTACATGAAAAACCAAGAAAACAAGAAAAATGAGTTTCAGGCGGGCCGCGTAAGGGTAAGCATAACCTTACGCGGGCCGCGTCAACTCCAAGTTTGACCGGATAAGCATCCGGGCCACGTGTCATCCATCTGGCAACCCTACTCGTTGTACCTAGACTAGGTGGCCACGCGGGCCGCGTAAGGTGAGCCTATGGCTCACGCGGGCCGCGAGAGACCCCCATTTCAGCTATAAATAGTTTGGAGCAGGAGCAGTTCACTGGTGTCGATGAAAACTTTCAAAAACGAAATTCTACTGCTATAATTCGAAATTCACTTTCAAAGTAGTGAGGTGCTGCTACGATACCGGGTATTAACTCGATCGCTGCTACGATTCAATGTCCGATCGATTGAAACTATCCGATGAATGTTTAAGTGCTGCTCAAATTAGGGTTATACTTTGTCATTCGTCGTGAACACGATGGATCTTTAAGTATTGCACTTTGTCATTCGTTGTGAGGGTTTTAATCTCATGAGTTATCGTAAATGCTGTATTAGTTACTGACCTAGTTCGTGTGCATTGTTATCTAAATTAGGTTACAAGGCTAATCAGTTGGCTAAACTCTGCTCGTTTAAATCTGCAATGTGAGTTATTCTCTTTTATCAAAAGTATTTTACAATACTCCATTATTTTCAAAAGTTATAATTACAGGGATTAAGTCGTGGTTATCTTGAATCACTGGCTAGTGGGGTATTGTGCACATTACTAATTTCTCATGGTTAGGCTAATAAATCCTAACAATGATAATCATCAATACTTGGAGAGGGACCCAATAGTGGTATGACCATTGTCACCAGGAGGTGACATGGCGCCAGATAAAAATAAGATAAAAGCCACTGTAATCGCTCTTATGCTGTAATTTATAACTATGCATCGTTTTATCAAAATGAATGATTCACCAGTATTTCCCCGCTGACAAAATATTTTTAAAACATGTTTCAGGTAACTACTGTGAACCAAGGAACAGTGCTACGGGGCACTAACAAGCTTGAAGTAGTGGCTCAGTTGAACGAATAAACATGTTTTGTAAAATAGGGAATTTCCTAGTAAAATTCCTCTATTGTAAATCACGGGGTTTATCCCGAATTATGAAATAAAATAATCAGGCATTTCAAGTTTTAAAAAGATCCTGCTAAAATCTTCCGCTGTCAAACTCAAATTAAAAAAAAATACCACGGGTTTCTATCACGCGGCTCCTGGACCGGGTCAAACCGGGGCTGGGGCCGTGACACCTGTGAAGAAAGGTAATGAACTATGATTCAATGCCTTAGCGCCTCGACCCTATAAGATCATGGCTTATAAATTAAATTGTCCCTGTGACTTGGCTTTTGAGCCATTATAATATATTAATAAATTATAACTAAGGAAAATTATAATGAAAAATCCTGAATGAAAATACTTAATAAATTAACCAATATGGTTTATTAATACCATGGTTAATAAAATTATCAAGATGACAATCCTGTTATAGAATTCTGAATGAATCATTATCATTATTTTATGTAGCAATTAAGCTACATGGCAGAATCTGAAGAAATCAACAGTCACCCTGTAGAGAATCATGATACTACCAGAATCCATGTAACTGGTGTGGAACTTCAAGCATTGATTGATAATGTTGTTTCTAAAGCCATGGGCAGGCAATTTAGAGAGTCTAGTGGTACACACTCAAAGACTCACTCTGTAGCTCACAGTAAGCCACCTTCTAAATCTCATGATTCGAAGAAGGATGATGCCCAACACTCGTTAAATCAGCACAATATCCCGTCTAAGAAGATTGTATTCGATCAAGAGCCACGTACAAAGACCTGTTCATATAAGTATTTCATCTCTTGTAAGCCCAAAGATTTTACTGGGGAAAAAGGCGTTATTGATTGCATGACGTGGCTAGATGAGATGGATACGGTGGTCGATATTAGTGGATGTGCCGAGAAAGATACTGTGAAGTATGTTTCACATTCATTCAATGGAGAAGCCCTAGCTTGGTGGAGGTCTTTGATGCAAGCTACTGGAAAGGTTCCGTTATACAACTTAACATGGGCTCAGTTTGTTGCGTTGATCAAAGATAATTTATGTCCTCAACATGAAGTTGAGAAGATCGAGACTGACTTTTTGACATTGGTTATGAAAAACTTCGACTGTCAGGCATATCTCACGAGTTTTAACACCATGTCTCGACTGGTTCGTTACTTGGTGACACCGAAACCAAAACGTATAGCCCGTTTCATTGGGGGTTTAGCCCTAGAGATTAAAGCTAGTGTGAAAGCATCAAGACCTACTACCTTTAGGTCAGTAGCTGATTTGTCACTATCTCTTACCCTTGATGCGGTCAGGCAGAGATCGCTTAGGAATTCCGATGCGGGGAAGAGAAAACGTGAGGATGATAACTCACACCGTTCAGACAAGAAGCACAAGGGGAACTCTGATCACAAGAAGAGTTCAGGGTTCAAGAAGGATGACCAACAGTCGGGTGAGAAGCCTAAATGCAAGACTGCAAGAAGCGCCATCTGGGAAAGTGCAGGTATGAATCAAAGTCCCAATCGTAGCCAAGAGCTTGTGGGATCTGTAAATCTAGTGAGCATAAGACGTTGGATTGTAAGAAGATTAAGGATGCGACTTGTTACAGCTGTAACGAGAAGGGGCATATCAAGTCCAACTGCCCAAAGTATGCGAAGAAGCCTGAAGAAGGCAAGAAGACCAATGCTCGGGTCTTCCAAATGAATGCTCAAGAAGCAATCCAGAATGACAACGTGATAACAGGTACCTTCCTTATCAATGATGTTTATGTAAGGGTATTATTTGATTGGGGTGCAGATAAGTCATTTGTAGATAACAAGTTTTGTAAGTTGTTAAATCTGCCTGTTAAAACCCTAAGCATAAAATATGAAGTAGAATTGGCCGATGGTACCATAGAAACTGCTTCAACCGTGTTGGATGGATGTTTTATATCCATTAGGAACCACTCTTTTCCATTGTCTTAGCTTCTTTTGAAACTAGTTGGATTCGACATAGTAATAGGCATGGATTGGTTATCTCATAACCAAGCTCAGATTGTTTGTGACAAGAAGCAAGTGGTTATCAAGACTCCGTATGGTGAGCCACTTACCATACAAGGAGACACTCAGTACGGGTTGCCTAAGCAAGTGTCTATGCTTAAGGCATCAAGATGTATGAAGAAAGGATGTGTCATTTATATGGCACAAGTGACTATTGATGAACCAAAGCCTAAGATTGAAGACATCCCTATCATTTCCGAATACCCTGATGTATTCCTTGAAGAACTACCTGGTTTACTGCTAGATAGACAAGTGGATTTTAGAATTGACATTATACCAAGAGCAACACCTGTTGCAAGGGCACCTTACAGGTTAGCACCGTCTGAGATGAAGGAGTTAAGGACTCGTTTAGATGAATTATTGGCAAAAGGTTTTATTAGGCCTAGTTCATCTCCTTGGGGAGCACCGATTCTGTTTGTGAAGAAAAAGGATGGATCAATGTGTTTATGCATTGATTATCGAGAGTTGAACAAGGTTACAATTAAGAACAAATATCCATTGCCCAGGATCGACGATCTGTTCGATCAATTGCAAGGAGAGAGTTACTTCTCTAAGATTGACTTGAGATCAGGTTATCATCAGCTGAAGGTTAGAGATGAAGATGTGCATAAGACTGCATTCAGAACACGTTATGGTCATTACGAGTTCTTGGTGATGCCTTTCGGGCTCACTAATGCACCAGCAGCATTCATGGATCTCATGAATCGCGTTTGCAAACCCTACTTGGACAACTTTCTTATCGTCTTTATTGACGACATCCTTATCTACTCAAAGAACCAGGCTGATCATGAAAAGCACCTTCGATGTATCCTTAAACTTCTTCAGCAAGAGAAGCTCTACGCCAAGTTTTCAAAGTGTGAATTTTGGCTTTGTGAAGTCCAATTTCTTGGACATGTGGTTAGTGAGCGTGGTATCCAGGTGGATCCCGCTAAGATTGAAGCTATCATGAATTGGAAACAGCCGAAGACGCCCACAGAGATTCGCAGCTTCTTGGGTCTGGCAGGATATTACAGGAGTTTTATTAAAAATTTCTTAAGGATTGCTGCACCCCTAACTTCGTTGACTAGGAAGAATATCAAGTTTGATTGGGGTCCTAAGCAACAAGAATCCTTTGAGATTCTGAAGCAAAAGTTGAGCAATGCTCCTATGTTAACATTGGCTGAAGGAATTGAAGAGTTTGTGGTATACTGCGACGCATCACACACAGGTATGGGATGTGTGCTCATGCAGAAAGGCAAAGTCATTGCTTATGCTTCCCGTCAATTAAAGGTGCATGAAAAGAATTACACCACCCATAACTTGGAATTGGGTGCCGTTGTATTTGCACTAAAAATTTGGAGGCATTATTTATATGGTACCAAGTGTGTGATCTATTCTGATCATAAGAGCCTTCAGCATCTGTTCAATCAGAAGGATCTGAACATGAGACAGCGTCGATGGATGGAGACTTTAAATGATTATGATGGTGAAATCCGATATCATCTAGGAAAGGTGAATGTGGTCGCTGACACTTTGAGCAGAAAGGAAAGAGTTAAGCCCATTAGAATCAATGCCAAGAGCATTGAATTAAAGAACAGCCTGAATGAAAGATTGTTAGCCTCTCAGAAGGAAGAAGGAAGCTGTGTTAAAAGCTAACTATCCGAATGAAAAGTTGGGTGTAACTCCTGAACAATTATCATATGGCAAGGATGGAATACTAAGATTGAATGGACGAATATGGGTTCCAATCTATGGAGGACTTAGGGAAGTGATCCTTCAAGAAGCCCATAGTTCCAAGTATTCTGTTCATCTTGGCTGTGATAAAATGTACCAGGATTTAAAGGCAAATTATTGGTGGATAGGCTTGAAGAAGTCTATAGCCACTTATGTGGCCAAATGTCTGACATGTGCTCAGGTTAAAGCCGAACACCAGAAGCCGTCAGGTTTGCTACAACAGCCTAAACTTCTCACATGGAAGTGGGAAATGGTAACTATGGATTTCATCACTAAGGTACTGAAGACAAAGCGAGGAAATGATACTATTTGGGTTATAGTCGACAGATTGACCAAGTCGGCCCACTTCTTACCTATTAAGGAAACACATAGCTCAGATAAGTTAGTTCAGCTGTACGTGGATGAGATTGTATCTCTCCACGGGGTGCCAGTGTCTATTATCTCCGATAGGGATACAAGATAAACGTCGCATTTTTGGAAAAGCTTTCAGCAATCCCTAGGCACTAGATTAAACTTCAGCACTGCATATCATCCTCAGACGGACGGTCAGAGCAAGCGTACAATTCAAACTCTGGAGGATATGTTAAGAGCTTGTGTTATTGATTTAGGTGGAAGTTGGGATGATTATCTTCCGTTGATTGAATTTTCGTACGATAATAGCTATCACTCGAGTATTCAAGCTGCACCTTTTGAAGCTTTGTATGGACGGAAGTGCAGGACGCCCGTTTGTTGGGCAGAAGTTGGAGATGTACAACTGACAGGACCTGATATAGTCCTGGAGACGACATATAAGATTGTACAGATACACGATCGTCTCAAAGCTTCCAGGGATAGGCAGAAAAGCTACGCAGATAAAAGGCGTAAACCTCTAAAATTCGAGGTAGGTGACAAAGTGTTACTTAAAGTATCACCCTGGAAAGGAGTGATGCGTTTTGGTAAGAAAGACAAGCTAAGCCCCAGATACATAGGACCATTCGAGATCATCGAGTCTGTCAGAACAGTGGCTTACAAGTTAAACCTGCCTGAAGAGCTCAGTGGAATTCATAATTTGTTCCACATCTGCAATATGGAAGAAATGTCTAGCTGATGAATCACTAGTCATGCCACATACGGATGTGCATATAGATGAGAGCTTGAAATTTGTTGAAAAACCTTTGTCGATCGAGGATCGAAAGGTTAAGAAACTTCGGAAGAAGCACGTACCGATTGTGAAGGTTAAATGGGATGCCTGAAGAGGCCTAGAGTATACGTGGGAGGTAGAGTCCACAATGAAACAGAAGTACCCTCATTTCTTTCAGTAAATCTCTAGGTCGAGATTTCTTTTAAGGGGGTGAGGATGTAACACCTCGTAAAATCATGTCCAGTACAATGGTGACACGTGTCATAAACCCTGATTGTGATTAAAGATATCTTGAGGGACTAAAACTGTCAACAGTGCAAAGATGTAATTAGAAGGACCAAAAGCATCAACATGCCAAACTTGTGCCTCTGAATGACTCTGTGTAATGTCCGTATTCATTATTGACTAAATTGTCAGACACTAAAAGCCGTTTGCGCTTAAAGATCAAAAGTTACAAAACACATGGGTGAAAAGTGTCAACATGTTAATTTTACCTCTGAGATGCCTTTTGACGTTCCCAAAAGTTTTGTAATACATTGCTGCACCCTCAAGAATATCTGATAAAAGTTTCATTAAGTTTCAATTCAAAACTTTAATGTAAATTGAAGTTTCCAAGAATAAGGGTTAAAAGTGTAAATATCACAATTCTTCATGCAAGAGCCTTTTCAATGTGTCCAAGACTTACAAATGCATGTCTACACTCCCTAGGACACCCAAGACCTGATTACACTGACCATGCATGCTGAAAAAGTCAGTTGTACGCGTTCAGAAAGTGCAGGGGCTGAAACTTCAAATAATCAAAACAATGCTGAAATGGACATCACAGGCGTGTCGCGACAGGATCCTCAGCACATGTCGTGACTCGCGGGGAGGGACCAAATCCAGCAGCAACTGGCAGCTGCCCAGCTCTGCAACCTGCAATCTTTTGAGATTTTCTACAACCTGTTTTGGATTCCAGCTGCATGTTAACGGTTTTGCTAAACCACTAGACACTTGGAAACATCATAAACCACCTGAGGACACTTGGAATCATCTCTATTCACCCTCATTCACTATAAATAAGGACCTTAGTTGCTCATTGTTCTTGCACATTCAAAAGAATTCTCAACAACTCTCTCAATCAAGTTCTCTGGAGCAACCTGGTCTTTAAGGAGGCTTTATTAGTTCAAACCTTCGTGCTAAGGACTCTTGTAAGTGTACTTAACCTCTGTAATTAAGTTTTCATTAGCTTAATGACCGAAATTCAAAGTAATCGTAATTAATCTTTGACTTAGTGATTAATCACTAATGGTCCAGTTATTTTTCGAATTGAAAGTGGCTATGAGTTGGTAATTATGTGGGTAATAAACCCTTAAAAGGGCACCCTCTGATTTCCACTCTAACTAGGTCAATTGTCGGGTCAAACTTAATATTAAAAAGTTAACAGAAAGCTATTTTGCAAATAAACTCATAATTAACAATGTAGAAGCTATGAAACCTGTTTTAACACTTATATAACTTAGTAATTAATGTAAGAACATGTCTAAGCATGTTCAACCTGACAGTTTTAAGTTTAGGCTCGGTTCGGAACCAAAAGTCACAAAAGTAGACTTTTGCTTTGACTTTCAGTTCTGACCCAATTAGCTTAGTTTAGATAGGCCTTAGAGTTCCATTAGGACCAGGTTATGGGTTAGTATAACCCTCTGAGGTTATACAACTTGGTTCTTAATTAATCCGATTCATTTGCATGTTTCCGTTAATTGCTTAAATATTGACCATTATGCCCTTTTGACTTTAAATCGAGATTTTTGAAAATGTGAGAGGACAAAAACCTTTATTACTAATTTATACGCATGTCCTAAAAAATTTGACATCAATTTGAGGTCTAAATTAGGAGATATGCTCAATATCGTAATTTGAAAGCTTTTTATTAATTAAACGACATAATTAGCATAAAGCCTATCAAAACCCAAATTTTGACACCAAACTTTTTACCCACTGATCTAATATAATATTTTTGGATTTTTGAAGATTTTTATTTATTTTTAAACTGATCATGGCATAGGGTTGTTGCTTTAATTCGGTAATTGTCGGTTATACCCTTTTTGCTAATAAAGTGAGTTTTACATAACATTTTGATACCAAACTTTTTGCTACTGATTTTATATGATAAATAAAATATTTTGAACTTTATAAACTGATCAAAAACTCATATTTCCTTATATAACCTGAAAATCGCTCAAAACCGACTTTTACGCGTTTAAAACGCATAGTATGGGTTAAAACTATTTTTAGCATATAAGACTTAATACCTACTGATTTTTTAAGTAAATTTTTATACTTTAACAGTAAGAAAAAGTTTTGAACTCAGATTTCCAATTTTGACCTTTAAAGCTTGTGTTCAATGACCAAAATGCCCCTACGGTGCATAGTTTGGTTATAAATGATAAATTTCACATATATGCAATACCTTACTAATATGACTTGTAAAAATAAATATTTTTGCTGATCGTTTAAGACCAGAACCTCAGGTTAATATTTAACCTCTTTTATAATCCTTAAAATGATCAAAATACCCCTACGGGGCTTAAATTGATTTTAAATCCGTTTTGGGCATAATGGAAGGTATCCTACTGATATTATAGCACATTTTAAGCATATTAACTTAGGAAACCTGCTCATGAATCATTTGGTTACCCGTTATGCATTTATCGCGTTTGGTACGGTTTATGTAACTAGTTTGCATAAATTAACCGAAACGGGTCAAACCTTATCATTTTCACTTCAAAATCCAGAATGTGTTTAGTTTACCCATATTATACAAGTCTTCATACTTGTCGGGTCTAAACCACACTCTAATCCGGTCTTCGCTTAATCTTGCGTTTTAAACCGTATACCTTTCTTTAAAACTAACCGGTCTAAGTTTAAAATTAAGTAAGACCCGTTAGGAATCTAATAGGTTATTAAAACCTTCATTCTAGATTTAGGAGCCCAGTTAAAGATATTTACACTTGCTGATTTTATACGGCTGGGATAAATTTGTATAATTTGCTCAGGTAAATACCTTTAACTTATTTTCCCTTATACGGGCTTGGGGTACGGTATATAAAATACCGCTTGGTCGGGTATTGAATTTTTAATCGTATGAAGGTTAAATCATTGAGATAACCCGTTTAATCTGTATTGTTTATTTTAAGCCTTTGGGGGGGTTAATGACCATGTCCTGGATATCCTCGGCTCATTCATTGAAATGGCCACGACTTAAGCACGGGGTGTAGGCATACACCTGCCGGTGCGTATGTAAAATAATGTACCCACCTGTTCGAGAATAACTCACCGTGGGATATATTATGTGGTGTGTCTATTAATCGTTAACCCGGTTTTCAGCTCGGGCTACCGAACGTATAATAAACATGTAATTCTTTAACAAGATTATTTTTAAATAATTATCCCAAGTTACAAAAGATTATTTGTGCCTTGTGCATTCAAATCAATTTTCTTAAACATTTTCAAAATGAGTCGGTTAATTGTATTTACCAGTGTAAACTGACGTATTTTCCAAAAGGCTAAGTGTAGGTACTAGGCGGAATAGGCTGGCTACTCCTGAGTGAATAAATAAAAGTCTTGCAAGCTTTGTCACTTAAAAATATGTTGAACAATTGTCTTCTTTTGTTTGATCCGCCTGTGGATCCTTTTACATTCCGTTTGTAATACTCTTGATACTTTCATTCGGTTTGTAATATTATTACTTTTAGACTTCCGTTGTGCATTAAACTGTGTTTATTGACTATGATGATATCAACTACGTCACGATACTCCCCACGGGGCCCACCGGTAATACGTGGAAATATCGGGGTGTGACACAATCACCTGCCAAAACCCTAAAAGAGTGGGTCTATCAACCACCACTAGCCCAGCAGTGTAAACGTCAGTCTCGATCTCCACCTGCCTGTATAAACCGCAATGCACCGCAAACTATGCTAGCGTTATCGAACGCAAAACGCAAGCAAGCCTGAAAGAAATCTCAGGCGGAGAGGGAGCATCTGGGTGCGCGAGCTGCACTGGGGGCCCATGAGGGTGAAATGTGAATGACGAAAGGAACTCAACCAGTAGCTCCCTGTAGCTCGGCATGTGCGCCAACTCAAAAAGACGATGCCACGACGAATCGATAGGTATAAACCGACGCACTCTAGCCGTATCACTAATCTCATCTATCGCATCCCAATCGATCGCTGCATGCGATCAAATGTGCATCCTCCTAAGCTTCTGGCAATGACAAGCGGCAGGGGTGCCGTCGGGAAACTCTAGATACGGGTGACCCTGCAGCGTATCTGGAGGCGGTAGCCGCCTCCGTCGTGGACGCCGCTGAACCCGCTGACCCCCCGGCGGTGCCCCATCAAGATCTATCTGAATGTCATCGCCCTGAATCTGATCGTCCTCCATAATCAATCTGCAAATAAATATTGTATACGTATAATTACAATAATAATAATAAAATAATAATAATAATAATAATAATAACAATAATAATAATAATAATAATAACAATAATAACAGTAATAATAACAATAATAATAATAAGAATAATAATAATAATAACAATAATAATAAGAATAGTAATAATAATGACAATAATAATAAGAATAATAATAATAACAATAATAATAATAATAACATTAATAATAATAATAACAATAATAAGAATAATAATAGTATTAAAAATTATAATAATAATAATAATTATTATATTATACATATGAATATAAAGTCACCATGAATAGTGATCATGGTGACTTTATATTATTATTTTAGACATTATTCATAAATAATCATAATATATCATTTTTAAATATTACTATTTTTAATTTTTGATCTATTTTTTTAGTGTTGTTTTCAATAACATGTTATTTATTATTTAACTTAATTTATTTATTTTTAACAATTTGCCTACGTTAATTATTTTTCAAAAAAAATTCTAACTCCAACTATATTTTTTAAAAGTTTCGATGAATAATGATCATAATTTTTTTAAATATTCTTTTTTAATTTTTGATCTAATTTTTTAGGTACTCTTTTTAAATTTTTAATAACATGTAATTTATCATTTAACTTGATTTGTAATAACTTGCGTATGTTAACTTTTTTTTAATCTAACTCCGTAAATATATTTTTATTCGATATTGCGATAAAAAATTTATTGAAAATGGACACTTTCCGCTATCGTGCTAAATCGAATCGAAGCCGACGATGAATACTAAATTATTTTTCGTTTATCAAAACAAAACATTTTTGTATAGTAAACTATACGAGTGTCGGTAACAATATTTAAAAAACGTAATTTTTTTATTGTAAAATATACGAGTGTCAATATGTGATGTACATAACCGTTTTCGACCAAATAACATCGGTACCGATATCGGTAGTAGCGAAATCTGTATTCGTTTTTATGATTTTCGATTGATGTAAAAGACGTGTGATATCCTTTTGTGCATATTACGACTTTATTTTTTTAGTCTTTTTTCTTTCGGTCGTTATAAGGAGTGTCAGTACCGAAACAAACAGACCTGATACCAACTGAGCTCCCGCCGCGCAGCGCGGGAGAAAAAGGCTAGTAAGAATAATAATAACAATAATAACAATAATAATAATAATAATAATAATAACAACAATAATAATAATAACAAAAAAAAAACAAAAACTGCCCCGTATCTGCCTCGTATAGAGGTAGACGGGGCGCCTTGTTCTACTATCATCATCTTCAACATCAATTTTAAACACCCAAACCCAACAAAAACCTAAATCTAGGGCAAACCTACGGTCTAAAGGCAAAAACAAAGCAAGAATATTAAACTACGGGCTGAAATACGTACCAGGGATGCTTCAATCTTCGAAAAATACGGTCCAAATACGTATCCGGGGCGTATAAACGTATCTATGTCGTATGTGTGTGTGTTTGTGGGTTGGGGGTGATAACCAGGGTCGTCTAGGTCTCCCCCTATTATACGAGGCATAGACGCCTCGTATAGAACTAGACGACTCGTCTTGCCTTTTTGTATAATTACCATTTCACCCTTGTAGAGCCCCCAGTATAGGCCTTAATCAGGGGTAAAATGGTAATTAACCAATCCAAAAAGATATTTCTGGAATGGTTAATTACCATTTTACCCCTGACTAAGGTCTATACTAGGGGCTTTACGGGGGTAAAATAGTAATTTAATAAACACTTTTTTAATAATTAAAAAAAACCCCAACAAGTGTCGCCCACCATATATGAAGCTTATAGACCTATGCGTGTCGTCTAGGTTTCTAAATTACCTTTATGCCCCTGATTAAGGCCTATATTGGGGGCTTCTCAGGGGTTTGATGGTAATTAATTAAAAGATTTTCAAAATTCAAATTTAAAAAAAAAATCTTGTCGCCCAAATAAGACGACCCGTCTAGGTCAATACGAGGCGTATATTTTTAATTTTTTTTGTATTTATAAAAAAATGATAAAAATATGAGCAAAAATATTATTAAACTGTTTTAATCAATTCTAATTATAAAAAAATTATAGAAATTTTAATAAAAATGTTATTAAATTGTTTTATGCAATTGTAATTACAATTTTTTTTTATAGAAATTAATACAAAAAATCTTATTAATTACAATAAGAATAATTATCGATACAAAAAATACTATTAATTACAAAAATCATTCTTCCGTATCACTGTCAATGTAATTAAGACCGGGGTTTGATCTTGGTGGAGGATTCATTATCGATGTATACCATTCTAGACGTGGCAAGTACATATCTTCCCATTGTTCTGTATGGGGTCTTCGGTGGTTCAACCATAGCCCGTGTGTTGGTGGCATTGGATAATCCCCTTCTAGCTTAACATGTATGAAGTGGTTCTCGTTAACATGTGCAAGCGTTATGAATAATGGTTGTTGATTAGCCGGAGGACTTAGTATTGGGAAGAAAGTGGAACTCGCACCCATGGTTGTCGTTAACAGGTGCACCCCAATACCGTACGTTTGTGCAATAAGAAGTCCTGCTAAGGGGAAGTCCATCCAGTGATCCAGGGGACAACCGGACACTGAATCCCAAATTAGGCCCTGACGATGCGTGTAAAAATAACCTTCATCCCATGCTTCAAATATTGGGAACTAGATCGATTCGTTCTGATCCATTTCTTGGACAAGGTCCCTTCGAATGAGCCCCCATGAACTCTGATCCATACCTAAAAGCCCACAGCCAGAGACCGAAACCCACAATGACCATCCGGCATCACATCTTGTATGCACGAGATGTGCGGATGAAACACTGGCGGAATGGCAGACTTAAATTGTTTGATGATTCCCACGTTCTCGTCCCCAATGATTAAAGGAAAACCGTGATCATCTCGTGTTTCTTTCTTCTTAAAACTCTTTGAACGGCTTAGGCTCGCTTTGGGTTTCTGGGACCTTATGACCGACTGTTGAGAGGCCTGTGACGGAACGTACGAGCTGTGGCGAGGGTTATCGTACTTACTTTGCCGGGAACCTTCAAAGCACGTGTTTGCATCATCGAAGGAGCTTCTCCTCAATTCTTCATCTATACGAGAGGCCTCGTCCAACCTTTGTTGTACCTGCTTTGTTGTTGGTCGGCCACGAGTATTTTGTTGGACAACCGGTGGTTTCTTGGTAGATTTCTTTGGAGTCAACACCGCTTTAATCTTTGACATCAGGCTTTTTTGCTGAGCTGGGGGGGGTGCGACTCTAATTGTTGTCTAACAATATTTAGCTCTTTGACCACGTCAACGTCATCGTCTATCAATTTACAACTTTGGAAATTAAGCTTCCGCCAGAAGACGTCTATGTCTTTGAGTTGAATCGGACGTTCTGCACGGTAAAAAACAACATTGTTTAAGTCACATGATTAACGGCAATATATCACACAAGTGTTGTACGTTTAACAATTATTACCTGCACACATGTACTTTTCTAGCCTACAAGAACAGGGCAACCCACAACTGTACCACGTTTGGCAACCACATGATGAATGATAGCGCTCCAAGACATCTAGGTTCCTAAGTGCCTCTCCACTCAACAACTCAAGGGTTGTATGAGATACTTTTCCAAGTAGGTGTTGAAACATCGGGTGTTTGTGGTGGTTCATTCTTTTTTCGATGCAGTCTCGAAAACTCTTCCTTATTTCATCGAACTGTGTCGCAACTATATCCCGGACACAACCAACTACACGGTCCAGCGAGCTCCTATCTAGGACGTATCTCTTTAAGTTGGCGTGTTGGCTCTCAACTCTGTTTGTGGTACGATTACCAAAGTTGCGCCTCTTATCAGTCCACGCAAAGACGAACATCTCCTTATAGTCTTTTAGCCAGTTATCATACACGTAATTGAAGACCCCTAAAAGGTAAAAATAATTTAATAAAATTTACATAGGTGAGTCGTATGTTATTAGAAAAACTTACTAGAACGTTTGTACTCCACAAGTCGCTTTCGCATGTTGCGCAAGTGGTACTCGTAGATGGGTATGGATGGAGACTCAATCGATGTCCCCCAGCATGACAAAAATTTTTCCCAGTCTTCTTCTGTGAAGGCAGCCTTGCAGTGCTTCATAACATTCTGTTGTATGTGCCACCTGCAAAGAAGCCTGGAGGCGTTTGCCTATAAGGGCCAGGTCTCTATCCGTTACAATCAAACGTGGCTCCATACATTCATCCAACATTGACTTGATCCTCTCAAGCACCCACACAAAATTATCACCCCGTTCTTTACTAACAACGGCATGTGCAATACAAAACCAATGGTTGGTAGGCGTCAAACCAACAATCTGGATAAATGCCATATTGTATAAGTTTGTCTTGTACGTCACATCGATCAACATGACGTGGGGGAATGCATGCCACATCTCTCTCGAGTACTAATGATGAAAGAAGATCTCTGTTACGATCTCTGTCCGTGTCTCGTAAATAAAGTAGTTGTTTATCAGCACGTTTTCTAGTGACTGCATGAGAGTCAATCCTTGTCTTTGTTCAGCTCTAATCTTCGCCACAACGTTTTGAACGTCTTTTTGAACATGAAACCTGTCGGGGTCCTGCTTCCTTACCGTTTGAAATTTTTTGCGGGGCTCCATGTTTTGAGATGTCAGCTACTCGATCAGTTTCTTTTCGCTTGGAGTAAACCATCACACAAACGCGTGGGCCGACAGGTCCTCACAAAGTTCATGGTTATGTTCAATTTTTCCATATTTTATCTCCCAAGTTTCATATGGGTGGTCTCGCACAGCCAGCAGGTAAAACGGGCAACCGGTTTTTTTGCTCCCGGCTTTTCTAAGTGTTGCTGTAGTGTGGTGCTCACCACCACGATCACATTCAAGATATACCCTCCCGGTTCTTCCCTCGATTTTCTTTGATCGACGGGTGACAATAACGAAACCATCCGCGTTTGCTATTTCTTGTATCCGTTTCTTTAGTTCATCTAAAGAGTTGAAAACCTGTAACATCGACAATAATAACAATATTAATAATAATAATAACAACAATTAATCTATGTAACATAACAAAATAAAATTGATACCTGCTTTTTTAAGTACGGATTGTCCGGGATGGGGGGTGCCTCACCACCATATCTACCATATCCACCATAACCACCATATGCACCATAACGTCCGGATTGTTTTGATGAACGTAAGGACCGCCTGGGGAAATGAATTGTTAATGACCACCGTCTCCTTCGTATCCACCGTATCCACCATATCCACCATATCCACTGTCTCCTCCGTATCCACCGTCTCCTCAGTATCCATAGTCTCCTCCGTATCCACCGTCTCCTCCGTATCCACCGTCTCCTTCGTATCTACCGTCTCCTCCGTAAGAATATTCACACCCGTATCTATAATCCGGATACTCTTGTTGCGTCGGATAACTTGGTTGACCAGCATGGTATGAGTCATCTACATGGCTGTTTCATCAACAGGGGGATGCATGTTCAAATCTAGAAACGGTCTGTTTTGTTTTCCTTGTATACTAGACACAACCTCCTCTTGCTCGTTAGAATCGGGAACGCCAGACTCCTCCAAAATAGACGACTGTATCATCATTAGTAAATAATAAACTAAAACAACAAGTAATTAAAACATTTAAGCTAATAATTGTTACTAGAACGCTTTCGGGCACCCAGTTGTCGCTAGAATACTGCCTGAAGACATAGTTGTCGTCCCAGTATGATGACATTTCAACACTTCAGGATGATAAGAACACAAATGCAAACAACAAGAGGTAGTAGAAGAAACAAAATGAATGTTGAATGCTCGGGTGGACCAACAATGCACTGCAGGTTGCACTTTATATGAAATATAGACGCCTTGTATAGTCCTAGACTCCCCATATTGCTTTATGTCACATGCCAGATACGTAGTCAAATCAGTCTCTAAGACGCCTCCTATAGGCCTATACGAGGCGTCTTCGTACCCTCGTATTGCTCCCTCGTACAGGCCTAGACTCCCCGTCTGATGTGACTGATGTGACGTTGTACGAGGTTCAGAGGTTGGTCGGATAAAGTAACCCTAGACGCCTCGTATAGGCCTTTTCGAGGCGTCTAGAAGGGTGTGGAAATAGGGAGTTGGGTGTGGGAATATATAGACCCTTGACAAAAGCCCGTTATATTAGTATCCACATAAAAGTCTATCTAGTGTAGTTAAAGTTGAGGAAAATCACCCAAATAACCATAACCATGAAATATTATTTTTACCAAAAAAGTTCATCAAATTATAATCAGTGCAAGAGTATGTAAATCTTAATACTTTTTTTTTTAAATAAGCATCATTCACCAAGTTAGGGTAAGGGTTAAATGATTACCAATTAATAGAAAAAGAACTTTTTTTAAACTTAAAATTATTAAAACTTAAATTGTGTAGAAATATGTAAAAACTTACAATTATGAAAATTTAACTCTACAAAAAAAAATTACAAGCTTAAATTTATTAAAACTTAATTTTTCAAAAAACAAGATTAAAATTTATACAAATATAGTTTTAAATTTAATATTTCACATCTATTTTATCTAAAAGTATTTTAAAACCTAAAATTATTGTAACTTAATTTTTAAATAGTTAGAAACTTAAAATTGTTAAAATATGTCTTTAAAAAAAGTTAAAAACCTAAAATTAACAGAACTAAATTCTAAAAACTTAAAACTATTGAAGTTGTTTTTTTAAATAGTAAAAAATTAAAATCATTAAAACCTAGTTGTTTAAAAACCAAAAATTCATAAAACTGATTTTTTAAAACTTTGAATTATTAAACTTTAACTAAAAAAATAGTTGAATACTTCATTAAATTAATTTTTTTTATAAAAATAAACGTATCAAAACTTAATTTTAAAATATTTAAAAAAAACCCCTTAAAATAGCCATGAGCACAAAAAATGGGACTTGGGCACAAGAATATACAAATCTTGCGCCACGTAGGTGCAAGTTGGCGTCCATCGCTAGTTCTAAAAAAACAAAGTCAAATGGTTAATTTTGTAATTTTATTGCTCAAAACGATTATTATAGGGATGGCAATAGGTTGGGTTTGGGACGGGTTTAGGTAAGGGGTTTTCTAATGGCACACCCATTGTCTATCTACACACTTTTTCAAGTCAATACGCATCGTATAGGCCTATATGATGCGTATTGAATTAAAGTAAAAAACATGGCAGACTGACAGGTGCAGGTTATGTCTGGCGGCGGGCCTGATACTCATCGTATAGGCCTATACGATGCGTATCAGACCACTGTTTTTTTGAATTTATTTTTTGTTGTGTTGTGTCGAATGCGAACCCGAGAAACGAAAGAGATTTTCGAGCAGTTGGTTGATGATATGGTTGATAAAGATCTTGACACGATTATTTCCATTTTCAAGTATTATTAAAACCATTCACGTCAACCAGTCTACAATGTGGTTCCCAATTTGCGGAACATAATCCCAGATTGTCTAAAGAAAAGTTTTTATCATGTGTCATGTGGTAAACAAATACCAAGGGTGTGTACACATCTCTATTCGGTCATCTTTCCAAGCTTTTACACACGAATATGTGGTTCCCAATTTGCGGAACATAATCCCAGATTATCTAAAGAAACGCTTTTATCATGTGTCATATTAGATGTGTTATGGTAAGATTTTTCAAGTTTGCACAGTGGAAGAAAAGGCCAACACCTATGTCAGTATTGTCCTTTAAATTTGCATAAACATATATTCGTTTCATAACCTCCTCCTATAAATCAACCACAACTCACCTGATACGTCTTCTCTGGATCACACATGATAAAAGCGCTTCTTTAGACAATCTCGGGTTATGTTCCGTTTCTTCAAGATTTACGTTTGATGTCCAAGTTTGATCACATTTGACTTCATCTGCGGCAGTCCAATGACTTTCTTGAGTCACATATCCGACAATAGGGCCCACGGATCTTATGCCCACCCGATACGTCTTCTCTGGATCACACATGATAAAAGCGCTTCTTTAGACAATCTGGGATTAGCTTCCGTTTCTTCAAGACTTACGTCTGATGTCCAAGTTTGATCACATTTGACTTCATCGGCGGTAGTCCAATAACTTTCTTGAGTCACATATCCGACAATAGGGCCCACGGATCTTATGCCCATCCGAGACCGACCTCTGGATCACACATGATAAAAGCGCTTCTTTAGACAATCTGGGATTATGTTCCGTTTCTTCAAGATTTACGTCTGGTGTACAAGTTTGATCACATTTGACTTCATCTGCGGCAGTGCAATGACTTTCTTGGTTCAATAATCCGACAATAGGGCCCACGGATCTTATGCCCACCCGAGACCGACCTCTGGATCACACATGATAAAAGCGCTTCTTTAGACAATCTGGGATTATGTTCCGTTTCTTCAAGATTTACGTCTGATGTCCAAGTTTGATCATATTTGACTTCATCGGTGGCAGTCCTATGACTTTCTTGGTTCAATAATCCGACAATAGGGCCCACGGATCTTATGACCACCCGAGACCGACCTCTGGATCACACATGATAAAAGCGCTTCTTTAGACAATCTGGTATTATGTTCCGTTTCTTCAAGATTTACGTCCGATGTCCAAGTTTGATCACATTTGACTTCATCTGCGGCAGTGCAATGACTTTCTTGGTTCAATAATCCGACAATAGGGCCCACGGATCTTATGCCCACCCGAGACCGACCTCTGGATCACACATGATAAAAGCGCTTCTTTAGACAATCTGGGATTATGTTCCGTTTCTTCAAGATTTACGTCTGATGTCCAAGTTTGATCACATTTGACTTCATCTGCGGCAGTTAATGAAGCAATGAAGATTGAATGTGAAAAAACGCAACCGTTTTTTACTACGGAAACGGTGGCTATGGGAAATACAAACCTAACACGAACCACAATGGACTCAGACTCATACTACCCTTGTCGTTCCGTATTTTCTCCTTTTCTAAGTCTCGAAGAATCTCGTAACTACCGATATCTCATCCTTCTGTTGTTCAGTACTTTCGAGACGATTCAAGTGAGTCCTATGAAGCAAGTGTCTGTCTATTCAATTGAGAGGAATCATTGCATTACATCCCCGTTGAAAACAAAAAGCTCTTTGAAACCGGGATCACACATGATAAAAAGGCCCTTGCCGACAATAGGGCCCACAGATCTTATGCCCACCCGAGACCGACCTCTGGATCACACATGATAAAAGCGTTTCTTTAGATAATTTGGGATTATGTTCCGTTTCTTCAAGATTTACGTCTGATGTCTAAGTTTGATCACATTTGACTTCATCTGCAGCAGTTAATAAAGCAATGAAAATTGAATGTGGAAAACCGCAACTGTTTTTTACTACGGAAACGGTGGCTATGGGAAATACAAACCTAACACGAACCACAATGGACTCAGACTCATACTACCCTTGCCGTTCCGTATTTTCTCCTTTTCTAAGTCTCGAAGAATCTCGGAACTACCGATATCTTATCCTTCTGTTGTTCAGTACTTCCGAGACGATTCAAGTGAGTCCTATGAAGCAAGTGTCTGTCTATTCCATTGAGAGAAATCATTGCATTACATCCCCGTTGAAAACAAATTGTGTCTGTCTGAACCAACCGAAATCCATAAATTTCAAACAATTAACAGGTCATTGTTAAAAGGGAAAATCTAATGGAACACCAGATTGAGAGAAACTTCTTCGAGCTAACTGCCGATATCTCATCCTTCTTTGAGAGGAAAGATGACCGAATAGAGATCTGAACCAACCGAAATCCACAAATTCCAACAAATTGTGTCTAACGCAAGGATCTTCGAATTAGATACTTCTATTGTTAAGTTTCTGAACCAAACGCTTTTTTAGTTGCTTCTCTTGTTAAGTTTCTGAACCAACCGAAATCCACAAATTCAAGTGAGTCCTATGAAGCAAGTGTCTGTCTATTCAATTGAGAGGAATCATTGCATTACATCCTTGTTGAAAACCAGTGGTTGTAATGATGGAACCCTTGATTTGAAAAACATTTTTGAGAAATTTATAGTTCAATACGCATCATATAGGCCTATACGATGCGTATTAATCGATGATTTTACTGAAATACCCCTGGTTTTTTGATAAATTCAGAGGTATTTTTGAGAAATTTCAAAGTTTAATACTAATCGTATAGGCCTATACGATTCGTATTAAGCTGATATACGATACAACCTAGGCCTATACGATCGTATATGGCATTATTTCAAATTTAGTGTTATCGTGTTTCTCTCGGTTCGACGCGTATACGTCTCGTTTTTTGCCAAACTTTCACATATTTTGTCGTTTTATTACGTATACCATCAACATAAGTCGTTTCGGTGCCGTTCGGTTGCGTGCGAATATCGTATTCTATGATTACCTACAGTTTTGTTTGAAATCCACTTGTACTCCATAGTGTCGTATTATATGTATACGTGTGTGGAAATATCGTTAGTCGCGTACTTTGACGTATCTTTGCGTATTTTGATGTATTCTAACATATTGTTGCGTATTTAATAGTATTTTGACGTATTTGAGCGTATTCTAACGTATTTTAGCTTATTTTAACCTATTTTAGGGTATTGTTTACGTATTTTAGCGTATTTTAGCGTATTTTAACGTATTTTAGCGTATTTTAATGTATTGTAACGTAAGTTAGCGTATTTTAACGTATTGTAACGTAAGTTAGCGTATTTTAACGTATTTTAGCGCATTTTAGCGTACCTTGAACGTATTTTAACGTATTTTAGTTGGTTTCGAATATACCCAAAGTTGTCAAATTCATTGCGTGCATTCATATTTGAGAAACATTTATTCAGTTATTTATGTTGATCCACAAATTCCAACAAAGTTAATATTCACTGTGGTGGATGCAAGCATAAAGTTAGAAACCGGTGGTATTGAACCAACATTTCCTTTAAACATTCTAAACCCTACAAGGATGTTGGGAATTAAACGCATGTACGTGACAAAACAAGGA
Source organism: Helianthus tuberosus (assembly GCA_030545235.1). NCBI lineage: Eukaryota > Viridiplantae > Streptophyta > Magnoliopsida > Asterales > Asteraceae > Helianthus > Helianthus tuberosus. The sequence continues at coordinate 32,124,699 of CM060447.1, forward strand.
TCGTTCTAATAGATTAAAGAGAATAAACCAAGTACAAAATCATCTACTTCCTGAATCTGAATGTTAACTTTGATTCATAAACCCTTGAATCCCAACGCTTCTATGATGATATCAGCGTTGTTTATCACCCTGTGTGAGCATTGGAAGCCCGAACACTTGCAGAAGAACCCGACACATCTTCTATGATGATTCGAAACATTCACGAACAACAGTGGACTCAGACTCATTGTTGCGAATTTGGTTTCTTCGGGACCCTTGATTTCAACACTTCTCATTACAACTCTCATCAAATGCCTCACCGGCTTATGTTGATGGATACCGCAACCGTTTTTTACTACGGAAACGGTGGCTATGCGAAATACAAACCGCAATCGTTTGTGACTATAGGAAACACAACTTTTCTTTTTGAGCTTGATGGATGTCCGTTATCTCAGTTGAGGCGTGCATTGTTTAAATCTGAATATAACTAGATGTTATGTGTAACTTCATTAAACCAAGAACAAAGCCTATTTCAAAACACATGTGTTCGTATCAGCGTTGTTTATCACCCTGTGTGAGCATTGGAAACCCGACAAACAGTCTTTGAAAACTGTGACAACTTATCTATCTGTGTGTGTCACATCCATCCTGTTATAGCAATCGATATGATTAATTTTACAATTTTTTTCTGATTAGCGTTGTGACTGTCCATAGGACAACCCTTAATGATGTTAAAAGACGAGTTTATCCCTCACTTGATCGCGTAATTATCTTGAATTAGATGACTACAGTTGCTTATGTTTCAGGTACACTTTGGAGCATAAAATGGAGAAAACGCTGCTTTGGATGGATTGGAGTGGAACGGGTCATGCATGGAAGGAAAGAAGAAACAAAACCCAAGATTCAGGGGTCCACCGTAACTTACGGTGGCTGTAGCCCTAAAACCCATATTCTTCCACCGTAACTCAGGAACAATCCACCGTAACATTTTGATGTATACCGTAACTTACGGTAGATACCGTAAGTTACGGTAGAAGTGACGAACAAACTTGTAACTGCCTCATTAAAACCGTTTTTTAGGTGCCTTTTCAGATTATCTCATCATTGAACGTTTTCTCTGCATATAGGGGCGATTTTGGCTAGTTCTTCTTGGTTCCAAACATTTCTAAACAATTGGTTTGTGTTTTCGATTCGTATGAACATTAATCGTTGTGTGATGATGATGTACCAAGCCATGAGTGGCTAAACTTGTGGGGATCATCCTAGATGTAAGGTTTGCTTTTGAAACACTATGTTTGTGCTTGAATTTCTAGAATAATAACTTTGAATGTTTGTTTGAGTTATTATGGTGTTTGAATGTTTGTTTGTAAAGTGTTGATTTTTGTTTGATGTTAATCTAAACCATACGTTCTTGGTGCCGTTGGCAATCGAGATATCATGGGAGGGATTAGGGTTAGATAATTATCAATTGATCATCGGGTAACAACCTCGCATTTTATAATCCGAGTACTTAGTTCTCTTTCATCACAAACAGATAATCAAACACGAGCCATGTCTATGTGGTTCTTTCTAGTTAAGCATAAACATTAGTGTGGATTAAAACCTGAAATCTAAGATGATCGCTTGTTCCTAATTTGTTTACAAAACCAATCTTTGATTTGCAATTTAATTAATTAACATTAGTTCTTAAAACCAAAACAATCAACTCTTGAATTTTAATTTCTGTAATTGTAGTTTAATTTTAGTTAAAGTGCAAAGCTATATAATCGACATACTTTCCACAAACTCCCTGTGTTCGATACCCATTTACCACTATCTATTAGTTGTAATTTGGATTAAATTTGCGTGTACTACGACAGCAAACGAGTGGACAAGTCGAAGTGTCCAACCGTCAAATAAAAGAAATTCTCATGAAGACGGTTCGTACGGATAGGAAGGATTGGTCGAGCAAGTTGGATGATGCGTTGTGGGCATACCGGACGGCCTACAAGACTCCAATTGGCACAACACCTTACCGGATGGTGTATGGAAAGGGTTGTCACTTGCCAATAGAGTTAGCGCATCGGGCACATTGGGCAATCAAGATGGTGAATGCGGATTATGATAAGGCGGGGAAGATGAGGAAGTTGCAATTGAGTGAAATAGAAGAGATTAGAGACGAGGCGTATGAGTGTGCATCGGCTTACAAAGACAAGTTAAAAAAGGTACATGATGCAAAGTTGAGTCAGAAAACCTTTGAAGTGGGTCAAAAGGTATGGTTGTACAACTCATGGTTGAAGATGTTCGTGGGCAAGCTTAAAAGCAAATGGATGGGCCCATATGTTGTTCGGCGTGTTGGAAGGTTTGGCGATGTAGATATCTAAGATGAGCAAACCAACAAACAACAAACGGTGAATGGCCATCGGTTAAAGCCATACTTGGAGGGGAACGACATCAACAACTTGGAGCTTGACAAAGCGGGCTACATCCTACGCCCGGTAGAAGATGATCAACCATGAGTGGCCCAGGTTTGGTAGTGTACATAGTTAGCTTTTTTATTTTGTTTGTTTTGTTTAGTTTGCACATTATCGTACTCGCTTGAAGTCCGTGTTTGAAACAAGTGTGGGGACATTCGGGTCACGAATAGTTCTAACATCGTGTTGAGGAGAACACGGGACTTTCGAGGGGGTATGATAATTTTTACATGTTTTTGAAAAATTTTTAAAAACAAAAAAAAAACTAAAAAACTAAAAAAAATATAAAAAGAAACACATAAAATCGAAGTTTTTGGCGAAGCTTGAATCCCCAGATGCCACCGTAACTTACGGTGGCACCGTAAGTTACGGTGGAGGTTAAAAATGTTTGGGCTTTACGGTAGAACTCTACTGAGTTACGGTGAGAATTTTGTGCCAGGTGCCACCGTAACTTACGGTGGCTACCGTAAGTTACGGTAGCCCTGGCGACAAGATGGATCGTTTCGTCTGCAGCAGTTATAAAAAAATTAATTAATAAACAGGTCACGTGAACTCCTCCCCATCCACTTGTTTTTCTTCCCCTTTCTCTTCCATTCATTCTCATCTATCACTTTCTCTAACCCCACAAGATCTCCTACAAACTCCATAACCCCACAACCTTCAAACCTTCATAACTCTTGAAATTCTTGGTCAAATCAAGTGAAATTTAGGTCTATCTTGACAATTTTTTTGTGTACTTTCTGATTTTGAGAAGAAATCTGTGAGAAAACGTCATTTTCTGGTCCGATTTACAAACCCTAGGGCCGAAAATTTTGGGGGTTTTTGAAGTTCTTGTTTCACTTGTGTTCTAGCATCTTCAAACCAAGGTATGTGATGTTTATTTGTTACTTTTAATGATGCATTGTAAGAAGGAAGGTTATCTTTGTTACTTGTTCATACACACTTGCTTGATTTTAGATTTTATCATGAAAAATTGTTACTTGAACATGATTATGGTTGTAGATGTAGGATTGATGCTAAAGTTGTGAACTTTTAGGAATCTCTACATTGTAGAGACACCATGCCTAATTTTTGAAAAAAGACTTATGAAATTTTGTGTTCACAAGCATCTACAACCGTAGTAACAAGCAAGTGTGGGGATGTTTTAGAAAAAAGGGGCTGACTTTTTGTGTTTGGTTGTGTTGTTTGTCTTTGTAATGTGTGTAGGAAAATGGTGAAAACTAAGGAAAGAGCTGGAGCGAGTTCTTCCTCTTCAAAAGGCAAAGGCAAACAGCCGGAACAACAACCAAGGAAGAGGCAATATGTGGGTAGGGTTGATGATAGTGAGAGCGATGATGAAGAGATGGTAGAGTTGGACCCGGCTGATAAGCCAAGGTGGGAATCGGGTCCTTTAGATGATCAGCCGGAGGTGTGGCAGCCGACACTATTTCATGACAGTATGAACCGTTTAAAAAACAAGGCTGCCACGTTTATTTGTGAGAGGGAAGTTAGAGAGGTTGAGTTTGGGCCGTTTAATATTTTTGTTCAGTTTCGCGCCTTAGGATGGGAGGTGGCGCTCAGTTGTTACGACAAAGACAACAAGAATTTGCTTATGACTGAGATTCAAGAATGGATGGTAACCCTACAATGCAATCAGTATGATAGGCCATCGCAAATGAAGTTGACGGGTGAAGTTAATGGGACAAAGGTAGAAATGTCATTCGTTAGTCTTGATGATTTGTTGATTAAACCGGAGAAACATCCGAGATGGAATGATATGTTAGCGGCCTTGTTCTTGCCGAATACTTATAGTGGTATCTTGTACCAGAAGAACTTGAAGATTGAAGCAAAGTTACTGCTAACGATTTGCATTTTGAATGTCATTCCACGAAGAGGAGATAAGGAACAAGTAAAGTACCCGGAAGTGCCAGTCCTTTATTCGTTGCTCCATGGGTCTCCTCGCTTTCCGATATGGTAGTTAATCATGAACCATCTTTGGATATGCTGTAACAAAGTGGGGAGGAGCATCATCCCATATTGCCGAATTATTACAGGGTTGTTGAAGCAGTTTAAGGCGATCACCTCGGAGGATAGAGGAGCACCAAAAAGGCACAAGCCTTTTGATATTCAAAAGATGGGTATTGGATGGACCTACACTCAATCAGAAAGATATCATAAGCTTAAATCAGAGGGTCAAAGATGGAGGGCGTTGAAGGTTGATGCAAGGGATCTCATACCGGGTGAAGAGGATGAACCGGAGAGTGAAGCGGAAGCCCCGAGTGGGGATGAGGATTATGCGGATGAGCCTCACGGTGAGAATGTGAATGTGGGCCAAGGGGGCCTAGGTAGGGGATATGGTGGTGCTTTTTATGACTGCACGGAGCGTTCATACGAGCCGAATTGGGCATACGATGGTCCTATACAAGAGGTCATTGAGAGACAACGTCCTCCGGCACCCGTTTTTTATTCATGGTCAGGGTCGGAGCGTACTTTCTTTGACCACCAAATGATGATGAGTGCGAGTATGGAGCGAGCCTTGAAGCATAATTTCGATCGTCAAGAATCATGGAATCGTGCACATGCTTATTCCCGTGAGGTAGAAATGAATAACCGGTATGAAGATGATCAAGCCCGAAGGATGCATGCGGATTGGCATGCGGGGCGGCCCGTGGTTGTGGATCCACCTCCGTGGATTATGCGTCCTTACCACTTTACGATGGTAGTGTATCGTATCCGACCCCGCCGCTCCATCATTCACAGTGGTTGGACCCGCGTCAACAACAAGGAGCTTCGCAACAAAGTGGAAGTGGTAGCGGCGCATTTGCTTTCGGAGAATGGAATGAGATGATGTCTTCGATTTTCGGGCCTCCTCAGCCGCGCTACTATTAGTCAGGTCGTGCTCCTTCTTGTGTATTTTGTGAATATTTGTTGGTTTGTTATGTTTATGGTCGGGTGGATGGGTGGTGTTTAGTATGTTTTGTTTTGTTTTGTTTTGGGGTTGTGCGAGTTGGTGGTGTGATGTTTTAAAAGAAGAAAAATATAAAAAGTATATATAAAATGAAAAATACCAAAAAGAAATTTGTGCTTTGAGTTTATGAGCTTTGGTTGATGTTAAAGAGTTGAAGCGATCAAATCTTCCCAAAACCGTACATTGGGGTAAATGTACCCCAAGTGTGGGGATGGGGAGAAATTTTGAGGTTTTTGAAAAAAAAATTAAATCAAGCAAAATATTGTGAGAATTTGAACACCTTGGACTAACCCCAAATGATGCACCGGCAACCTTTAATTACCTTTATTCTTGGTGAGAGTTGAAGCCACACTTGTAAATAATATTTGTCTTTGATGAGAGTGGCAACGGGTGGGGGTGCATTAGAACTTGTGCTTGAATACGGTTCGAGGCCTTAGTTGGATATGAATGTGAAAAGGATAAGGGCATTTAGGTAGCCTCATCTTTAGTGTGTGCGAGTGTGGGATTTGGGGGGATGGACCTCATAAATTATATATATGAGCATGGTTGCGAGAGGGGCTGGGGTTTGGACATTTAGTTGCCCATGTTGTGCCTAAAGCCTATCGTTTGTTACCCCTTAGCTAGTTACCAAAAAATTCACCCGACTTGACCCGGTCTTATAGTGTTAGTAGTAGTTTTAGTAGTGTGTAGATATGTTCAATGTTAGATTGAAGGTTTGAAAAAAAAACAATGAAATTTTTTTGGAAAAAGCGAAGAAAAAGAAAAGGAGATTGATGTTGAGTTGTTTGTATATAGAAGTTAAGTTTGGTAGTTGTTTGTTTGTTTCATTGTGTAATAAAAGACCGGGTTAAGTTTTCGCTACTACATATATATTCCATTTCCTACCCGTACACCTAGTCACGTTACAACCTTAAAGCCCCTTTGATTTGCATTCATGTTTGGCACGTGTTAGGAGAAGGACCGATTTACGTACAAGCCTATAGTTGTGCAACCGCCCGTTTTCCTTTTGTGTTTCTAGCTCATAGTTGCTAGTGCTTACTTGTTGCCGAGAGGAGAGATATAGATAGGGGTGCGTTATTTTGGGTGTTAAGAAAGGGTTAGTAAAAGGACTACATGTTTATGCTTGGTTTATGTGATCGCTTGTGTTGAGAATGATTTTGATGAGTTGCTTGGGACAAGCAACGGTTAAGTGTGGGGATGTGACGGGTGGTCCATAGGACAACCCTTAATGATGTTAAAAGACGAGTTTATCCATCACTTGATCGCGTAATTATCTTGAATTAGATGACTACAGTTGCTTATGTTTCAGGTACACTTTGGAGCTTAAAATGGAGAAAACGCTGCTTTGGATGGATTGGAGTGGAACGGGTCGTGCACGGAAGGAAAGAAGAAACAAAACCCAAGATTCAGGGGTCCACCGTAACTTACGGTGGCTACCGTAAGTTACGGTAGCCCTAAAACCCAGATTCTTCCACAGTAACTCAGGAACAATCCACCGTAACATTTTGAAGTCTACCGTATACCGTAAGTTACGGTAGAAGTGACGGACAAACGTGTAACTGCCTCATTAAAACCGTTTTTGAGGTGCCTTTTCAGATTATCTCATCATTGAATGTTTTCTCTGCATATAGGGGGCGATTTTGGCTAGTTCTTCTTGGTTCCAAACATTTCTAAACAATTGGTTTGTGTTTTCGATTCGTATGAACATTAATCGTTGTGTGATGATGATGTATCAAGCCATGAGTGGCTAAACTTGTGGGGATCATCCTAGATGTAAGGTTTGCTTTTGAAACACTATGCTTGTGCTTGAATTTCTAGAATAGTAACTTTGAATGTTTGTTTGAGTTATTATGGTGTTTGAATGTTTGTTTGTAAAGTGTTGATTTTTGTTTGATGTTAATCTAAACCATACGTTCTTGGTGCCGTTGGCAATCGAGATATCATGGGAGGGATTAGGGTTAGATAATTATCAATTGATCATCGGGTAACAACCTCGCATTTTATAATCCGAGTACTTAGTTCTCTTTCATCACAAACAGATAATCAAACACGAGCCATGTCTATGTGGTTCTTTCTAGTTAAGCATAAACATTAGTGTGGATTAAAACCTGAAATCTAAGATGATCGCTTGTTCCTAATTTGTTTACAAAACCAATCTTTGATTTGCAATTTAATTAATTAACATTAGTTCTTAAAACCAAAACAATCAACTGTTGAATTTTAATTTCTGTAATTGTAGTTTAATTTTAGTTAAAGTGCAAAGCTATATAATCGACATACTTTCCACAAACTCCCTGTGTTCGATACCCATTTACCACTATCTATTAGTTGTAATTTGGATTAAATTTGCATGTACTACGACAGCACGTCACGTTGTTAACTACCAAAAGAATGCATACACAAATAGTTCTAGTGGACGACGCAAAGAGACCGTTGTGTATCTGAATCAGGTTCTCAAACAAACCGTGAAATCGAACAGTTTCTTCGTAGATTCCGTCCGGTTTCAAAGCCGGTTGAGGATTACGAGTGTTCTAGACTCGTTCAAGGCATGCTTGTTTCAAAGCCGGTCCGGTTTCTCCAAAGTTGTTATTTCCTTTGTTCAGTAGTTCCGAGACGATTCAAGTGAGTCTTATTTCTGTTGAAAAACGTAACCGAATTTTTGAAGTACACGTTCTCCGATACCTGATCGTGTTTGGTTTTTTTTGCGATTGAATCATTGATGTCCTTTATGTCGATTTCAACTTCCATTGATCAAATAATAAAAACCCTAAGAATGCATACACAAATAGTTCTAGTGGACGAAGCAAAGAGACCGCCTTGTTAATTTTAATGAAGCAATGAAGATTGAATCTGCAAACCGCAACCTTTTTTGACTACCGAAATGGTGGCTATGCGAAATGCAAACCGCAATCATTTGTGACTATGGGAAACACAAGTTTTCTTTTTGAGCTTGATGGATATCCGTTATCTCAACACTTCTCCTTACATTATTGATCTGGAATTGGAGAACTGTTGTTAACAAGAGTATGTTGTTCCAAGATCAATTCCAAGATTATTGATGGTAACAAGAGTATGTTGTTCCAAGATCAATTCCAATTGCGGTTGATGAAAAAAGTGTCGGTCTATTCAATTGAGACGATTCAAGTGAGTCCTATGAAGCAAGTATCGGTCTATTCAATTGAGAGGAATCATTGCATTACATCCCTGTTGAAAAACATAATCGATAAATTTAGGGAAAATGGGGTTGAAAGATGATAACCCAACAGTGGAGGATCTCATTCGACAGCTTCGATAAATTTAGGGGTATTCTCAAATAATGTTTCCTAGATGTTTGAAGACCAACAAATGTCCAAAGTGCTGCTTCTTCGTTCGCGTGACGAAAAGCTACCGCGTGACAGGAAGCTACCTTGCAAAAAAAAATCGACACCCTCGATACGCATCGTATAGGCCTATACGATGCGTATTACTTTTTGGTAGGGGACAATGGCAGCCTTTGGCAGGCATAGAAGTTTCCACCTCAATACGCATCGTATAGGCTATACGATGCGTATTGAGAGTGTCGATTTAATCCCCCAAGGTGTGCCAATAATACGACCCTTAGGTAATCCTAAACCCAAACCCGGTTAGATAAGCTGGTCCCAAACTCGTCCCAAAACCCTTCGGGTTTCTAGCGGGTAAATACCCATCAGGTATCGGGTATACCCGTTAATTTAAAAAGAATACTCGTCGGGTATACTAATCTCAAAACCCATTGGGTATCTACCGGGTAACTATTAACCGGTTACATTTTTTATTGTCATTATAAAAAATACATATCACATAACTACAATGTATACGGAATAGAATACATATATTTGTAAAAAATGGATGTATCATATATATACATATTTAATAATATAAAAGAAATTATATCAGGTATACATCGGGTAAACGGGTACACTTTATCGGGTAATTGGGTCGGGTAAACGGGTATATCACTAAATCCCAAACCCGCAAAAAATAAAAACTATTCCCAACCCCGTCTCAAACCCGATTAACCGACCCCAAACCCACCCCAAATGTGCCGGGTTTCGGGTTTACACAGCGGGTTCAGGTTTGATTGTCATCCCTAGGTTAATATAATGATTTTTCTTTAGTATTATATTGAGAACTAGTATTAAGCACCCTCTTGTTGCGGCGGGTGAACACCAATGCCACACTACTGTCAGTGACCACCAACACTAAAGTTGTTGCCTATTAATTCGAAGGAATTTAACCGAAACGTAAAACATATAAAAGAATAACTAAGTCGATCTAATACCCGTGCATTATGATGAATCTATCAAACGGGAAAAACATCGTAATAACGTTTAACAACACACGCACATTGCGTCGTGTTAACTCGCAAAATTTGGAACGAAACGTAAAACGAAAATTTGCGAAAAATGAAAAATACAGATGTTGTAAGGTTAAGTTGCAAAAGATGAAAGTAAAAATGTTGTAAGGTTAAATTGCAAAAAATGAAAAGTTTAGGGTTAAAAGTAAAAAAAAATTAAATAGTTTTGAGTTTAAAGTAAAGATGAAAAGTTTTGCTTTTAAAAGTAAAAAATCTAATAGTTTTAGGTTAAAAGTAAATAATGGAATAGTTTTGAGTCAAAAGTAAAAGAATATTTTTTTAGAGATGTTGGATCACAATGGGGACCGGTTCCAAGTGTTTGCTCGGGTTTTTAGCACGGCGGATAGTAGTTTAATCTCATTGTTGAATCACTGTCTTTGTAGAAATCCCTAAAAATTTGCTCATAGCTTCACAGTATTCTTGAAAAATTCTCCTAAATAACAATGTTAACAACAAGGTATTTCCTTGCAAAACCCCCTAAATCAGAACACATCTTCCTCTATTTCTCTCTCTCTCTGTCTTTCTGCATACCACCACCAACCGCCACCGCCAAGACACTGTGCAACCACACCACCATGCCTCCACCACATGACATCCTTTCATCGATAAACCCTCATCTTAAACCATAGGATCTCCGCGAAGTCGTCGGAGACAGTTTCAGCGGCGATCAATGGTGAAAGTATTCTAACTGTAGCGACGATGTTCTTCCAATTAACATATGGGTGGCCTTTGCAGAGATCGGCGGTGGCAAAGGCTAAAGACCAGTGGGAACCACTCACGTCGAGAGACGGCGGCATCAACTCTCACTCTCTACATCACCGCTAAACCGCCATCGCAATCCACTGCCACCGCTCTTTCTGAGTTTTGATTCCAGATCGTAAACCTAATTATTGTGTAACCGTTGATAGTGTTTGTGGAAGCTGGAAGGTTAAGAAAAATGAGATCTGAAGAGGGTGATACATGGAGAGCAAAACAAAAGGAAAATATAAGCAAATAGCCAGCCAGCACGCAGTTGGCTGGCACTGTTAACGCGAGTTCGTAAATGTTATAGAGATAACTAGTTGATGCCCCGCCCGCGTTGCGGGGCGATGGCCGAATAATTATCAATCAATAAAAAAACACTACTATAATTTTGCTAGAAAATAAAAAATAAAACGATATTTTTCGGATCATGGCAAAACTGTAATTTTTCAGGACTAATAAGCGAGTGTTAGGCGGCTCCTTGACACGGAAAAAAATTAAATCGAGTTAAACAATTAAAAAAATGTTTTCTACTTTTTCTAAAAAAAACTAAAACGATTAGGTAAACGTAATTTTTAACTGAGTGCGAAATCATAATTTTAATTCCGGAATAAAATCCTAAATTAAATGGACCAATGGGGGAGTGCCAGAAATCTGCCGGCATGACTGTAATTTTACATTGGGGGCAAAAGTGTAGTTTCACCAGGAAAACAAACAAAAACGATGTAGAAAATGTAAATATAAGTTGAGGGTAAAATCGTAACTTGGCTGTGAGAAAAAAACTAAGGGCAAAACAATAAATTTATACGGGACAAAATCGTAATTTTGAATTGAGGGCAAAATTGGAATTTTAGCTGGGAGCCAAAGCGTTAATTTATTTTTAAGTGGGGGTAAAAACATAACTTTGAAGTGATGGCAAAATCGTAATTATAAGGGAAAAAACTAATGGGAAAACTGTAAATTGAAACAGGCAAAGTCACAATTTTTAACCAAGGGAAAAATTGAAATTTTTAGTTGGGAGTAAAAGCGTAAATTTATTTTTAAGTGGGGGCAAAAACATAATTTTAAACTGATGGCAAAATCGTAAATTTAAAAAGGATAAAATCGTAAATTTGTTGGGCCAATAGATGAGTGCTAGGCACTATTTCCCCTCCCGCCCATTTAGCCCAATTGAAGGCAAACACTATTGTCGTTCTTTGGTTTTGTAGATGTTGAATGAATGTCTAGAAAGCATGAGTTTGTGTATGAAAAATAGACAGATTAATTAGAAGTTAATTAGTGCAAATTTTGGTACCCGAAATGGCTAAAATCTTCTCCCATCACATTCAAGACGTTATCTTGAACTAAGTTTGAGCATTGTGGATCCACAGAATACCGAGAAGAAAGGGTCTCTTTCCATGGAAGCTTGGAAGAGAATCTATTGGTGAAACTACTAGCATATCCACAATGATGAGGATACGTCCTTGACCGGACCGAATCATCAGCAAACATAGAACCGGACTATAGCACTCAAAGGTCAGATCGCACCTCATGTCGTAGACGGAACAACGGAACACGTTGATACGCCATAACTAATTGGGGGCCCATAGCTTTAACTGCCCTGACAATGACTTGTTCGACCCTAACTAACTCGCCACGTCAGCATACCCAAAGACTATAAATACCATACTTAGACCTCCAAAAAGGGGTAATCGCTATTCACTCTCTCTAAACTCTCCTTTCTCTCTCTCCCTGACTTATTTCCACCTCACAAATACTTATTCTCACGCCCGAGCTTGGTCATAGAGAGGCCCCCCTCCCTGTGACGAGGCTAACGGTGTGCTTGTTTCCTTGTGATCTTGCAGGTTCTTGCCAAATCATCTGAAGCTCTGCTCTGACCAGGTCGGACCGACTGGTTTTGAGTCTTCAGTGGCGCCATCCCCTCGAATTTACTCAATTAATTTTGCTAATTCTGTTTATTCCAAGTCATGGAATCCACAACAGCTGCTCCAACAAACACTTTCCCGTCTTACAACGACATATGGGAAGGAAACGCTGCTTCCACAATTGCATCAACAGCAGTTGCTGCCACAGCGGCTTCGATAGGATCAGCGTCGGCACCACCAGCTACAAGTTATGTGATCGCGAGTTCTGTTACCACGCTTTCGGTTAACGCTCCAGTTGCTACACCATTGCCTACCTTTGACAATGCTTTCCTCCTGCGGAATGCCGATTTGCTACGACAGCTACAGCAACAGCAGCAACGCGAAGAGATGTTGTAGAGTCTCCGCACGAACTTGTTCAGCAATGTCTATCCAGGGGCTAACCCCGTCTCCGTTGGAGCTTTCACCTCTGGATCTATGGTAAGTCCTATAATCTCCACTCCCATAACATGTGTTGCACAATTTTCCTCGTTTACGAGTGCTCCAATGAATAACGGTCTCAACGACCTGTTTCACCAGGGATCTATGGGTTTAAACCCTCAGGATCAGGAGCTCATCATGCCGTATCATCCCACGTCTATGACTTCACAGTCGAAGTTCACGCTGCGGATCGTCAATGCCCCACTCCCGGCCAAGTTAAAAATTCCCCCCACGTTGAAATTCTATGATGGTACGTCCGACCCGGACGACCACATGTTCGCATTCGCCGGAGCGGCTAAGGTCGAACAATGGCCCATGCCAGCTTGGTGTCACATGTTCGCCCAAACTCTCACCGGATCGGCGAGAGTCTGGTTTGATGGTTTGCCAGAAGGATCAATTGATCACTTTGAAGATTTCTGGCGTATATTCTTGCAAAACTTCTGCCAGCAGCGACGCTGCAAAAAGGACATTACCGAGGTTCACCATATAAAGCGCCGCGATGGAGAATCTGTGGAAGATTTTATTGATCGCTTCAACCGAGAAAGCATGCAGATAAGCGGAGTGGTTGCCAGCTCCGAGTTTCTGGGTTTTGTCACGGGGTTCGGAACAATCAGCTTGTGGAAAAGCTCCACGAAGATCTTCCAAAAACCATGGAGATACTTATGGAGCGAGCTCGATCCTTCGTTCGGGGAAAGAGTGCCTGCGGTCAACCGAACGAAACCTCAGCAAGAAATGCCAAGGCTCGAACCACATCGTGGAGACGGAACACGTCACCACCAAAAGATAGAAGCAACAGTTGGAATAGAAGTCGCGGTCCGTATCAGAAGTCAGATCGAAGCAGTTTCCGAACCGGAAACGTGCGTTTTAACACTTTCTCCGAGCTCACAAAATCGCCAATTGAAATTCTTAGTACAGAAACAACCCGGTTCCCTATACCGTCGAAGCAGCAATCCACCTCGGATAAACACTCCAAGAAGTATTGTGAATATCACCGAGACAAGGGGCATACAACTGATGAATGTTGGGCCCTGAAGCAAGAAATCGAGAAGGCTGTACGATCCGGTAAACTCTCTCATCTCGTGAAAGAAGTTAAAGATGGGAAGAAATCTGCAACAGCAATCGATAATCCGAACACCGAGCCCGGAATCAATATGATCCGGTCGACCGAATCAAGAGGGGTAAAGCGATCGAACCAGCATATGGCAGCATGGATGCACCAACCAACATACTTTCCTCCGATCTATCCAGATGACGCTCGAGACGGACCAATTACGATATCGGCCATCATCGCCGGACACCTAGTCCGACGAATCTACGTAGACGGAGGAAGCGCCTTTGAAATCATGTATCTACAGTGTTTCCAGCAGCTGAACCCCCAAACGAAGAAGAGGTTGATTGAAGTTTCCACCCCTCTAATCAGTTTTTCGGGAGAGGTGGTTCGTCCGATAGGTCAGATCACCCTTCCGACCACATTCAAAGACGGTGACAAAAGCAGAACCATCCAACTAACCTTTTTGGTTGTTGGTACTCATTCGTCGCATAACATAATACTCGGGCGACCCGGATTGCGAGCTCTCGGTGCAATCAGTTTGACGATACATGGTGCCATTAAATTCCCCACCGAAGCTGGGGTCGCCACTATCTTTTCGGAATCAAACTCATTCGTAGCCGAAGTGAGACATGCTGCGGAAACGAGCTCCAAAAAGTCTGAAGTGCCTACAGAACTTTGGGCGATCAATCCTGACTTCCCCGAACAGCAAGTAGCTATTGGTGCACAACTCCCAAAACGAACAAAGAAGCTCCTGTGGGAGTTATTGAGCAACTCGATTGATGTCTTCGCGTGGAAGCACTCCGATATGCAAGGGGTCCCTAGGTCTATGGCACAGCACCACCTGAACGTAAAAGAATCGATCAAACCAATAGCACAAAGAGAAAGGCATATGGCGCCGGATCGAGCCAAGGCAATTGCAAAAGATGTAAAGAGTCTCCTAGACGCCGGGATCATTCGAGAAGTCCGGTATCAAACATGGGTGTTGAATCACGTCATAGTGCGAAAAAAGGATAACTCATGGAGAATGTGCATCGACTTCACCGATCTAAACGATGCGTGCCTGAAAGATTGTTTTCCGTTACCAGAGATCGATGAGAAGATTGACTCCGTCGCTACGTTCAGGTTGAAGTGTTTTTTAGACGCCTACAAGGGATACCACCAGATACAAATGGTAGTCGAAGATGAGGATAAGACAGCCTTTGTCACTAATGAAGGAGTGTACTGTTTTACTAAGATGTCGTTCGGTTTAACGAATGTCGGTGCTACGTATCAGCGTTTAATGAGCAAAGCTTTCAAAGACCAGATCGAACGAAATGTAGAGGTATATATATGTTGATGATATCGTAATCAAAAGTCATGATGAAGTTGCCATGCTAAAAGACATACTCGAAACGTTTACTCGACTCCGAAGCATCAACATGAAGTTAAACCCCAAAAAGTGTACGTTCGGGGTAGAAGAAGGGAAGTTTCTGGGAGTCATGGTCGGGTCAAAAGGCCTGCGAGCCAACCCAGACAAGATCGATGCCGTTCTCACAATGAAGCCTCCAACATCGGTAAAAGAGATCCAGTCCTTAAATGGACGATTGGCCACCCTCCATCGATTCTTGTCGAAAGCGGCAGACAGATCACTCCCGTTCATGGACGTCCTCAGAAAAAGCTTCAGATCGGAGTTTAAATGGATGGAAGAAGCTGCACAAGCTTTCGAAGAGCTTAAAGTTTATCTCGGCACCTTGCCAACTCTCACCGTACCAGAAAAGGATGAGGTACTGACGGTCTACTTAGCCGCATCGTTTGGTGCTATCAGCGCAGTACTAGTCGCTCACCGGACCGGGGCGCAAATCCCCATCTACTACGTGAGCCGAACACTAAAAGACTATGAAACAAGATATTCAAACTTGGAAAAGCTAGCTCTAGCATTAGTCCATGCTTCGAGAAGACTCCGGCGATACTTTCAAGCCCACCCGATCGAGGTACGAACAGATCAAAGAATCCAGCATGTTCTCCGACGACCCGAAGTTTCAGGTCGTATGGCAAAATGGGCGATTGAGCTGGGCGCATTCAATATCACCTTCAGAACCAAAGGTCCGTTAAAAGGGCAGGTGATAGCCGATTTCCTAGTAGAAATGCCGGAGGATAAGGGAATGCAAGAAATCGAGAAAGCTCCAGAGAAGCCTTGGTCCTTGTATACAACGGGGCTTCAAGCGCCGAAGGAGCGGGAGCGGGCCTAATTCTCACCGATCCAGATGGTACGGATATGACGTATGCGCTCCGGCTATAATTTAAGAGTTCTAATAACAAAGTTGAATACGAGGCCCTCTTAGCTGGTCTACGTTTGGCGCTAAAAGTCGGAGCAAGAAATGTCGTAGCCCATGTAGATTCGTTGCTCGTAGCAAATCAGGTAAACGGAGAATATGAGGCGAGGGAAGCTAACATGATCGAATATCTCGAACAAGTGAAGCAAATTATGGCGTCATTCGAGGCATGTAAAGTCGAACACGTTCCCCGTAGCAAAAACAAAAAAGTCGACGCGTTGAGCAAGTTGGCATCGGTATCATTCAGTCACTTGGCCAAAGAGGTGAGGGTGGAAGTGTTAACCGCACCTTCAATTGCGACTCCGCACGTTATGCAAGTAGAAGCTCCGTCTCAAACGTGGATGACACCTATAATCAACTACTTAGCGCACGACGTTTTGCCAGTCGATAAAGCAGAGGCGAGAAAAATCCAAATCAATTCTCTTCAATATCAGATGCAGGAAGGAGGCTTGTACCGGAAGACCTTCCTTGGGCCTCTGTTAAAATTCCTCGATCCGGAGCAGGCCAACTATATCATCAGGGAAGTGCATTATGGCATTTGCGGTATTCACGTCGGGCCAAAAATGATCGTAACAAAGGTAAAAAAACGCAGGATATTATTGGCCCGGGATGCACGAGAGTGCGGTTAAATAACTTCAGCAATGTGATGAATGCCAAAGGAACGCACCAATAAGCCTCCGAGCGAAGAATGAGATGATCCCGGTGACCGTCGCGTGGCCCTTCCAAAAGTGGGGCGTCGACATAGTCGGTCCCTTTCCACGGTCGAGCGGAAGTGCCCAATATTTGCTGGTCGCAGTGGATTATTTCACCAAATGGGTGGAAGCCCGACCATTCACAATCATCTCCGGTTACAATGTAACGAGATTCTTTTGGGAACAAATCGTGTGTCGATTCGGTCTCCCACTCTACATCGTAAGCGACAATGCAAAGCAATTCGCGGAAAATCCGTTCAAACGCTGGTGTGAAAATTTGAAGATTAACCAAGTTTTGACTTCGGTTGCCCACACCCAGGGGAACGGGCAGGTTACGAAGGCAAAGGCTGGGCAGACGAGTTACCGAACGTTTTATGGGCTCACCGAACGTTGCACAAGACTAGTAACGGAGAAACTCCGTTCAGTCTTACCTATTGCACCGAGGCCGTGATTCCTGCAGAGATCGGACTCCCAAACCAAAGATGCAAAAATTGGGAGGAAAACGAGCGAGAGCTCCTATCCAATCTTGATCTGCTAGAAGAACGTCGGAACATCGCGGTACCGAGTCAAAGAGGCTAGTGAAAAAGGCTCGTACGTGTTGGAGAAGATTGATGTGTCACACCCCAACCGATGGCGGAATCATCGTGGCGCGGCACTAGACGAATCATATTGCTCAATAGAATCCATAACAACTATATTGCGATAATATTTAATACATTCGTTATCCCATACTAACAAATAATACAATCACATAAGTTATCACAGATTTCTTGTCCTCTCGAACAATACAAATCCGACAACCTAGATTTTAGTTGAGTTTCTAGACCTCCTAGCTTGATTTGATAGAGTCTGCGATCTAACCTGCAACATACGTTAAAATATTTGTCAATACAAAAGTATTGGCGAGTATACAAGTTTGATAAGTATAGCGTAATAGATTAAAACGTGTAGCGAATTTCCACATACATAAACGTAACACACGACATATATACTCACAAAGCTGATACTACCAACTAAGTCCTCGATGCTCGAATATGCGATGGCAAACTAGACCCCGTCGGGCGCAACAGTACTATACTAGTCTTGGTGGGACGTCGCGAGTATAAGTGTCACACCCCAACCGATGGCGGAATCATCGGGGCATGGCACTGAGCGAAATAGATTGTCCAGAAGTTTCCATAACAACTATCATTACCATTCGATTTAAATAACACGTCCCATACAGTATCTCAAATTGTTAAACAATTATTACAGACAAACATCAAGACAAATATTCTGTTCCGACAACTCAGATTTAAACATAACTAATTTATTTATTGGTTTCTAGGACTCCTTCCCTAGCCTCAATTCATCACCAGCAAGCTAAGCACAGAAACAATCTAAGCACCTGTCACATACGTTAAAATAAAGTCAATACATATAATGTAAAGGTGAGCATACAAGTTTGATAGTAGCATATAGAGTTCGAATTCGTTTACGCATAACCAGCACGTACACATAGTGAAATGAAGCACGTTAGTTATCGACATAGATCCGTCGATACCAATGACTGCGGGTTGACTGCCCGAGGCAGTTCGCAATACATGATTACCACCGTAATCCATGCAAGTAAAAGATCCTTAACAACCCCCGTGTGAACGGGTGCTGAGTCCAAACTATAGTACTATCATTGCTAAGGCAGGTAGACAGCATTCCATGTGTAAACATAACAAACAAGCATTCATGAGCCACGTATAACATGCATTAATGGTTAGCGTTCAAATAGTTTGAGTAGTGTGATAATTGTAGCTTGGATATTCGCAACGTGTCACACCCTGGCTTTGCGGAAGCGTGGTTAATTTTAGTGTGACTTGTTAATACCATAGCTTAACCATAACAAAGCTATATGAAATAAAATCATGCAAGATCATCCATTTGGTTAAGTTTTAAAACCAGAGTAACATACCATTGTCTTAGAGACTTACAACATCGTAACATAAAACATTGTCTTAAATAACATAAACACCGACATGAAATAAACGCAGTTTAAGATTTGTGACTTGTCCAGGAAAGAGTCACATTTCCTAAACTGGGATGACCTTGGAACCCTTATGCAGCGGGAAAACATAACATACCGCGCCAGATCTTTAATTTCCTGAAATACATGTAAGTTGAAAAATCAACAATAATGTTGAGCGAGTTCATGTGTAGTGGTATGTAAAACACTTTGTAAGTATAAAAGTTCCCTGGTATGTAGCAGTGTAAGGAAAAAGAGATCACCAATGGGTTGCAAGGCCATTAGTATGTGTGAAGTGCAAGTAGGAAGACTCAAACCTAGCAGATTTAGCGTTGGGTACAAAGTCACTCCAAGGTCCGTTCTGTTGGGCCTCTCAGAGGTCCGTTCTGTTGGGCTCGCTACACCCAGATAGATCTACCGCTTACGTCCCTCGGTCCTACAATGAGGATTAATGGTCTCCAGTTTCTGCCTACCCACTCACATGATCTAAGTAGTAAACCTCCTTATGCTAACCATACCATATATAATGTACTTATAATCAAAGTAACATGTATTTCACCCCCGCAGTTAAGAAAACTGAAAACTGTTAGAGAAAAGGGGGACATGAACTCACAGTCGGTGCGTCTCTACCAAGTACTCCAAATCAGGCAGCTGTGCGACGACCTACAGGTGCTAATTCTATTAGACGGACGGCTGTGCCTTAGCTTTATAGTTTAAGTTTTTGGGAAATAGTTAGACAACTATTTCGTGTTTACGTTCTGTATATACTTGGTAGTTAATCTCCTTCCCAAGGATGGGGGATTCAATACATGTGCGTTCAAATTATATCATTAAGTCTCACTTAATATATATATATATATATTTCCAATTCCAAAATATAAGTATTTTTCTCAAAAATATTATATTTTCATTTCACATAATTTTTCTCCAATAATACGTTGTTAAAATACGCGTTCATAAATATTTCCGTAAGTGCGTAAGTTACGTTTTAACAGTCGAGTGGTAATATAAGTACCGGTGTAACTTAAATATTTATGGTGAAAGCGTTCGTATTATTTTGGATTCGTTAACGTTCGTAAATATTATTCTTACTCTAAAAATAATATTTATGTATTTTCACAAAATAATCATAAACAGTGTGTGAAAATATATATTTATCACGTTAAATTTTGTGAAAATCCCACCTCCGAATATTTAGTAAATAAAGTCATGGCGAAATTTATATTTCGAAAACATGTCAAAAATAATTCTAACACTTGTAGTGTAAATAGTTCTAAGTGTTAGGTTTTTAGAAAAATTTCGCCAGAGTTTCCTCTGTAACTGGAGGTGGCCACGCTTTCAAGCGTATCATTTTCTTTAACAAACCAACTCAACAATTTTCTTTATTTGATCAGAACAACTTTCATCACAACAACTAATCAACATATGTGTAAATTGCCAAAAATTACATGAACTTGCAGTTTTCCCAAAACTGTTGTGTAAATCCCCTTAAATTTAGTAGATCTTCATATAAGGTAATTTGATCTTGTAAAAACCTCGTTTTTAGAGAAAATCTATCTTTACAACTTCCCGTCATCTTTTACAAAAACTGTTATTTTGTCGGATCTTTTCATTTCACAAGTGTTTACACACTTGTGGTTTATAAAAATCATGCTCGTTAGTGTAAAATCCATCTTTTAAAATACATGATTTCTTTGTTACGTGGTTCTTTGAAAATACCACTTGCAGATGCGTAGATCTGCTAGTTTTAAACACAATTTCACAAGTAAAACTCTTTTACACAAGTTCATGATTCGCGTGTGGTAGAGTTTCACCTTTTAACCCTTGTATCATTCAAAACAAGCTTATGTTAAGATCCATGACCTTACCAAACCGGGTTAAACGATGATCCGAGCTACCACATCATAGATCGGGCCTAAATAACCATAAATTTTAATTACTACAAGTTTTACACAACTCATGTGCTTTTAACCAACGATACTTGCAAGTTTAGTAAACTTTAATGCTTCAAAATGCAAGATTCCGAGTTTTAATCATCATACATCTTATTAACCACCTTAGATTAGTTCAAGTACGAGTTTTAAGCATTATACCTCTAGCTCGAGGCTAGGGAAGAATCTAGACGTAAATCGGGTGGATAAAAGCTAGAGAAAGTGGTCCTTCGAACTCCGAGTGCACCAAGACTCCTTATATGCGACCTTAACACTTGTATGATGTTGGAACTTGCAAGATGGGACTCGAAAATGATGGGATGCCCCAAGGGGGGTTCGGCCGTGACTATGTAGAGCAAGAGAGAGAGAGTTTTGTGGTGTTGTATGGAATGTAAGATCTCATGTGCTTAAGTGTAGTTTTATAGGCAAAAATGAGATTAGAGTCCAAAGGGTAATATGTTCTCTTGATATGAGACAAGAGTTAATATATTAATAAAAAATAGTACAAGACTAGTTACATGGTGACCGATCGGCCCAAGGGGGGGGGTAAGCTAGTTCGATTCCAAGTATTAGTTAGGTTATAGTTAAGTTAAGTAGGTTAGTTAAGCACTTAACTTGGTTAGTAGTGTGTTATGCATTAATGCGGGTGCTAGGGTATTCAGGGACCCTAACTGGCTCAGAAAAAGATAAATAGTGAAAATAACAATATTTTCATGTCCCGGGTATAGTCCGGTTGTTCGGTTGGATAGTAATCCGTTAAAGCGTTAACAAAGCTTTAAAGTGTCGTTATTACTCTTTTCAGTGACACAACTCATTTCTGACACTTTGGAAAGTGTCTAGCAATATTTTTCTCATGTATTGGCACTTTATTAGTTAGCTAAAAGCTGAATTGTTATGTAAAGTGCTGAGTTTTGTACTTAGAGTACGTTTTAGGCACATCCAGTCATTGTGACTTATTCCTAGAGACGCAGTTCTACAACCCTTGTATCCCAACACTCACTACTAGTGTAGCAAAATATTTCTGGCTCATACAGGCCTTAGAGGCAGTGTTTGCCTGATGCTGTCTTTATCAGCATGTTCAATAGGTTATCCGTTATAGTGCTACTGTGCTTTTTGTGCATCATGTTTGTCACTAAGGTTCAGTCATGTAAATAATGTAGTGACAGCAAGTAAAGTATGATGCAAGTAAGTACATGTATCAGTATTCACGTAGCAGTTTATTCACAAGTTCAAGCAAGCACAGTAATTAAGCAGTAATTAATTACTAATTAAGTTGTACGGATACCTGGTTTAGTGAGGGTTGTCACATTCTCCCCCCGTTAAATAAATTTCGTCCCGAAATTTAAGTTCTGCTTGTAGATGCAGGGTTCTTAGGAAAAAGGTGGGGGTATTTCTCTTTCATCCGGTCCTCACGCTCCTAGGTGTACTCAGGACCGTGTCTGGCATTCCAACGAACCTTGACGAGTTTGACACTGCTCCGGCGGGTCTTGTTTACTTTCCAATCTGTAACCTCAACCGGTTCTTCAACGAAGTGGAGCGTGTCGTCAACATGAATCTCGTCGATGGGAATGGCAATGGTATCTTGAGTTGGACTTTTCTTCAGGTTGGATACATGAAATGTATCGTGAACAGAATGGAGTTCAGCAGGTAGGTCCAACTTGTATGCTACTAGTCCTATTCTTTCCAGAATTCTGAAAGGACCAATGTAGCGCGGATTTAGCTTCCCACGCTTTCCGAAGCGTGCCACACCCTTCCAGGATGAAACTTTCAATAACACCATTTCTCCAACTTGGAATTCCACATGTTTCCGGTTTGGATCCGCATAGGCCTTCTGTCTGTGGCGAGCTGCTTCGATGCGTTTAAGAATCTGCGCAATCTTGTCTGTCGTCTCTTGGACGATTTCGGGACCAGCAAGCTGCCTATCACCTGCGTCAGCCCAACATAGGGGTGATCGGCACTTGCGTCCGTAAAGGGCTTCGAATAGCGCGACACTAATACTAGTGTGGTAGCTGTTGTTGTACGAAAATTCGACCAAAGGCAAATGCTTATCCCAGCTACCGCCCAAATCCATAACACACGCTCTCAGCATGTCTTCCAAAGTCTGTATCGTTCGCTCGCTTTGACCGTCAGTTTGCGGATGAAACGCAGTGCTCAGATTCACTTGTGAGCCAAAGGCTTCTTGGAAGGATTGCCATATTCTTGACACAAACCTTCCGTCTCTATCAGAAATGATTGAGAGAGGCACTCCATGACGTGCGACGATCTCTCTCATGTATATTTCGGCCAATTTGCTCGTATTATCCTTCTCTCTGATAGGTAAGAAGTGTGCTGACTTCGTCAATCGATCCACTATCACCCAGATAGTGTCATGGCCTCTTGGCGTTCTTGGCAACTTTGTAATAAAATCCATGGAGATTTGTTCCCATTTCCACTTGGGAATCTCTGGTTGTTGCAGAAGTCCTGAAGGCTTCTGGTATTCCGCTTTCACTTTAGCGCACGTTAGACACTTGCTCACATAAACAGCAACATCACCCTTCATCCTAGGCCACCAATAGTAATCCTTGAGATCCTGGTACATCTTATCCGCTCCTGGATGGATAGAGTACCGCGATTTGTGAGCTTCATCAAAAACAACCTTCCTTAGACCTCTAAACGAAGGAACCCAAATCCTTTTCTCGAAGCATAACGTTCCTTCCTCGTTTGGTACCAGTAGCTTCTCCATCCCACGGAGATATTCCTCTTCAAGGTTTCCTTCCTTGAGAGCTTCTTTCTGCGCGGCACGAATGCGCAAGGAAAGATCGGTTTGGATAATCATTTCTAAAGCCCTAACCCTTATGGGCTTGATCCTCTCCTTCCGACTTAGGGCATCGGCGACCACATTCGCCTTCCCTGGATGATACTTTATCTCGCAGTCGTAATCATTCAGCAACTCAACCCAACGTCTTTGCCTCATATTCAGCTCCTTCTGGTTGAATATGTGCTGTAGGCTCTTGTGATCTGTGAAGATTGTACACTTTGTACCATAAAGGTAGTGTCTCCAGATCTTTAATGCAAAAACCACTGCGCCAAGTTCCAAATCATGTGTGGTATAGTTCTTTTCGTGCACTTTCAATTGACGCGATGCGTAAGCAATAACCTTTTGGCGTTGCATCAACACACAACCTAATCCTTGACGCGAAGCGTCACAGTATACCACAAAATCATCTGTACCTTCCGGTAGTGCTAAGATTGGCGCATTGCAGAGCTTATCCTTCAGTATCTGGAACGCTTCTTCCTGTTTGATTCCCCAATCAAACTTCTTATCTTTCTGCGTGAGGAGCGTCAATGGTTGAGCGATTTTTGAAAAGTCCTCAATGAACCTTCGATAGTAGCCAGCCAAACCCAAGAATTGTCGAATCTCGGTTGGCGTCTTTGGCGTTTCCCAATTCTTGATCGCTTCGATCTTTGTTGGATCCACGTGGATTCCATCTCCATTTACCACGTGTCCAAGGAATTGGACTTCACGTAGCCAAAATTCGCACTTGGAGAATTTGGCATACAACTGTTCCTTCTTCAGCAGCTCCAAAATAGCTCTTAGATGTTGTTCGTGCTCAGCCTTTGTCCTTGAATAAATCAAGATATCGTCGATAAACACAATCACGAACTTGTCCAAGTACGGCTTGCAAACTCTATTCATCAAATCCATAAAGACTGCAGGTGCGTTTGTCAAACCAAACGGCATAACAAGGAACTCGTAGTGTCCATAACGAGTTCTGAAGGCTGTCTTTGGGATACTCTCCTCTTGTATCCTTAACTGATGGTATCCAGATCGAAGATCGATCTTTGAGTAAAAGCTTGAGCCTTGCAGTTGGTCGAACAGATCATCGATCCTTGGCAGAGGATACCTATTCTTGATTGTCAGCTTGTTCAGCTCCCGGTAGTCGATGCACATTCGAAAACTACCGTCCTTCTTCTTGACAAACAGGACCGGAGCTCCCCAAGGCGAGAAGCTTGGTCGGATAAATCCCTTGTCTAACAACTCTTTAAGTTGTGTCGACAGTTCCTGCATTTCAGACGGGGCAAGTCTATAAGGTGCCTTAGCCACAGGCGCGGCGCCTGGAACTAAGTCAATGTGGAACTCTACTTGTCTCTGAGGTGGCAGTCCAGGTAAGTCCTCTGGGAAGACTTCTGGATATTCCCTCACGACAGGGATGTCTTCGATTCTCGGCTCAGCAGCCTTCTTATCCACAATGTGTGCCAGGAAGGCAACACATCCCTTCTGCAAACACTTTCGCGCTTTCAGGCAGCTGATAATTCTTAACGGCATATCACGCTTCTCTCCGTGAACCACAATTGTTTCGCCATCTTCGGTTGGGATACGAACGATCTTTTCGTGACAAACTATCTCAGCCTTGTTGCCTGATAACCAATCCATTCCTACTACTACGTCAAAGCTTCCCAACTGAACTGGTAGTAGGTCCAAAGCAAACTCACGTTCTCCTAATTCGATCACACAGCCTCTGATAACTTCATTGGCTTCTACTAACTTCCCATTAGCCAATTCGATCGAGTAGGGAATATCTAACTTATTAGCGGCTAACCCAAGCATATTCTTAAATTCTAACGACACGAAGCTATAATCGGCACCAGTATCAAATAAAACGGATGCATAGCGTTGATTTACAGGGAACGTACCAGTAATGACATTGGGGTCCTGGCGCGCTTCCCTTGCTTCGAGTTGGAACACTCTTCCACGGGCTTGGTTCAACTCTGGGCAGTTCTTCTTAAAATGCCCGATATCACCGCAGTTAAAGCATCCAAGTCTTTGCCCGTTTCCACCAGCTTGATCATTCCTCTGATTACGATTCACGGCGCCCGCTTGGTTAGCATTGTTGCCTCGATTCTCGTTACCTCCATAGCTTCCTTGTGGGCGATTTCCATTCCCACCCCGGTTGTAATTTCTGTTTCCGAATCCTCCCTGGCCTCCCTGACCAGCAGTGGCCCAACAAGTGTCCTTCAAGTGGCCACGTTTCCCACATGCTTCGCATACTTGTGGCCCGCACCGGCCAGAATGGTGGAGTTGGCAGTTGTTGCACTTGGGCTGGGTGCCCATATATCCCTTTCCCTTCTTTCCACCACCAGCTGTAACCTGAGCTGGCGCATTCGATCCTCCTTTCTTAACCGCCACACTGGCGCTCTGCTTGAAGTTTGAGAACTTCCGTTTGTTACCTCCTGATGACTCGACGTGAGTCTCTGCCATCTTCGTCTTGATCTCATCAAACTTGTTCAGGCGAATAGCCTCCTCAGTGAGAGCTACGCTCAAATCGATCGCCTCAGTAATGGTCGCAGGCTTGGATGAGGTCACCATGCTTATGATTTGAGGAGCTAATCCCCAAATGAAACGTTCAATCCGCTTGAACTCCGGAGTGACCATGTAGGGTACCACATGCGATAAGTCATGGAACCTTTGAACGTATTCTGCGATCTTTGGACCGTCCATTTTCAAATGCCAGAACTCGGTTTCCAATCTTTGGATTTCCGCGCGAGAGCAGTACTTTTTGCGCATAAGTTCCTTCAGTTCGGTCCAGGTTAGCGCGTAGGCAGCAGCTTCACCAAGTGTCTGTACTTGCAGATTTCACCAAGAGAGGGCTCCATCCAAGAATAGCCCTGAGATATAGGTGACTTGCTGATCCGGTGCGCATTTGCTCATGCGTAGAACAGATTCAGTTTTCTCGGCCCAACGAACAAAGGCGACAGCACCTCCTGTGCCATCAAAGTTGATTGGTTTGCAGTCCAAAAACTGCTTGTAGGTGCACCCATGAGGTGGATTATTGTTGCCATTGTTGTTCGAGCTGCTTCCGCTGGGTCCTCCTTGCGAAGCGGCGTATTGTGCAATGGCAGCAGCGATAACTTGCTGGAGTTCTGCCTCATTGGTAGGCATCGGCGTTGGACGTTTAGGCGGCATCTTCTAAAAGATGTATTCACGTCGGTCAGGCCATAGTTATAATACATAAGTCAGGTCATAATTTAGCGTATGTATATAACGGTAGTAATAGTACATAACATCTCATGTTATAATCATATCAATCACACAACATCCCATGTCCAAAAATACAAATAACCAAATCAAGCATCAAATATGATGAGAATACTGCGATTGCCATATATCGAGACCACATAGTAAGCGTACAAGTGCATCACAGTGTCATACAATCATCAATCAACTAGGGCTACATCACCCCTGTCCAAAAACTATATCATGTCAGTGTCAAATACATCAAATATATGTTATCAAAAGTCAAAATAATCATGTAGTCTCCAAAAATGCTGTGCAGTCCAACAATCGCCGTCTTCTCACCCTCGTCTACCCAAACAGCACTGATGAGCTCTATACAGATGGTGGTGGAGGAGGGGGAAAGTGGGTGTAAAACAAACGACGTAACTGGAGCCAGTCCTCCTCCATGGCTCGCTGGGTACGAATGATAGAAGCAACCTGCTGCTCTAGTGTAAAGAGACGGGCGACATAATCTGGAGGTAAGGGTCGAAATGGCTGCAGAGGAGAGTGTGTCTGACCATGGCACTGGCATGGTGGCAGCTGAGCTCTCTCAAGATCCTGAATACGCTGTGTGTGTGCCTCGTGTTGGGTGACAAAAGACATCAAAACGTCCCCAATAGTATACCCCATGTGGAAAGAATGGTAGGGGTCAGTAGGTGGCATAGCAGAGTGTGGTGCCCAAAGGAACGGCTCATTGGTGGGATCAAAAGGTGCCACAAGAAATGGAGCAACAGAGGGTGGAACAGATGACATCTGGGGCATGAAGGGGATAGACATCGGTGTATGCCCAAAAGGATGTGCTGAAGAACCCTCTCCAGGCCTCGCTGGAGGTACAAACTGAGGAACCTGAAAAGAAAAATCAACATGTCGTGTATCAGGGATCTGAGGGGGAAAAGGTGGAACATCCTCATCAGCAGGTATCCAACCGTGCTGTGCATGCTCATCTGGTGGATCCATGTATGCCGCGAACAGTGCATGCTCGGGCTCTAGTGGGATGGGATCAGGTGGGGGAGCAACAAAAGGGTGAATAGGTGCAATGTGCTCAACAGGATGGTCAACAGGTATATCAGCAACAGGTAGAGGAACAACAGGATCAACAACGACATGATCGCCCTCTAACAAAAGAACACCCACGGGGAAATCATCAACAGGTGGGTCTGCTATGACAGGCTCAATAGGGATGCCAGCATGTACGGGGTCATGCTGAAGTATGGGGTCTAGAGCGGCTGCCTGCTCAGGGGCGACGGCAGGCTCGGGATCATCAAAAGCCATCTCGAAGTCAAACTCGGGGTCGATAGGATCTACTGGGTCAGCTGGATCCTCCATGGGCTGATCCATAGGTATAAACTCTATATCCTCATCTGGGTCGAATCCTGGGGGAAAGACAGGATCGGAATCCTCCATATCATCATGGTCGAAAGTAAAACTAGGAATAGGGGCAACAGAGGATGCCTGGTCGGGATCTGATCCATGAGAAAAGTGTTGCGCACTAAGAGTGCGTGAAGGTGCGGAAGCCACAGACTCGAAAGAGTCTGGGACAGGAGAATGTGCAGGCGAATCCTCAGCGGGAACGTCAGCGATCATCAGAAGATCGTCCGCAGGAAGAAGGGCCCCGCCCTGGATCTCATCCTCAAACAGGTCAATATCGTCGTCAGCCTCGGTGTCAAGAAGAAAATCATATGCTGGATAAACGGCTAAGGGTATAGGGGCCGGAATCTCCACTAGGGGTGGGTACTCAGCGGGAGGGCCATCTGCAGGCTCATCAGCACCATCGAGTAGTGCGAAAGGCTGGAAATCATCCTCGTCAGTACCGGTATAGTCAGATGTGTGCACCTCGTGCTCAGAGGATGTGAGGTCATTAGATACGATAGGTATGGGTCCAGTGGTGTCCGAATCGCCGGTACCGGCTGAGTCCATGAGTCTGTAATATAAACACAAATATGCTCAAATAATCAGTCATACAATCAGATAATCACATAAGTCACCAAGTAAGCATCAAATAATTCTCCTAGTCCCACTAGCCTCCCAGCCTCTCAGACTGCCTTTCCTAGTCCCACTAGCCAAATTCTCCCAGCCTCTCAGACTGCTCTTCCTAGTCCCACTAGCCAAATTCTCCCAGCCTCTCAGACTGCTCTTCCTAGTCCCACTAGCCAATCCTCCTAGTCCCACTAGCCAACTACCTCGATCTCTC
Organism: Helianthus tuberosus; assembly: GCA_030545235.1. NCBI lineage: Eukaryota > Viridiplantae > Streptophyta > Magnoliopsida > Asterales > Asteraceae > Helianthus > Helianthus tuberosus. The sequence goes on from CM060447.1 coordinate 32,153,743, forward strand.
AGATCGAGCCTCGGCCTCTCAGACCGAGCCTCAGCCCTTCTAGACTGAGCCTATAAATAATAAAATGTGCTCAACATTTGTTTGTAAAAAGTTTTGGATCTGGACTTAAGTGGTATGCAATAAAAATGTTTTCGTGAGAGCCCTAGTGATCATAGTCTAGACTCGAGAATGAATCCTAGTTCGCTATGATCAGAGCTCTGATACCAAGCTGTCACACCCTGGCTTTGCGAAAGCGTGGTTAATTTTGGTGTGACTTCTTAATACCATAGCTTAACCATAACAAAGCTATATGAAATAAAATCATGCAAGATCATCCATTTGGTTAAGTTTTAAAACCAGAGTAACATACCATTGTCTTAGAGACTTACAACATCGTAACATAAAACATTGTCTTAAATAACATAAACACCGACATGAAATAAACGCAGTTTAAGATTTGTGACTTGTCCAGGAAAGAGTCACATTTCCTAAACTGGGATGACCTTGGAACCCTTATGCAGCGGGAAAACATAACATACCGCGCCAGATCTTTAATTTCCTAAAATACATGTAAGTTGAAAAATCAACAATAATGTTGGGCGAGTTCATGTGTAGTGGTATGTAAAACACTTTGTAAGTATAAAAGTTCCCTGGTATGTAGCAGTGTAAGGAAAAAGAGATCACCAATGGGTTGCAAGGCCATTAGTATGTGTGAAGTGCAAGTAGGAAGACTCAAACCTAGCAGATTTAGCGTTGGGTACAAAGTCACTCCAAGGTCCGTTCTGTTGGGCCTCTCAGAGGTCCGTTCTGTTGGGCTCGCTACACCCAGATAGATCTACCGCTTACGTCCCTCGGTCCTACAATGAGGATTAATGGTCTCCAGTTTCTGCCTACCCACTCACATGATATAAGTAGTAAACCTCCTTACGCTAACCATACCATATATAATGTACTTATAATCAAAGTAACATGTATTTCACCCCCGCAGTTAAGAAAACTGAAAACTGTTAGAGAAAAGGGGGACATGAACTCACAGTCGGTGCGTCTCTACCAAGTACTCCAAATCAGGCAGCTGTGCGACGACCTACAGGTGCTAATTCTATTAGACGGACGGCCGTGCCTTAGCTTTATAGTTTAAGTTTTTGGGAAATAGTTAGACAACTATTTCGTGTTTACGTTCTGTATATACTTGGTAGTTAATCTCCTTCCCAAGGATGGGGGATTCAATACATGTGCGTTCAAATTATATCATTAAGTCTCACTTAATATATATATATATATATATATATATTTCCAATTCCAAAATATAAGTATTTTTCTCAAAAATATTATATTTTCATTTCACATAATTTTTCTCCAATAATACGTTGTTAAACTAAGCGTTCATAAATATTTCCGTAAGTGCGTAAGTTACGTTTTAACAGTCGAGTGGTAATATAAGTACCGGTGTAACTTAAATATTTATGGTGAAAGCGTTCGTATTATTTTGGATTCGTTAACGTTCGTAAATATTATTCTTACTCTAAAAATAATATTTATGTATTCTCACAAAATAATCATAAACAGTGTGTGAAAATATATATTTATCACGTTAAATTTTGTGAAAATCCCACCTCCGAATATTTAGTAAATAAAGTCATGGCGAAATTTATATTTCGAAAACATGTCAAAAATAATTCTAACACTTGTAGTGTAAATAGTTCTAAGTGTTAGGTTTTTAGAAAAATTTCGCCAGAGTTTCCTCTGTAACTGGAGGTGGCCACGCTTTCAAGCGTATCATTTTCTTTAACAAACCAACTCAACAATTTTCTTTATTTGATCAGAACAACTTTCATCACAACAACTAATCAACATATGTGTAAATTGCCAAAAATTACATGAACTTGCAGTTTTCCCAAAACTGTGGTGTAAATCCCCTTAAATTTAGTAGATCTTCATATAAGGTAATTTGATCTTGTAAAAACCTCGTTTTTAGAGAAAATCTATCTTTACAACTTCCCGTCATCTTTTACAAAAACTGTTATTTTGTCGGATCTTTTCATTTCACAAGTGTTTACACACTTGTGGTTTATAAAAATCATGCTCGTTAGTGTAAAATCCATCTTTTAAAATACATGATTTCTTTGTTACGTGGTTCTTTGAAAATACCACTTGCAGATGCGTAGATCTGCTAGTTTTAAACACAATTTCACAAGTAAAACTCTTTTACACAAGTTCATGATTCGCGTGTGGTAGAGTTTCACCTTTTAACCCTTGTATCGTTCAAAACAAGCTTATGTTAAGATCCATGACCTTACCAAACCGGGTTAAACGATGATCCGAGCTACCACATCATAGATCGGGCCTAAATAACCATAAATTTTAATTACTACAAGTTTTACACAACTCATGTGCTTTTAACCAACGATACTTGCAAGTTTAGTAAACTTTAATGCTTCAAAATGCAAGATTCCGAGTTTTAATCATCATACATCTTATTAACCACCTTAGATTAGTTCAAGTACGAGTTTTAAGCATTATACCTCTAGCTCGAGGCTAGGGAAGAATCTAGACGTAAATCGGGTGGATAAAAGCTAGAGAAAGTGGTCCTTCGAACTCCGAGTGCACCAAGACTCCTTATATGCGACCTTAACACTTGTATGATGTTGGAACTTGCAAGATGGGACTCGAAAATGATGGGATGCCCCAAGGGGGGTTCGGCCGTGACTATGTAGAGCAAGAGAGAGAGAGTTTTGTGGTGTTGTATGGAATGTAAGATCTCATGTGCTTAAGTGTAGTTTTATAGGCAAAAATGAGATTAGAGTCCAAAGGGTAATATGTTCTCTTGATATGAGACAAGAGTTAATATATTAATAAAAAATGGTACAAGACTAGTTACATGGTGACCGATCGGCCCAAGGGGGGGGGGTAAGCTAGTTCGATTCCAAGTATTAGTTAGGTTATAGTTAAGTTAAGTAGGTTAGTTAAGCACTTAACTTGGTTAGTAGTGTGTTATGCATTAATGCGGGTGCTAGGGTATTCAGGGACCCTAACTGGCTCAGAAAAAGATAAATAGCGAAAATAACAATATTTTCATGTCCCGGGTATAGTCCGGTTGTTCGGTTGGATAGTAATCCGTTAAAGCGTTAACAAAGCTTTAAAGTGTCGTTATTACTCTTTTCAGTGACACAACTCATTTCTGACACTTTGGAAAGTGTCTAGCAATATTTTTCTCATGTATTGGCACTTTATTAGTTAGCTAAAAGCTGAATTGTTATGTAAAGTGCTGAATTTTGTACTTAGAGTACGTTTTAGGCACATCCAGTCATTGTTACTTATTCCTAGAGACGCAGTTCTACAACCCTTGTATCCCTACACTCACTACTAGTGTAGCAAAATATTTCTGGCTCATACAGGCCTTAGAGGCAGTGTTTGCCTGATGCTGACTTTATCAGCATGTTCAATAGGTTATCCGTTATAGTGCTACTGTGCTTTTTGTGCATCATGTTTGTCACTAAGGTTCAGTCATGTAAATAATGTAGTGACAGCAAGTAAAGTATGATGCAAGTAAGTACATGTATCAGTATTCACGTAGCAGTTTATTCACAAGTTCAAGCAAGCACAGTAATTAAGCAGTAATTAATTACTAATTAAGTTGTACGGATACCTGGTTTAGTGAGGGTTGTCACACAACGTATGTAACACCCAAAAGTGCTAAAAGCGAAAAGGGATCGAGTATACTCATAGCGATTGTTGGATTGAAAGGAGCGCTTTGCGAGTACGGTTAGCCTGAATAGAGTCGATAGCGTAACGATAAGTGACACGGGAAACAGTATAGATGGTCGTGCGGATTAGTTATTCGTGCGGGTTAGTCATCCGTGCGGATAGGCAATCCGTGCGGATTAGTAATCCGTAAAAATGGTAATCCGTCCGGATCAGTCCCTCGTGCGGATTAGTTAGTCGTGCGGATAAGTTATTCGTGCGGACAAGTAATCCGTGCAGATTAGCAATTCGTCCGGATTAGTCATCCGTGCGGATAACATGTTCGTGCGGATAACTATTCGAGTGGATTGTTTCTTCCTAAGCTATGGATGTGTTTGTGTATGATGGCTTGTGCTTTGAAGTTTTCGTTGTAGCATTTAGAAAACATTTAAGTATCTCTACCCTTCAAGCCGGTCGCGCGGACGACGGTCCATGCGGATGGTAGTCCGTGCGGGCAACAGCCTTCAGGGTGAGTCCGGATGGTAGTCCGTGCGGACAACGACAATCCGTCCGGATAGTCTGTCCGTGCGGACAGCGACCATCCGTCCGGATAGTCTGTCCGTGCGGACAAACGGTCCGTGTGGTTGAACATGTTAAAAATTGTTTAGGGTCTTAGTATCTCATGATCCGAAGAGTAATCCATTCAGAGCATTGCTCGTGCGGATTATTCATTCGTCGATACTCAAACCTTGTTTTGAATGTGGGTCCCAAGTGTAGTTCGCCCGGATGACAACCCGTCCGGACAATCCGTCCGTGCGGCCATCATGTCCGTGCGGACATCCTGTCCGTGCGGACATCCTATCCGTGCGGACAACATCCTCGTGCGGACAGCATCTTGTTCTGGTTGTTCCGTTCGTCCACTCTTGGTTGCCTCTGTCGTTCTATCGAGACGTTCTGATTACGTGGCAACCATTTGGAATCGCACTCTTACCCGCATGACTAAGCCGGCCAGGAATCACCCTAGTTCGATCGGTCCGCGATTCAGAATGGTTGTCCCGGTCTAAACCCAAAATCAGGTGTCTTGTGGGTAGAATCCAGATCTAAGGCCAGTTCATCACTATTATCGAGCAGAAGACTAGACCTGATCCGATTCTAACCGTTTTTTAGGGTAAAAGAAGGAGAAACTTATGTTTATTTCTTTCAACTCTTTTATCCTTCAGGAAAGTTTAGATTTAGGTGAAGTTGTTGTAGGATCTTGCGGAAACCGTTCAGATCCGAGTTATTCTTGGTGGAATGAGGTCAAACTTGAAGTTCATGAGAACTTTATGATGACGTCACCCGAGAATACCTCAAATCTTGATGGTTTCATGGTTAAAGTTAGGATTTGAAAGATAATAAGGTGTGGAATTGTGTATAGATCAAGAAAGTACAAGATTTAGGGTGAGATCTTACCTGGATTGAGAGAAATCGAAGAAAAGGGTGAAGAAAGCGTGCTGGTCGGACGTCACTTGCCAAAAGTGGAAGGTTTGGAGAGTGACCAGTGTATTTATAGGGTGCCAAAAGGGGAAAGGGTCGTCCGTGCGGATTGGTAATATCACCATAAACACACAATAAATCACCATTCGCGAGCCAAGAAAGCTCTGTATTCCTTGCGGAGATACTTGCTAGCTTGGAGGCATGACATAAGTTTGAGACCTTTCGAAGTAGTATCACCATAAACACACAATAAATCACCATTCGCGAGCGAAAAATGAATCATCTTATCGAAGCACACAACTTCGGCATGGTTTTCTCGAAGAAAGTCCATGCCTACTATGACGTCGAAGCTTCCGAGTTGCATCGGAATGAGATCAATTGGGAAGATGTGATTGTTGAGCTCAAGAGTACAATCACGGATAACGGAATTGACAGCGACGGTTCTTCCGGTAGCGACTTCAACATCGAATGCAGAGGAGAGTTGGGAACGTTTACGACTAAGGAGTTTCTCAAATTCGAGCGACACAAAGCAATTATCGGCGCCAGTATCAAACAAACATGAAGCATAAATACCATTCACAAGGAACGTACCATTGACCACGTTGTTGTCTGCCTGGGCTTGAAGCATGTTGAGATTGAAAGTTCTGGCGTGTGCGGCCTATTGTCGTTGCTGCTGTTGTTGTTGCTGTGGCTGTTGTTGCTGAGACTCTTGTTTCACAACCCTGTTTGGGCACACGTTGGCGAAATGGTTCGGGTCGCCACATGAGAAGCAGGCTCTGGCTTTGACTGCGGGTGTCGGAGGAGCTTGTTGACCCTGCGGGGCAGTGAGTAGAGCTTGATTGGCAGGAGCTTGACGAATACGGCAGTTGGCAGTGAAGTGGCCGTATACGTTGCAAAGAGCACAGAAGCGTCATTGAATAGCGGTCGGGTGATGGTAGGTGCAAGTAGGGCAGAGCGGGTGTGGCCCGGTGTATGCACGCTTTGCAGGCGGTGCATTGGCCACAGGCGCCGCTACTTGACGCTGTTGGGCAGGTACAACTTGAATCGGTGCAGCAGTAATCGCACAGTTCTTATTGGTGGAGCTGTTCTTTCTCTTGTTCTTTCTCTTGTTGCTTGATGAGGTGGGTTCAGCAGTTGGTGCGGTAGCGGTATCTTGATGCAGATGCTTCGAGGTCTTATCCTAGACACCAGCTTTAACCCTTTTGTCATTGATTTCAGCGGCCAACAGATAGGTTTCCTCGATCGTTGTAGTCTTAGCCGCTTGCACGAAATCAGCAACGCAGTCGGGTAAAGCTCGGATGTACTTCTTGATGGTGATCTCTGGAGTCTTGACCTGGTCGGGACAGATAATACTGAGCTGCTTGAAACGAGCAGTGAGACCAGCATTGTCACCATCCTTCTGTTGTATGTGCCAAAATTCATCTTCCAGCTTTTGACGTTCGTGAGGAGGGCAGAATTCCTCTAGCATGACTTCCTTGAGCTCCTCCCACGACAGACCGTAGGCTGCATCATTCCCTCGCTTGTTCCTCTCGGCCGTCCACCAGTCTAGAGCACGGGACTGAAAGACGCCGGTAGCGTTCAGAGTTCGAAGGTCATCAGGGCAACCACTTTGTCGCAGAGTAACCTCGATAGAGTCAAACCAGTGGAAAAGTGCAGTAGGACCTCCTTCGCCAGTGAATTCTTTTGGCCCACACGACTTGAATTGTTTGAAACTGAAGGGCCTTGCGGCAGTCTTAGGTGCTTCGGTTCTCGATTCCTCGGATGATTTGCTGGCGTTCTCATAGACGTCACTAACGGCCTTTGCCACACTTTTAGAGATAATGGAAGCAAGGCGTTTGTCCCTCTTTTCCTGACGCGAGAGAGCATGACGGGATCCTGATGACATTGTCTGCAATAGACATCGCCACGGAACTCAACACATGTATTCGAATCTCACCTCACACGTCTACTACTTACTAAAGCGCAGGAACACGTATAATTGCGGAATTACTTAACATGAAGTCACATAATCACATAAGCACATAGGGCACATAGTCACAAAATTCCTAAACACGTAAAGCAAGAAACACATACGCCTTAGTCACTAGAGGCATTCAGAAAACAGAAACCTATCATTCAAAGTCGGCGAGGGTTCGAATATAGTATGGTGCGAGCGATTTGTTAGCGATTTGAGGTAGAATAGTAGTGCGAGTCGTGTGTGTTGATTGAAGCAGATGCACAAATCGATTAATTCTTCAAAATTTAGCGCATAAACAGGTAGAAGCACATAAAACACATAAAATCGACAAATTATCAAGTCAGCAATAGCGGCTTGGATTTGAAACACATAAAATCGAGAGAGAGATAGATTGTCTGCGGCTAGTAGACTTCGACTAACCAAAGTAATTCAACTATTCACAAGGATCTGCTGTACACGTTTGACTTCCAGGTGTATGCCCTTGCCTCGATTCTTGGGCGTTGGCACACATCCCGTTGGTTCCATCGTGTCTTCAGATTGTTGGAGTCCGTCGAATCCTTGGTGAGAGTTTTGTAAATGCTCAGAACAAGTCGTTAAGGTTAGGGTTTCACTCCTGGCTTAACAACTCTGTCCCTATTTTGATAAAATAGAGGAGATTATTCGTCAAAATATGGGTTTCACCCCTAGTTTGGTATAATTTCCTCGTTTGTAGTTAAAATACGGGTCGAGTAAACAACTTTAGTCGAGAGTTTTGCGGTTTTCACACCTATTCTCGGTCTTGTTGCCCACACATAGTTGAAAATTTGAGTACAGTGATAGTGTAGAATAAGCGAGGATAGCGAGTGATAGTAACTCATGCGAAATCCCCTTAACGGATACGCATAAGTTGGTATGTTGGTTCTTAACTATAGACTAGGTCTCTAAGACTTCGACCCGGACTAGGTCGAGTCTTGCCTAATTCCCTATAGTTATGGCTCTGATACCAATCTGTCACCCCCCAACCGATGGCGGAATCATCGGGGCATGGCACTGAGCGAAACAGATTGTCCAGAAGTTTCCATAACAACTATCACTACCATTCGATTTAAATAACACGTCCCATACCGTATCTCAAATAGTTAAACAATTATTACAGACAAACATCAAGACAAATATTCTGTTCCGACAACTCAGATTTAAACATAACTAATTTATTTGTTGGTTTCTAGGACTCCTTCCCTAGCCTCAATTTCATCACCAGCAAGCTAAGCACAGAAACAATCTAAGCACATGTCACATACGTTAAAATAAAGTCAATACATATAATGTATTGGTGAGCATACAAGTTTGATAGTAGCATATAGAGTTCTAATTCGTTTACACATAACCAGCACGTACACATAGTGAAATGAAGCACGTTAGTTATCGACATAGATCCGTCGATACCAGTGACTGCGGGTTGACTACCCGAGGCAGTTCGCAATACATGATTACCACCGTAATCCATGCAAGTAAAAGATCCTTAACAATCCCCGTGTGAACGGGTGCTGAGTCCAAACTATAGTACTATCGTTGCTAAGGCAGGTAGACAGCATTCCATGTGTAAACATAACAAACAAGAATTCATGAGCCACGTATAACATGCATTAATGGTTAGCGTTCAAATAGTTTGAGTAGTGTGATAATTGTAGCTTGGATATTCGTAACGTATGTAACACCCAAAAGTGCTAAAAGCGAAAAGGGATCGAGTATACTCACAGCGATTGTTGGATTGAAGGGAGCGCTTTGCGAGTACGGTTAGCCTGAATAGAGTCGATAGCGTAACGATAAGTGACACGGGAAACAGTATAGATGGTCGTGCGGATTAGTTATTCGTGCGGGTTAGTCATCCATGCGGATAGGCAAATCCGTGCGGATTAGTAATCCGTGCGAATGGTAATCTGTCCGGATCAGTCCCTCGTGCGGATTAGTTAGTCGTGCGGACAAGTTATTCGTGCGGACAAGTAATCCGTGCGGATTAGCAATTCGTCCGGATTAGTCATCCGTGCGGATAACATGTTCGTGCGGATAACTATTCGAGTGGATTTTTTCTTCCTAAGCTATGGATGAGTTTGTGTATGATGGCTTGTGCTTTGAAGTTTTCGTTGTAGCATTTAGAAAACATTTAAGTATCTCTACCCTTCAAGCCGGTCGCACGGACGACGGTCCGTGCGGATGGTAGTCCGTGCGGGCAACAGCCTTCAGGGTGAGTCCGGATGGTAGTCCGTGCGGACAACGACAATCCGTCCGGATAGTCTGTCCGTGCGGACAGCGACCATCCGTCCGGATAGTCTGTCCGTGCGGACAGCGACCATCCGTCCGGATAGTCTGTCCGTGCGGACAAACGGTCCGTGCGGTTGAACATGTTAAAAATTGTTTAGGGTCTTAGTATCTCATGATCCGAAGAGTAATCCATTCAGAGCATTGATCGTGCGGATTATTCATTCGTCGATACTCAAACCTTGTTTTGAATGTGGGTCCCAAGTGTAGTTCGCCCGGATGACAAACCGTCCGGACAATCCGTCCGTGCGGCCATCCTGTCCGTGCGGACATCCTGTCCATGCGGACAACATCCTCGTGCGGACAACATCTCGTTCTGGTTGTTCCGTTCGTCCACTCTTGGTCGCCTCTGTCGTTCTATCAAGACGTTCTGATTACGTGGCAACCATTTGGAATCGCACTCTTACCCGCATGACTAAGCCGGCCAGGAATCACCCTAGTTCGACCGGTCCGCGGTTCAGAATGGTTGTCCCGGTCTAAACCCGAAATCAGGTGTCTTGTGGGTAGAATCCAGATCTAAGGCCAGTGCATCACTATTATCGAGCAGAAGACTAGACCTGATCCGATTCTAACCGTTTTTTAGGGTAAAAGAAGGAGAAACTTGTGTTTATTTCTTTCAACTCTTTTATCCTTCAGGAAAGTTCAGATTTAGGTGAAGTTGTTGTAGGATCTTGTGGAAACCGTTCAGATCCGAGTTATTCTTGGTGGAATGAGGTCAAACTTGAAGTTCATGAGAACTTCATGATGACGTCATCCGAGAATACCTCAAATCTTGATGGTTTCATGGTTAAAGTTAGGATTTGAAAGATAGAAAGGTGTGGAATTGTGTATAGATCAAGAAAGTACAAGATTTAGGGTGAGATCTTACCTGGATTGAGAGAAATCGAAGAAAAGGGTGAAGAAAGCGTGCTGGTCGGACGTCACTTGCCAAAAGTGGTAGGTTTGGAGAGTGACCCGTGTATTTATAGGGTGCCAAAAGGGGAAAGGGTCGTCCCTGCGGATTGATAATCCTGGTCCGGATAACCTCAACACTTCTCAGGCGGTCATCCGTGCGGATGGTCTGTCCGTGCGGATAGGCAATCACGTATATCTATGCATAACAGTTATTCGCAAGTGATAATTCGATTGATTGAATAATTCGTTTGATAAGTTCGATTTGTTAGAAACGTATGTTACACCCAAAATGCGATTAAAAGGGTTCAAGTATACTCACAGTGCGTATTGGTTTGGATTGGCGGGATTAAGTCCGAGAATAACCTGGTGATAGACTGATCACCTGAGTGTTTGGCGGCGCGTTATATAATAACGGAATACGCGAAAACAAATGAAAATTAGGTTGAGGGCTGGCCCGATCGGATGGGCTGTTCGATCGGATGGGCTGTTCGATCGGATAGCCTGTTCGATCGGATAGCCTGTTCGATCGGATAGCCTGTTCGATCGGATGGGCTGTTCGATCGGATAGTCTGTTCGATCGGATAGCCTGTTCGATCGGATGGGCTGTTCGATCGAATAGCCTGTCCGATCGGCTGGCTGTTCGATCGACTAGCCTGTCCAGCTGTTTTCGACAAGGATTTCAAGATTTTTTGATGGTTTTGATCGGGACGGTGTCCCTTCATGCCAAACAACCGAAATTCCATCAAATCCGACCCGTTCTACGGCCGGGAACCACCCCGTTCCATCAGATATGGCCGTTCTTGATGGCTTTTCTCAAGTTTAACCCGAAATCTATGGCTATGTAACTCAGATTTTGGTGAGATTTATTATAAAACAGGTGAAATTACTTATATTCGAGCTGTTTTTTGGTAAGAATGAGGTCACACTTTGAAGTTCTTGTGAACTTAGCATGACATCATCTTCAAGACACCTCAAATCCGTAGGAATCACACAACTTCTTGATTAGAAAACATAGATTTGGCCGAGATTTACGTAAAAATGTATGGAAATCATCCGGATCCGAGTTGTTCTTTCATGGGATGACATCACACTTGAAGTTCATAAGAACTTTATGGTGACATCACCCTAGAATGCCCAAGATCTAGAGATTTCGTGGTTAAAAGTGTAGATTTAAAAGGTAGAAGGGTGTAGAATTGGTTATAGACCAAGGAAGTACAAGATTTGAGTTAAAAACTTACATCGCGGGAAATCGATAGATAAGGGGGTTGGAACTTCTGGTCGAGCAGCAACAGTGACAACAAGTGTGTTTGAGGTGAATGAGGGGTATTTATAGGCAAGGAGGAAGAAAAGGAGGGCAGGTTGGCCTGGATCGGACGGCCCGTTCGATCGGCCGGCATGCCCGTCCGATCGGCTGACATGTCTGTCCGATCGGTTGACATGTCTGTCTGATCGGTTGGACATGTCTTGTCCGATCGGTTGGACAAGTCTTGCAGGTCGGGTCTCAGCATTTGGATCTTGTGCGTTGCGCGTTGAGACGACTTTCTTACTCCGTTTCGTATAGATAGGTATGTATTTATTATAACTAATCACAAAAAGGTCGTATATACGTATCCATATTACAAAGTCTCGATATAACATTTGGTTTTTGTTTCGAGTGTGCGATTATTAGCGACGTTTCACGGCCATCAAGGTGGGTAGTATAGGTCCTTTCTCGTTGTCATCGTGAACGTTATTGTGTGTTATGCCACAATGACTGACGGGGTACCGTTCACTCGTATTGTCATCATCGTCACGACGACTGGAGCTATAGTACTCACCCGAGAGCTTTGTTAGCGTTAATTGTTTACGTTTCGACACATCACGGCCACCGAGGAGGGTAGAATAGGTCCTCACTCAATGTCATCGCGAGTGTTAGTGGTTATGAGGTGGTGTAGCCATAATATATTGCGGAAAAAAAATATGCGATTATCCTTCGATTAGCGATGTATGCGATATAGTTACATTATGATCTGAATCTCTGGTGCTAGGCGTAACGAGTATATCGAGTAGTAACAACTACTCGATAGTGCGGGTTGTTACATGATGGAACCCCCGTACCCAGGACATGGAACGAGCTGCATTTAAAGAAGTGTTTCATGTAAACAGCCTGCTATGACTAACAAAAAGATCGCTATTGCCTATGTTTTTTTTACTTTCAATTTCCATGTATGAATCGGGAGGGTAATGCCCCGAACTAATTTCCGTTTTCCTTGTATACCGGGAGGGTTTTCCCCGGGAGCTATGATTAAATCAATAAATAAAGCGATCTATATTTTTACAAGTATAAAGCATAGCATATGTATAAGTTCGAACAAAATCAAAAAACGTGCACAAACGGGCCTCGACCCATGCCTCGCGCCGATCGAGAAGGCTTAAATAGTTTCAATAATGACAAAATCTATTAAGCAAAAGAACCGTATCTAAAACGATCCGAGTATAAAAAGTCCACCTCGCTAAAATCCGGTCATCTAAGATGATCGAGTAAAAAACCTGGTCGAACAGTAAAAATTTGGACGCAAATTAAAAACTAAGTAGTCAGGCACAAATGATTTCATCAGAAAATATTACATCATATGAAGTTACGGTAATATGTTCACTAAAACCGTAAGCAGGAAGATAAGTTGTTCGGTTACATGCCACGACAAAGACAAAATAATGTACGAGTACAGAAATCAACATCAAATCAAACTTCATAATCTTCTTTCACGATAGGGAGTTCACTTCTCTGTTTAATGACGGACAAGGGTTTGTCAATTAAATCCGCAACCTTGCCAAGAACAGAGATATGAAAATTATCAAAGGCCTTTATCGCGGCATCCAATGCATCCTGTGCTCCTTCGTCATATCCAGGAACCTCCTCGGCCGAACGGACTGAGTCCAAAGCGGCCTTAAAGCCTTGTTTGATTCCTTCATTCACCCCAACTACGTTTACACTGTTGACTAAGTCCGCAACGACCTTCTCCATCTCCGGGCTTTAGTGAACCAGCTTAACCACCCAGGCAATCCCATCTGTGAGAAACCATTGCTTGGTAAGCATGAGCTCCGACACCTGGGCATATAGCTCAACCATCTCACCATCAGTACGAGTCAACATGCCTTTTGCTTCGTCGATCGTTGCTTTATGCGATTCGATCGCCTTGTCACGAGCCCTCTCTAATTCGTCCCTATCTGAAAGAAAAACAGGATTCAATAAATAGGAAAAGGAAGCAATAAAAAGCAAATTACGAACGTACCATCAATTAAGCGGTGATGATCGGCCAAAAGCTGATCATAAGATGTTTGCATTTCTTTCAGCTCAGCTGCATGCCTCTTCTCCGCACCAGATAACTTCTTCTCCAGATCAGCGAATTTCAACTTGAAAGCTTCCAAGTCTTGAAGGGCCTTGTCTCGAGCTTCATAAGCAGCCGCCGCCGAAGCCTGGGAAGATTTATTAACTTCTTTTGCCTCCAAAACATGCTCCTTCAAACGGTCAACTTGAGAATGAAGAGAAGATAGCTCCAGCTTTGTTTTCGACCGGACATTCTCTTCATTTTTCAAATTAGCAACTTCACGCTGAAGCTTGCGACCATTTGATTCCGACTCGATCCAACGCTTATAAGTCTCCACCACCAAAGAATTCGACTGAGCTTGATTCAGCATGAGGGCATTCCCAAGCTCCGGGCCGCTCATCTTCCGATAATGAGAATGCTCGGCCGGAGTTCCCAAATGAAATAATGCCATCTTCGCTGACAGAGCGTCCACAATCATATCCTTGTTCGTCAGTGACCACTCCGGTACATACTTCTCCAAAGCCCGAGCTGAATCCATATCCTCAGCGTCGCCCAAACCTAGCTCCCGGGACAAGAAAACAGCTTCAGTGTTATACCATAAAGGGGAAGAAGAGGCACTATCCCCACCATCAATTGGTTTGGGGCTCGGCCTTGACACATTGGAAGCAACCCCTGTTGTAGGCTTACCGGAAGGAGATGGTTCAATTTTCTTGTACGATAAGGGATCGGGCATATGAATGTCTGCCAAAACTTTGGTAGATGGCCCTCCAAAAGATAATGGGCTCGTTGGGGCATTGAATGGACGATCCCTTGGGGTACGACCACCGTGGAGATGGGCATCCAGATTTGCCAACAAACCCCCAGTAGTAGAGAAGTCAGTGGTTTGGACCTCTTCATCGTCATCCAATGTAATGGTTTTTAAATCTATCTTCGTTTTCTTCACTTGTTTGGGTTTCGGACCGGACTTAGAAGAAGTAGTCTGTCTCCTTTTCAAGCTAATTTGAGGACGCTCCTTATCATCACCATCATCACCCTCTTCTCCCCCTTCGGCATGCACTCCTTCGTCTTCGATAGAGACATGTACTCCTTCGTCTTCGATAATAAATTTGGAGCCAGACCCTTTCATCCCACTCGAACTTGTTTTCTTGCCCTTATCACCACCAACCATCACCGCAGCCTGAGCCGGAACAATATCCACTATTTGTGCCGCAGGAGCCGAACCTGAACCGCCTAGACCGGCTGAACCTCCCTGATTATCCGGAGCCTCGGGTTCTCGAATCTGATAGAGATTCTCCTGCACAACGCTTAGATACGGAGGATCGCCTTTCGGCTTTCTAATGGCTCGAATATCAAGTTCCTTGGAATCAAAGGATTTTAGCCTCAAGGTTTTTTTCAAACCCATAGCTGCACGAAAATAAACAACAAATAATATCTGTAGTCCGTCGCGATATAAAACATGCAAACGAGCAAAATAATCAAAATAAATTCAAGAAACAACACACAACTAACCCTCTTTGTTCCACTTGAGGGTAGGATACCACTCTGGTTCGGTCCAGATCGTGCTGATCCGTCCCATAACGAGGATGTGTTCCGGGTACTTCTGTATGCGTCCAGCTTCTTTGATCAAATTCGCATATAAATCTTTATTGAATTCGAAGTCTTCAGGAAGGGGGGGCGGAAGGCGCGACTTCTTCGTTCTCCACGTCATAAACTCCGGAACGCATCAACCAAGAAAAAGTGGTCTTTCCAATCTTTTAAACTGGTAGTAATCCACGTGTAACAAGAAGAATTTTTGTCCCTAACTTCGAAGGTGTACCAGCTACCGGACCGATTCAACTTGTAAAAAGCCCGGAAGACATCCAAATCCGGGTCGGATCCCAAACCACGACAAGCTAACTCAAAGTGACACACCTTGGCAAGGCCGAAAGGGTTCATTTGAGAAAGATGAACCTCATGAAACAAAAGAACTTCGATCAAGAACTTCGTCAGAGGAAGACGATAGTTGCAGTAATCGAAGAGGCGAGTGTAAACCCCTATTTTCCTCGGTACGAAAGGATAAATAGGCGTATTCTTTTCGGGGAGAACGGGGTGTAATGAGGCAGGAATCGCGTAATTATCTATGTACCATTGTAAACCATTTTTACTCAAAATATTGAAGCAACCAGATAAATTGCTCTTGTTCGCCGTACTAAAAAGAAGGGTACTAACCTGCTTGATGAATAGGTTCGCCTCAGACAAAGGGATGAAGAAGATAAAGTAAAAAAATGAAAACAAAAAATCACTTTTTCCCCCTTTTTATAGGGATAATACACCGCCTCAAACGCAACCAATCTAAGAGTGACACGTCACGACAACTGACGCACATCAAACGTCACGATAGATGGAAAGATAAAATGACCGTCTGTTACCCAGCAAAAATCACCGCCCAGAAATTTAAAATTAAAAAAAAATCAGCAAACGACAAATCAAGAGATCAGCCCGCCAAAAAGTACGCCGTTATAGTTCGAAGCTTTTACCTAAGAAACGCTACGAACTAGGGGGACTTGATGAGGATACGTCCTTGATCGGACCGAATCATCAGCAAACATAGAACCGGACTATAGCACTCAAAGGTCAGATCGCACCTCATGCCGTAGACGGAACAATGGAACACGTTGATACGCCATAACTAATTGGGGGCCCACAGCTTTAACTGCCCTGACAATGACTGGTCCGACCCTAACTAACTCGTCACGTCAGCATACCCAAAGACTATAAATACCATACTTAGACCTCCAAAAAGGGGTAATCGCTATTCTCTCTCTCTAAACTCTCCTCTCTCTCTCCCTGACCTATTTCCACCTCACAAATACTTATTCTCACGCCCGAGCTTGGTCATAGAGAGGCCCCCCTCCCTGTGATGAGGCTAACGGTGTGCTTGTTTCCTTGTGATCTTGCAGGTTCTTGCCAGATCATCTGAAGCTCTGCTCTAACCAGGTCGGACCGACTGGTTTTGAGTCTTCACACAATACTCACCAACTTTTCTTTGAGCCCTTTGCTTCTTTGAAAGTGGCATCGCAAAGAAAGATTCATGATTTTGTGAGCTTCATCGATTAACCTTGAATCGACACCATGGTTAATAACTTGGAAGAACCCATGAGTTTGACAAGATAAGTCAACTAGTCGAGCCGCATTGCAGTGGCGAAGCTTGAGATTTCCGACGGGGAGGTCGAAAACGTATATACCCAAAAATTTCTATAGAACCAGGAGGTTGAAAACGTATATACCCAAAAATTCCTATACGAAAACCACATATATTACACTACTGAGCGAAAAGTCCCCCCCCCCCCCCTGCGCGGCCCTTTCTAACCTGTGCCAATGTCGCATTGGACACTGCAACGGGTTCACCGGTTAGAAAACACTTTAGGTCAATGGGAGGAACATGAAGTTGTGGTGGAGGCAAGCATATGGCGGGGATTTTCGTCCTCCGGCCATATGAATTGTTGGGGTATGCTAGCTTCGTTTTGAAGAAAATTAGATGCATCAAACATTAATGTGTAATTGTGTTTTGACCAAATAGGTAGTATGACCATTTGATGTTCACTATCAATCTATATACACATGTTTTTTTAATGTACATATGTTTGGAAGAAAGAGGGATATGTTAACAAAAAGAATGAAAAGAGGATCTGAAAGAAGTTTGAGTAAATGAAAGAGAAAGCCAAAGACCATTCATTGAGGAAATCATTCAACACATTTGTGATATTTATAGGCTAACTCGTATGAAATATTTTACTCCTTTTTTTTGTTTTTTTTTTCACATATAAATATAAATCGATAATATATTGATATACCATGATGCATGCATCTAGAGGTGGCAAAATGGGTGGGTTGGGTAGGTTTGGGTAATGGGTTAGGATGGGTTAGGATGGGTTTGGGTTAAGATGGGTTTATTAAAGAATGGGTTAGGATGAGTTTAGGTCAAGATGGGTTTTTGTCAAGATAGATTTAGGCATGATAGGCTAAAAATATAAATAAATAAAAAAAATCAAAAAACTTATAAAAAAATAAAAAAAAAATAAAAAAATTTAAAAAAAATCCAAAAAATCAAAAAATCCAAAAAATTAAAAAAATTAAAAAATCAAAAATAAAAATTAAAAAAATTAAAAAAATTAAAAAAATCAAAAAATTAAAAAAAAATAAAAAAAAATAAAAAAAAACTTTGGGATTGCAGGGTCAGTGATTCTACTTCACTTGTCATTGCAGATTAAATGTTATTTCCATAAAAATCCCCAAAAAATAAAATAAATAACCCAATAGCTTGCAAGATTTATTAATTGATTATGTAAAGGCAAATCACAAACAGTAAAGATGTTGAAAGGGTCAATAACTAAATTGATTTACCAATAACATTCAGCAAGTGAAATTAGTCGATTAACATCAACACGAAGTTTAAATTGATTCATATTTCATACGCAAATCAACAGTAATCTGAATTTAAGCATGACGAACACTCGAAATCACACACGAAAGTACGAAACAAGTGAAATCAGTCGATTAACATCAAAACGAAGCTCAAATTGATTAAAATTTCATACGCAAATCAACAATAATTTGAAATTAAGCATGGCGAACGCTCATAATTACATACAAATGTACGAAACAAGTGAAATCAGTCAAATAACATCAAAATGAAGCTTAAATTGATTCAAATTTCATGAACAGATCAACAATAGTTGGAATTTGTGTTTGAATGATTGATTACCTGTTGACACGATCGATTTTTGAAGTGAAAAAACGGTTACATTGGTGAAGAATTCAGAGGCGAAATGGGGATAGAAACTGTTGGAATCAAATAGATAGTTCTTCAACACGATTGAAGAATAATTTGCAGAGACATTAATCCAAAATTTTTAGGGTTAGATAGATAAAAACCTATCCTAACCCATGTTAAAACTTAGATGGGTATTTTAAAACTCATTCTAACCCATCTTGACTAATTACCCAGCCCATTTTGACTTATTTCCTTTTTAAAAAGGGCCCAAAATATGCATTAACATCTTATTACAAATACCACGGAAGAGGGCATGTGGGTCTGACTTGGCACTCGCAGGAAGATGGGAAACAGCACGCTGCCGCCTCTCATCCCGCAAAATTTTGGGGCGTGCATGACGACCATCCGATTCACCACGCGATAGATGAAGATGATCATTGGTGATGTGACAAACTGACAACGGTTAAATACATTTTCAATTTTCACCCAATAATTTTTATATCCCCTTTTTACTTCTTAGACAACTCCAACATGATTTCATCATCGCATGATGTATGATGAAACCGATGTATATTTTGTCAACGCAATCATACGACACATATTATGAAAAAAATATTTGGCGTTCAACAACAAGATAAACTTGGTTAAATAAAGATCGTGAAGCAATTTAGACGTGTATGACTAATCTTAGTCTTATACAACTATTAAAAAGAATAGTTGAAGATTTGGAGTAAGGATGACAATGGACCGGGTATGACTAATCTCAGTCTCATACGTTGTTGTAAAATCATGTCATACTTGGCTCATTACCGTCGAATAATTACGCATTAAGTATCGGGCATACCCGTTAGTATCTGGTATACCCATTAGCTTTTTTTTAGTAAAACTACCTATTGGGATGTTCAAGTATATTTATCTCCTTTCATTTATAACTTTTATATAACTTTGTGTTTAATATCTATAATAAATTAAAATATGATAAATTACACACATATCGTAGTCACCGCAAAATATTTGAAATATCCAAAGTATGAAAATATCATGATGATAGAAAACTCAAAAGATAATTTTCTATTTCGTGGCACAGAAATATAAATAATAACATCAAAATATATATCGCAAAAGAAAAGATTGTTTTCCAAGTAATGAAGTTACTAAAATGAAGTATTACTAACATGGGTTAAGGGAAAACAAAATAAAAAAAAAAAACGAGTATAGGGTTCGGGTAAACGTACATATAGTTTCAGGTAATGAGTCTAAGTAGCTTAATGTGACACTAGTCTATACCCGCAAAATAATTAATGTCCAATACCTCGGATACTTCGAGTATCCCTACCGGGCCCAGCCTTTTTGCCGTCCCTAATTTGGAGAGAACAATGTCGTTTTTTAGATTAACATAGGACGCAAGAGGTAGAAGGGATTTTACTCCTTCACAAAAATGCATAGAAGCAAATTTTCAAATGGCATACGACACAGCCGACGATTCTTGTGATGAGTATTTAAATAAGTATGAAACAACGTCATGTGAAAGTATTTATAAATTTTACAAAGATGTCATTAAGTTAAACAACAAGAAGTACTTATGTAAAACAACTTGGAGTGACACCAAACATCATCATCATCATACTCAGTATATCCCACCAATAGCAAAGCTAAGGTAGGGTCTGAGGAGGGTGAGATGTAGACAGCCTTACCTCTACCTTGTAGGAATAGAGAGGCTGCTTCCAATGAGACCCCCGGCTCAAGAGTGACACCAAACAACTTGTCCTAATATATGGCAAAGTTGGTATATGCAAGGTGATCACCCACACCCGACAATGATGCTTGAAGTTGTGGCGTCACATGGTCTATAGATTTGACATGCTTTTTTTTGGTGTGACAGGTTCAAATAATCATATCAATTTTTTGGTCAATCCAGAGATCATTTTGATACCACTATGAGGATTCGGAATACCACACATTGCTCAATCAAAGAGAGATTCAACAACTAAAAGAAAGATCGATTCTTTGGGGTCCTTCCTTTTGTCAAACAGAAGGAATAGAGATGGAATCAAACCGATTCCTGAAATGCCTTTCTAGATATTCCACAATGTCCCGTCTGTTCACATAACGTGAGAAGTAGATAATAATCATATGCTACCGAAAGAAACCGAAGAATTTCTTGGGAATCCTACAAGATTCGTTTGTTCTTTTTTCTCTGATAGATGGTTAGAACTTCATCTGAGTTCGAATCTTACTGAGAGGTTCACTAGAGATCAGAAATTGTTGAAGAAACAACAAGATCTTTCTTTTCTCAGGCGGTCAATGTTTTTAATCAGTCGTCGATTTTTAAATACATCATAAATGGAGTGACACCCGAGTCAAGTTTTCGGAGTGGAATACAAACATGTGCATTATCTTGCGTACAAAATATACCTCGATTACTCAAATTTATCAAACCGTTTATATGTCCAGAAGATATAAACCGAAAGAAATTTAAGGCGGCTCAAGAATCAACATGAAACGATGTGGAACGAACATTTGGTGTCCTCAAGCAACGTTAGCACATAGTACACAACCCAGCACGAACATGGTCATTAAAAAACAAGGTACATATTGTATGCGTGTATCATATTGCATAACATGATTTTCAAATATGAAAGTTGGACGATTTGTCACTACGATGAAGACGACATTCATGAGGATTTTGAAGAAATTGACGATGCACAACAAGAGTCTAATATGTTGACATTACACAATCGAGATAGTGAGATACACACAACCTACGATCGGTTATGTTAGAAACATATTTGGGACTACCACTCACCGACGACAATTGCATTTTAAATTTATGTGTTTTTGTATGGATATTAATTAATTAATCTTATATATGTTACTTTCAAAAACTAATAAAATCTAATTGTATTAAAAATATAAGACAGGATTAGTGATGAGGGGTCAACATTGGAGATAACGGATAGCCTAATGCGTCGGCAAAGATGCCAGCCGTTGGTATTAAACTTCATAGCAGGAATGGGAAGTAACACAAAGACCTAAAGTTGAACAGATTCACTTGCTTTCTATAGGGACTGGAGACAACCACCAAACCTTCCATGTGCTATATACAACTCTAACCACATGTTCATGTCCACTTTTTGAGGTTAAAATCTAAAGGAAAAAAAACTATTTGAAATAAACATTTAAATATAAGCTGTTTACAATCCAAAATTAGTTCTCCATATTTGAAAAGTATACCAGAAAAGGCAACTATAATGTTCTTCGCTACGACTACCCGATTGAGGGGCGTAAAGGACATAGATAACAAAGAATCGAAGAATAAACAATGTGGAAAAGTACCATTGCCGGTCATTCATTTATCTTGCAACCCCGGATGTACGGATGGTCAAACTTGATGTATTTGACCCAATACGAACGGTATCTAGTCATAGCCAACTCGAGCCACGGTTTCATGTTCCCGTTGTAGTGAATAACAGCTGCATTTTCGATGTCACTCTTATCAATACTAGGATTATAACCCAAACCTAGTACATGCCAAGATTTGTCGAGTGGATGTGTAAGCCCGTAAAATGTCATCAACCCTGGCGGCAAAGTTCCAAGTTTCCACAAAACGCGGTCTTCATTCTAAAATATCCAACAAAAAAAAGTGTTATAAGATCTGGATAATATTTTATTGAGAAGAGTAAAGTACACAGATGACAGAAGCTATGTTGTCAAAAGCGCAAAAAGCGCGCCTGGTGGCAGCGTAGGCGCAAAAATGGGTTTGTTTTGAAAAAAACGGCCTGAGGCGCAGGAAAAGAGTGCAAAAACGGCTTGAGGCGCAGCGCCAAGCAAAAAAAAACAGAAAAGCAGAGAAAAAACAGGGGAAAAAACGAAACTGAGTGTGTATAAAAAGGCGCCTCACGCGGGCCCGGGTTTTTCGGAGCTGCATTCGTGTCCGCATGAGTTCAACCAAATTCCACATGTCATAAAGCTACAATAGAGTAGTAAAGACTTTACCTTATAAACAACCACTCACTTTGTTCCCACACCAATGTGGGACAAAGTATTTACCACCTTTTGAGACTTTTATTCACACCCAAAACTTACAACATTCCTAAACTTTTGCTACTAACTATTAGCTCCATGATCTTAAATGACATATATAATAGTTTTTTTAATTTTATATGTGGAATCTTATTTATTTTCAAAGCACACCATATTTTTTATATTTTTTTCTCTATGTGCGCTTTTCTTAAAAAAGCCCACGCTTTTTTTGCGCCTAGGCTCCGGGCGAGGCTGATGCGCCTCGCCTGCGCCTTACGTCTTTGACAACATAGCACAGAAGGTCCCTGTGGTTTACCAAATTTTGGATTTGGTCCCTAACTTTCCTAAAGTACACTGAATTTCTCTGTGGTTTGCACTTTGTATCGTATTTAGTCCCCAGCTTTTTCCAAAACTACATGGATGGTCCCTATGGTTCGCACTTTAAAGCCGTTAGATTTGTTGGTTGGGGACTAAATGCGTTACAAATTGCAAACCACAGGGACCATCGTCTTTTTTTTTAAAGTTAGGAATCAAATCCTAAATTTTGGTAAACAGGGACCATTCGTGTACTTTACTCTACTGAGAATAAAAGAAATACTGACCATATTTTGCCACTTGTGGTAAATGCCTGTAATATCCCGCTTTTTCCATTGCTTAAGGTCAAACACGTTCATCCCGTAAGCCCATCCACAAGCATTCGGGTCAAAGTTACGGGCAATATGCGGATTTGAGAAATTTAAATACTTGTCGAAGCGGTGGAAGCTTTCGCCACAAGTTTCAACGGCACCGTTGACCTTCCCATGAAGGTCAACCTTCCACAACCCCGTCAAATCTTTCTGGACAACAATATCGTCATCAAGAAACAAGATTTTGTTTAATTTAGGATAAACTTGTGGTAGATAAAACCTAAGGTGGTTTAACATAGATAGATACTTAGGGTTTCTATATTTTAGATTTGAAGATCCGGCTGAGAGCGTTGTGTGATGATCCGCTTTGAAATAAAATTCTTTCATTGCGGCTGATTCTAGTTGTCGAAGAACGGGACAGTACGATGAATTTAGCCATTTAAATTCATCAACGTTTTCTACATGGATTGTAGCGTTACCGGGCGGGTTTAATAGAAACCACATGTTCATCGCTCCAAAGTTTAATTTATCAGAAACAAGATGGAAAACATGTTTCTCGGGTTCCTGTTTTTTCAGCAAAGAAAACATAATTAATCCATGAAAACATTTCCAACTGCAAAAAGTAAAAACTTAAAAAAAGAGTAAAATGCCATTTTCGGCCCTGAGGTTTGATCAGTTTTGCGACTTTCGTCCAAAGGTTTGTTTTTTCCGCATCTATATCCAAAAGGTTTGAAATCTGCCATTCTCATCCGGTTCGTTTACTTCATCCATTTTTCTCTGTTATGTCAGGGGTATTTTTGTCTTTTTTGCTAACTTAGAGGGCAATTCGGCCTTTTTCACTTTATGTACAAGCATTTAGCATTATGTACAAGTACTCAAAAAGACGGAAATACCTCCTTTCAGTTAACAAAAAAACGGAAATGCCCCTTTGAGTTAACAAAAAAAGATGGAAATGCCCCTTTAAGTTAACAAAAAAGACAGAAATACCCCTAACTTAACAGAGAAAAATGGATGGAGTTAACGGGCTGGATGAAAATGGCAAACCTTTGGATGAAAGTCGCAAAACTGGCCAAACCTCAGGGACGAAATGGCATTTTACTCGAAATATTTGTTTAATATTTACCTTAGCATTCATGATTGTGGAATTGACAACAACTGAAGCAGCCAAAACATTATCAGAGAACAGAGCGTAGTGATATAGACTCGGGTTCTCGAGATTCTCCCTTTTAGGGAACTTTCTTTTCTCCGGTGGAAGAAGATAATACTCGATAGTTAACCGCATAGATAAACAATGAATTCCATTTGGAATCGTTTTAGCTGCTAATTGACTTAAAAACGTGCTCTGTTTTTTCAAGCTACGAACTTGTTCATCAGCCGATTGAAGCATAGCTCTCAACTTCCCAGTAACTAACTTGCAGTCATAAAGTTGATCTCTCGCTTTCGACAACAATTGACCCATAGCTTTAATTTTCTCCGGGGCACTATTATCAAATAACAAGACCAATAATTAAAAAAAGAAGAAAAAAAGTTTAGAAACTAGTATTTGGATATTGAATAATCAGATTGATAAAGCACTTGTAATAAAACAAGCTGTAGAAAAAAAGTATTTGGATCATGTTCAACATTTTCAGTTATTTATAAAACTAATATATAAAAGAGTAAAATGCCATTTTCGTCCCTGAGGTTTGACCACTTTTGCAACTTTCGTCCAAAGGTTTGCTTTTCCGCATCTGGATCCAAAAGGTTTAAAATCTTGCCATTTTCATCCAACTCGTTGACTCCATCCATTTTTTAACGTTAAGTCAGGGTATTTTCATCCTTTTATCTATTTGTTAATGTTTATAAGAGAAGTCATAACTAGAAAGTCAACAGGGGTGGATCTTTATTTCTTAATAGTGTTTTTTATTTTAATAAAAAAAATGTCTAAAAAGACGGAATCACCCCTCATTTAACGAAGAAAAATGGATTGAGTTAACGAGTCGTATGAAAATGGCAGGATTTCAAACCTTTTGGATCCAAATGCGAAAAACAAACCTTCGGACGAAAGTCGCAAAAGTGGCCAACCTCAGGAGCAAAAATGGACTTTTACTCTAAATAAAATGACCAAAAAATAACATCTTTGTAAAACAGAGAGCCGTTTTGTGAAATAGAAGGAAAAGTCTCTTCAAAATAGGTCATTTTGTTTGGCCATTAGTTATCAGCAGAGGAATCTGTTTATTCAAACATTTAAAACTGATTATTTATCAGGTAATCGATTCCAAAATGCAAAGCAAACCCAAGCACCCCCTTAAACACGTACCTAGGGTTAAGATCGTTATCGGTTGTTGTATCTCCTAAAGCGCGTTGACTTTCTTTGATACGCGTTTGTAGTTCATGAGCCATGTCGGTCTTGTTCTTCAACAATGCAATGCTGACGTAAACCCTAGCCATGATCATTTGATCCCTCATTAACCGTACGGTTGTGTCTATGTTTTCATTGTCAGTTTCTTTCCTCCATATACTGTACTTCCCAAGAACAGCAGAATCAACTGATTTGGACCGTTCAATGGCGGCATTTTCGAGCTTTATTGTTGCATCGTCATCTTGCCTTAATAGATCAGCTGCCCGTTTTTCACGCCTTTTTTCTCTCAGTGTCTACATACAAGATTAAAATTTTTCTCTCAGTGTCTACATACACGATTAACAGACTATGTTTAAAAAATTTAATTGATGACTATGGCAAAGGAAAAAAAACTATCTGTTTTCAAAGGTGGCAATTTCGACCCATTTTCTTGTAAACGGGTCGATTTGGGTCAAATGGGCCAAATGTTGCCCAAAAGTGTATTTTTAATGTATTTAACTATGGTTGTAAAAATCCCGACTAGCCTCCGATTAATCTCTATTCGGAGGTTCACCGAGTAATTTTGTCAATTAATCAGCAGGCGGTCAACAGTGGTCAAATCCAGCCCTAATTGGCCAAAAATCGGTGGTGTTAAAACATGTCTACTTAAAATAACACATATAATAATGGGTGTATATATATATAAAACTGAAAATTACATATAATAATAATGGGTGAGTGTGTGTATATATATATATAGGGTAAGGATAGTGTAAAAAGGGCCTAAAGTGTGAGAAGTGTATTATAACACTATATAACACCATATAAACACCGTATAACAATATGTAACACCATATAATACCATATAACACTATGTAACACTATATAACATTATATAACAAATATAACACTATACATCTATCATAGACATGCTATCAGACAACCTATAGTGTTATATTTGTTATATAATGATATATGGTGTTACATAGTGTTATATGGTATTATATGGTGTTACATATTGTTATAAGGTGTTTATATGGTGTTATATAGTATTATATATAGTGTTATAATACACTTCTCACACTTTGAGCACTTTTTACAGGATCCTCTACCTATATATATATATATATATAGGGGACCGCTAGAATGAGAACCACCACGAGTTATGAGAACCGCGAGAACCAAGTGCCACGGAGGGGCGTTGACCACGATTTTTTTTTACAACTAGATCCGTATATTTTAACAACATTCGTAAAAAAAAATTTCTAACGGCGCGCCCGAGGGGGTAGTTTTTACACCCAAAGTTTGGTGTTTTTATTATTTTTTTGTTTTTTCTTTTTTTTTTTTACAAACTTTGGGTGTAAAAAACTGCCCCCTCGGGCGCGCCGTTTGAAATTTTTTTTTTACGAATGTTGTTAAAATATACGGATCTAGTTGTAAAAAAAAAATCGTGGTCAACGCCCCTCCGTGGCACTTGGTTCTCGCGGTTCTCATAACTCGTGGTGGTTCTCATTCTAGCGGCTCCCTATATATATATATATATATATATATATATACACACATGGTTTTAAAAAACGTTTGAGGCGTGCGCCTCAAGGCGCGCCTCGAGGCGAAACAGCCAAAAAACGAGTCTGAGGCGCGCCTCATGGTGTTTTTAATGTATATGCGCCTCAGAGGGGCTGAGGCGCTAAGAAAGCTGCGCCTCAGGGGGTTTTGATAGCTGTTTTTGATGTTTTTGACTTTTTGTGTCAATTTCAGCATTTCATGTCTTTTTTAAGTGTGTTTTTGATGATTTTGATGAACCTGATGATGAAATTAGTTAGTATTATTATTTTTATAATATATATAAATTTTATATTTATTTATTAATACCGCCTCGGCCTTACGCCTCGTTTCGCCTCGTGGCTTACGCCTCGTGAGGCGAATGGAAAACGCCTCGAAACTCGTTTCCGTTCTTTTAAACATTGTATATATATATATATATATAGGGAGCCGCTAGAATGAGAACCACCACGAGTTATGAGAACCACGAGAACCGCGCCCCGCGGGTGGCCGTCGGCGACGAAATTTTTTTTACACCTAGATCCGTATATTTTAGTGGGGGGTTTAAATTTTCGGTTCAAACGGCGCGCCCGAGGGGGTAGTTTTTTACGCCCAAAGTTTGGTTAAAAAAAAAGAAAAATTAAAAAAACCCAAACTTTGGGCGTAAAAAACTACCCCCTCGGGCGCGCCGTTTGAACCGAAAATTTAAACCCCCCACTAAAATATACGGATCTAGGTGTAAAAAAAATTTCGTCGCCGGCGGCCACCCGCGGGGCGCGGTTCTCGTGGTTCTCATAACTCGTGGTGGTTCTCATTCTAGCGATCCCCTATATATATATATATATATATATATATATATATATATATATATATATATAACTGAAAATTACATATAAAATCCCAATCTGATTAATCCTTACTAATTGCTAGTCGGTAGCGATTCTTACAACACTTTCTTTAACCTCCTAAATCATTCTATTCAAAAAATATATAATTCGTGTAACAACGTAGTTTGTATAATTATATTTAAGACAATTTTTTTCAGAAAGATGAACAAAATTGTGTCTGCAGGCAAACCCAACTGAAAATATATCCATTTTGACCCGTTACACAACCCGCCTGCCCATTTTCCAATTGTAGTTTATTTGTTCGTAAATTCAAATACCCTTCTCGCTAGGCTTGCGGGTGAATCATCATGTTGAGTATGACCAGCTGCATCAAGAAAATAAACATAATGTCATTAAACTTACATACGACTAAACGTATTTCTAAAACATCAGTATAAAAACATCATTTACCATCTAAAGAAGTATCTTGTTTGACTTTAGGGGTCTCTTGTATGTTAACACTATCGACTATATTTTCTTGCCCATCAACCTTCCAAGAAGCCGAAAAGTTGTTTTTCCGAAAAGAATCAAGACTCAAGGGTCCCATGTCATCTGTGTTGGCCTTGATGACATCGATAACCTATAGCATATAGTTAAAGGTTATTTAAACTGAAAGTAACTAAAGAATACTGGTTAATGACTTTTAGGCATAGAAGGAAATATTTAATGTCGTGCCTCCTTTGAGAAAAGAGATTTGACGTGTTGCAAAGCAAGCTTTGTTCTCCAATCTACATCCTGCAATTCTTGGTGTTTGCTTGAATCGTTTTGATCTGCATACAAGAAAAAAGTAACATGAAAGATTCGGTCACCACACCATAGTTGTCGATAGCGAATAGCGACAAGGCACCTATAGGCTACGTAGCGAATAGCGACAAATAGCGACGGCTATTTTATAAATAGCGATTACACTAGAAAAAGATTTTTGAAAATTTTTATATGTATATTACATCAAAATACCCTTGTATATATGTTATTTTACATGAATATATTACAAAAACTAATAGTTAGTAGCAAAGGACTTATATGTTGGGTGTGTGAATGAAAGTCTCAAAAGGTGGTAAATACTTTGTCCCACATTGGTGTGTTAACAAAGTTAGTGGTTGTTTTTGCACAATTTATTTTTTTTAAGCCCAGACGAGAGGTGAGAAACTAAAAAAAAAAACTAAAAAAAATCGCTAAAGTCGCTAGTCATCGCCATGAGCAGCATAGCGACACTTAGTCGCATCGCCATAAAGCACGCTATAGCGACCGCTATGGTCACAATTAACAACTATGCACCACACTTCTATTAAATTTTAAAGGTTACTAAAACTAGACTTGTAAAAATATTATGATTGTCATGGAACGTTCATAAGGATTTATTCATTTCCGCCATTTACCTCCATTTCCATTTTGTGGGTCCCCTCCCAATTCTCCTTAAATTAAGTACCAAATTAATAATGAGGCGATCTACACCCCTCTAGTTCACACTTCACAGTATATCTTCCTCTTTCTTACTTTTCAACTAAGCAGTTAATGCGGTAAAAAATCGGGTGGGATATTGGTAATTTTAATATCATGTAGAATTTATATATGTAGCAATTTAACACTAACAATTCAGTATACTCTCCTACCATTAACAAATTAACCTTTTGCAACTTGCAAAACACTAACAATTGTAACAAGTAGGAACTCATTAAGACTTAAAACACTAACAATTAACATATAAGACTTAAAACACTAATAGCAGCAATAAGAAGAAAGACGAATGGTACGAATTGCAATTCAACAAAACAAACATTCAAATCTATAAACCTCAAATTAGTATAATGGCAACCAACAAGAACCATAACAATACATTTCATTAAAACCACATTATCCACAACAAAATTAGCAAAGTGTAAACTATTACTAACCAATTGACTCACTTGAATAAATCCCACGCCCAATGAAGAACACCATTGGAGCAAGAACCAAAACCAACACAACCGCCAAAACCGGAAACCGAGATCCACCACCGCCTCTGTTTCTATGCACACCCAAACTTGATCCCCCTCTCTTGATCCCCATCTTTGATCAAGAAAACCCCTAATCACATATACCCACCAACAATAACCTGCAACAAAAATTACATCATTTCCTTGTATTTATACATAATCAATCAAGAAAACCCCTAATCACAAATACCCACCAACAAAAACATGTAAAAAAACATCGCATCAAATACTTGTATCTATACATAATACTCAAACACATAAATAAAGATGTTTTACTCAAGATCTAAATATACAACTTGTTTAGAATAATACCAACAAAAATAATATTAATATCAGTAAATATTACATTGCATTTGGGGAAAATTTAACTAAACATAAAGATAAGATGAGTAAGAGTAAGAACTTACGAACCCTAGATTACCAATGCAGTATTATTGGTGTGTTGATGCAGGGGATAAGGGCAAGATCTGCAATTGCGGAGTTGGGTTTTGTGAATCTAATGAAAAGTAAAGATTTTTAATAATGTTGAGCGATTTCTTGACTGGGATTCATACCAATTTCTTGGTTATCTTCCGCATCACAAAGACGCCGTTTATGCAAAGGCTTTGTTAAAGATTTTGAGTTGTTTTCATTTGCACCCCTCAAGTTTGCATTTGATTGTTTACACCCCCATAGAGGGCACCAGGCTGCAAATGAACCAAACGTTCAGCAAACGCTTTGTGAACCGTTCGGTGTGACGTTCGTTTGCGCTCGTTTGTTTAGTAAATAAATGAACACGAACGAAAAATTCCATTCGTTTAGTTAAATGAACAATTATGAACAGATGTCATGCTCGTTCATTTATGTTCGAGAACTTTCGATGACGTGTTTGTTCATGTTCGATAGTGCATTACTGATTTAATTTATATATTAAATTTAAATGCTTCAAATTTTCAATAAATAAAATATTTAATAAGTAATAATGTATTATATATTTAGTTCATGAACATATGTTTGTGTTGTTTGTTTTCATTTGTGTTCATGAATGTTTTTGCCTAAAATTAACAAACGAACATGTTCATTTCTTTAACGAACAGACAAGAATCGATAATATCGTTCGATAAGCGTTCATAAACAGTTCGTAAACACATATATTTGCTTAACAAACGACCACGAACAAGTCTATGTTTGTTTGCATCCCTACATACTAGCATTAGAAAAATGCTATCACCTAAAATGTTAAAAAAATTATTTTGGTAACTAAACAATATATTCATAAGGCTTTAGCGATGTTAAAGCAAGATTAGAAACAAATGCAATATCCCCAAAGTTGGAACTCTTGAACCAACAGATGAGGAGTTGCAAGATAAACATAAAGATATATAAAATAGAGAGTGAATTGTAAGAATTGTCCTTTATTTGTATACCCTTTTATAGGTGGTGCCATATATGTTTAAAATTGATGAGTTTTATACTTTATGTTTTAAAATCCATCACGTTTTGTCCTTTAGGCCTAATGCAGTTTTTTTTTTTCAATTAAATCTAATCATGTGACTTGCATGTAAGGGCGTTTTTGTCTTTTCACCTTTCCAGGGACTAAATATGTAAATAACTTAAATAACAAACATTTAAAAAAACTTTAAAAACAAAATATTTAAATAAACAAATTAAAATTTATATATAAACAAAAAGTTCTCTCATCTTCATCTCTCTTGGTATCTCTATCACAATCCTCCTACACCACCACCATCATCCGCTACTTTTCTCTTTCTCAACAAATACACAATATCAAAGCCTCCAGCCTACCCATCTCTCCCCCTTCCAGTCGTAACCCACCAGCCACATCCTCATCAGATTAGATCTGGTGGTGGCTAAGAGATGAACCTACAACAAAAATCCAAAACCTGCAACACTAGAATGTTACAGGTAGTGGTGGAGAGACGAACCACCACCGTCTGTCATAAGTATCAACCCCACAAAAACCCTAATTATTGAAACCCTGACTGCCTAGAAGCTTGACGTTAGAGGACTCAAAATGAGCATGATGACGGAGGACATGGAACGAGCACAACGGCGTTTCCGAATCAGGTGGTTTTGGCGAATATGGATATGGTTTTGGGTGTTAACTTACAGGAAAGATTAATACGTGAGATTTTGAATTTTTGTGGTTGAAATATGCATGATGCGGTGGTAGGTGGTTATGGTGTGGTTTTAACAGTGGTGGGTTGGTGGTTATGGTGGTGGTGGAAGGAGGTTGTGGTGGCGGTGGTGGCGGCAGTGGCGGAAGGAGGTGGTGGTGGCAGTGGTGGAAAGAGGTGGTGGTAGTGGCAGTGGTGGAAGGAGGTGGTGGTGTAAGTAGGTTGTGGAGGTTGTATGGTTGAAGAACAGAGGGAAAGAGATGAGCAGAGAAAGAAAATTGTTTTTAATGTTTGGTTTTAAAGTCTTTATTAATAAAAGATTAGTTGTTTATATAAGTTAGTCCTTAAGATGTAGAATGACAAAATTGCCCTCATGTGCAAAGCACATGATCAGATTTAACTGAAAAAACAAACTGGGTTAAGCCTAAAGGACAAAAGGTGATGGATTTTAAAACATAAACTATAAAACTTGTTAATTTTAAACAGAAAGGACATCGCCTGTAAAAGTGTATAAAGATAAAGGACAATTTTTGCAATTCACTCTAGAATAGATATAAGGGTGAGGGGGTGCATGCCTAATCCATTTAGGCAAAGTTTCTCCCCACCCAATTGAATTCTGCCATGTAATTTGCCTATAACTTATGCCTATTATCCAAAAACTTAAGGTGTGCATGCCTAATTTGAGTATGGGCCCCACCATTCTCCCTTTCTCTCCTTTTTCCCCCATCGGCAACAAGTCGCCGAAATCACCCTTGCAATCTCCCAAATTCACCTTTGTCGCGCGGATGATTTTGATAGTGGTGGGGTTGCCGATCGGCAAGAGGTTTGCCATTCACCTTTACCGCGAGCACCCCGGTGGCCCTAAGATACAGTCTTAACAATATCAGGTAACATAAGCTTTTAGGAGTTTGTGGGTTGAGATGATAGGGGAGGAAAGAAAATGGGCGAGGTTCGTGTGTAGTATGTGGGATTTTCCAGGCATGTCTTACGTAGAGGAGATTCCCTCGGTCTACCCAAACTAAATAAATACGTCGGCATCTTATGTTGAAAGTAATCATGGCAAAACAAGTGGCCTTCGAATCATTTTCAGGTCAAATTGAATTCGGACCACACCGCTTCGTGTTAGAAACATATACATTTAGAATGGGTAAAAAATGGTCATAACCAAAATGAGTTTTGGAGTCGAATGGTATTCGGGTCAAATCGAGTTGGTACCACATTGCTTCATGTCAGAAACATATTCATTTAGTTTGGGTAAAAATTGGTCATAACCAAAATGAGTTTGGGCTTAAACAAGACTTTTTTTAAAACAAATATTAAAATCAATTCACTCTACTATAAATATTTTATGGACGAGGTAGTGGTCATGAAGTCTAGTAGGTGGTCATATGCTTGTATTGACGTGTTGACTGTTAGTTAATGTCGGCAGATAATGGCAACGTGTGACTCATTATATTATATAACACTATAATTTACAACAATTATGGGCAATGGAGGTAGTATATTTTACTTTTCAATGTTGTACGGTGGTTTTTGAGAAAACTGTGGGCTACTGGGCTGTTTGTGTTCATTGATTCTCTATCCTTGCTTCACCCTCATCACTACTCCGATACCACCCGTTCACCTCGCATCAACCAAAACACTCATCCCTTCCCTTCCTCCTTTTATATTAGACTCAAAATTGACAACAGGGCTTAGTGATCGAAGATGGGCGACGACCATACGTACGAGAGATCCATTGACAAGTTATGCTAGTAGAGAAGCTTATTGGCTCTATAAACAAGAAACATCCAGTACTGTATATTTTTATTTGATTAATATAGTATTTGTATTGTTATAATAATTGTGATTATAATGAACGATTCTAACAAATCGAACAGACGAAGTTAACTCGAAGTTTTTTTCCTGCGTTTGAGGGTGTAAATAATGGGTGTGTCCCCTAGGTAACGAAACCACCCCGACGTTTTATGTTCTTTTACTAAACATAATTAATAATATGTTCAATTAGGGTTTTAATTCGTCTGTTTTCCATGTTTGTGTCTCTTAGGTAATGAAATCATCCCGAGCTTTTTATGTTCTTTTACTAAACGTAATTAATAATCTGTTCAATTAGGGTTTTAATTCGTCTGTTTTCAATGTTAAATTTTCCAGTTTTTTGTTTTACATCTTTCTAGGGTTTTATTTGTTGCTGATAGTATTTCTGTTCTTTATCGCCATTGGACTGCTTCAACGTTTAAACAGGTAGTTATTTTCATACCAGACATGTTTGTATTCGAACATTAGTATTCGTGATCTATGGTTTTAATAATAACTGTTTAGAGTTTGGTAACTTTAATTTTGATGTTATGATCTTGTATATGTTTGGAAAGTTGGGTTGTTAAATAAGATATCATGCGACTTTATTCGTAGAGGTTGGTGCCTTTACTTTCTTGGGTATTGTGGTTTTGAACATCTGAGGTGCCTTTTGATTTCAATAGCTTGCCTTATACCTTTCTCAACGAACTATTAATCGAAGGGTCTTGAAACAAAACAGATAATGTTGGTTTTGCTAACACGGGGGATCTAGTAAACAGATCACATGTATGAACTTGATTGTTTAGAGCTTAAGAAATATTGAGGTAGTATGTTAAAAGAAAGGGGACAAAACTGTTTCGGTCTCAGAAAGTATCTATAGTTGTAGTGAATCCTTGGTGCATGTTCCTAAGTGTCAATTTAGTTATAAAGTTGTTAAGGGTGTTTATCGGTGAGAATTGAGAAGCATTATGTGGGTTTACAAGGCCATTCTGATTAGGGTCGAATTGTTTATAAACTGACTAGAAAGATTCTAAATTTGGTACTGTGAATGTACAAAAGAAATGGTTTTAATGACTATGTGTCACACCCCAACCGATGGGGGAAACATCGGGGCGTGGCACTGAGCGAAACAGATTGTCCAGAAATTTCCATCACAACTATAATTACCAATTATGTAAGCATCACGTCCCATACCATGACATAAAAAGTAATTTTAATTATTATAGACAAAATCCAGTCAAATTGTTCTGTTCCGACAA
This sequence comes from Helianthus tuberosus, assembly GCA_030545235.1. Classification (NCBI taxonomy): domain Eukaryota; kingdom Viridiplantae; phylum Streptophyta; class Magnoliopsida; order Asterales; family Asteraceae; genus Helianthus; species Helianthus tuberosus. The sequence goes on from CM060447.1 coordinate 32,188,633, forward strand.
CTCAGATTTCAATACATACGATTCATTTATTTGTTTCTAGACCTTTCCTAGCCTCGATTTCACAGCAAGCCAAGCATATAAACATCTTAAGCACCTGCCACATACGTTAAAGTAAAAGTCAATACACATAGTGTAAAGGTGAGCATACAAGTTTAATAGATATAATAGAGTTCGAATTCGTTTACGCTTAACCAGCACGTACACAGTGTGAAATGAAGCACGTTAGTTATCGACATGAACCTATCGATACCAATGAATGTGGGTTGACTGCCCAAGGCAGTTCGTAATACACACTCACCACTGTGAGCCATGTAACAAATTGTCCTTAACAACCCCTGAGTGAACAGGTGCTGAGTCCAAACTACAGTACTATCGTTGCTAAGGCAGGTAGACAACATTCCATGTGTAAACATAACAAACAAGCATTCATTAAGTCACGTATAACATGTGGTAACGGTTAGCGTTAAAGTATTGCATAGTGTGTTCGATGTGATTTAGAATAAGTAACGTATGTAACACCCAAAAGTGCGTAAAGCAAAAAGGGTTCGAGTATACTCACGGCGATTGATGGATTGAAGGGAGCGCTAGAGAGTAAGGTTAGCCTGATCAGAGCGATAGCATAAACGATAAGCGGCGCGTAAAATGAAGCAAAGTGTCAGTGGATCGAACGGCAATCCGATCGGGTGACCGGTCGATCGGATGACAATCCGTTCGGGTGGTCGCCCGATCGGGTGGCCACTCGACTGGATTGTCATCTCGTTTGGGATGGATGTGTTTGTGTATGATGGCTTGACTTTTGAAGTTTCGTTGTAGCATTTTGAAAACAGAGAAGTATCTCTACCTTTCGGGTCGGTCGGTCGATCGAACGCCTGTTCGATCAGACAACAATCTGATTGGCGAGGCTTCTCAGGTTGAGAACAAGTTTACAGCAGGACAGTCACTCAATCGGATGGCTATCCGATCGGGTGGCAATCCGTTCGGATTGAACATGTTGAAAAATTGTTTAAGTGTTTGAAGTCAAACATCACATGGTCGGGTGGTAATCCGATCGGGTGGCAATCCGTTCAATGTTCAAAGCCTCAAATATTGAAGTAAAAGTTAAGTGTGGGACCCAAGGTGCAATCCGATCGGGTGGCAGTCCGGTCGGGTGGCAATCCGATCGGACGACAATCCGATCGGACGGCAATCTGTCCCAGATGACCTGGTCGTCTTCTTCCTTGGTTGTTTTGGTAGTTTGTAGTTTTCTCGAGGTTGTATGATAACGTGTCAAACAACAGAAACCTCATCAAGACTTAGCGACCCGATCGGACAGGAATCACCCTAATCCGACCAGTTAACTGTTCGAGACGGTGTCTCATGTTTAACAAGAAATCAGTAACCTCGTGGATAGAATCAAGATGTTGAACCATGTAACACCCCAAAACCCGAATGTTTATATTCGTTAAATGTTATGATATGGTACATCAAGAAATAAATGACTAGGTTATTTAACCTAGTTAAGAGTATGGTAGAAACAATTAAAGGATGAGAGTTGTGCCAACTATAATTAGTGGCAAACTTAAGGGACTAAAGTGTGATAAATGAAAGTTGAATTTATAAAAAAAATACACACATACACACATACGATGGTGTGTTCTGGAAGAAGCCAGGAGCTCCATGAGAGCTCAAGAACCCTAAGCATGAAGAATCATCAAATTGAAGGGTGAATCGAGGTCTAAATCCATAAATAAACACGGATTAATGATCACCTACACGAGGGGATCATAAGGTATGTCTTAAAGATTAGATTGGTGATCTTTCATGAAGTGGGTTATGATGTAAGTTGCGAATTTGTATGAAATTAAGAATGAGTATGTGTTAGAATTGTCATATAGAACATGGGGTATGTACAGTTTGGGCTAATTTGATGTTTAGAGATGAAACCCGTTGATTATGGTGATGATAACGACTTGAATGGTCACCCATGTCCAATTCTTGCTTAATATTGATGTATTTTGATTTGTATGATGGATTCTTGTTAGAGGAATTGAAAGAAATGTGATACTAGTATGTTTGATGTTTATGCATGAATGATTTATGTTGATTAGAAGGAGGAATTTGTTGAATTATGAATGAGATTAGAAGGATATGCATGAATTAGATGTACACTATGCTTAGGAGGTAGTACACACATCAAAAGTATGATGAAATTATGAAGAACTTAATATTAGATCAGTTGTAAGTGATTAACAAAGTAGTTATGAAGTGGGTTTTTGATGATATGATAGAAGTAATGATATGCTTATGTTAATAATGTTGAAAATCATATATCTGTAAGTATGTTTAAAGAAATTGGATAAGAAATGATGGATTAGCATGTTTTAAGGTTAAATGATAAACTTAATATAAGATCCGTGTGATAAAAAGGATTTGATGAATGATGAATAAGCTAACTATCTTGAGAATGATATATGATAGTTGATGCTTAATAAGCGACATGGAAGCTTGGGAAGGAAGCGGGTCAAACGGGACTAATGCACACGGGAAGCATATTCGGATGTTATGTAAGTAAAGCTTACACCCCTTTTTGTAGAATATCTATTCATTGTATAGATTACGAATATGGTAACTAAATATGTGAATTATGATGTTCCGACAAGTTTTGGTATGGGTCGGAACATGTGATTATGTTAAGAAACTAAGTTGATGGTCGAAAAGGGTAAAAAGGGTATTATGGTGATTTTGGTTACGAGTTAACGAAGGAATAAGTTACATGAATGGGATAATGACTAACTAAAGTCCCACAAGGATAAAATGGACATTTAGACTTAACGGGTCAAATGGTGAAGATACCACCATTTGGCGATATTGACTAATGAATTGTTTTGTCAAGTATTATGCATTCACAGGATGAATAGCGAAAGGAATTATGTTGCTATTAACTAGCCATTTAGTGCACGAAATATTAAAACGGTTCATAGCTTTTATCCGAGCCAGGTATGTACGATTTGAGTTATAGTTAAGTCGTGCGATTAGTCAAATGCTAAAGGAAGTCCTTTGTAGTAAAGGGTGGAACAAAGTTGACAAAAACGCCCTTGATGGGTAAATCGGGCAAACGGTCGTAAAAGTTGATTAGAAACAAGCTATTTGATTAAGTGAATGTTTTGAAAAAGTAGGAAAGCGAGAAATATGATTTTCGTAAGCCAAGGACCTTAAAATGCGGAATAAACCTTTAACGGGTCAAAATAAGCTTTTGAGCGAAAATGAGTTAAGAGGATGCAAGACATCCAATAATTTTGTCTTTTATGATGGACGTCATTGATATTATTAGGTTCATAAGAAGTTATGGTCAAACACACAAGTTATGTTGATAAATGCATGAACGGGTCAAAATTTGGTAAATGGGTAATATGCCGGAGGCATAAAAGTCATAAATTTCGGTAGTCCAAATATTGGATTTTCACTCCATGTGATGGAGAATTAAATTACGGACGCGTAGGAAAAAGAATCGGGTAAAACGAATCAAAAACGAGAAAGTTATGCTCGTTTCCGTAAAACTGAGTTATGCTGGGAATATGCAGCAACAGCTGCAAGTATTCTGATCATATTGGGTGGTGGCGCGACGTGACGGAGGAGGCAAGATGCCGTCGCGCGACGCCACGGACACCAGAGTTTCAAAAAAATTAATATTTTAATGTATGTGTAATGCGAACCCGTTTAAACCGTTTTTAAACGCGTATAAGCTAAGAATGACTAATTTATTCCTTGTTTTAGGAAGTGTAGATATGTATGAAGGTATGTATGTATGTATGAATATAAGTTGTATGTATGAATGAATGTATGTTTGGATGTATGCAAGTAGGTATATTTATGAGCCTATGCACGTGTGTAGGCATACGTGAAGATATGAATGTATGTATGAATGTATGTATGTAGGTGTGTATGTAGGTAGTATGTATATGTACGCAAGTGAGTATGTACGAATGTATGCATGTATACAAGTTTGTGTGAAGGCATGTATACAGGTATGTATGTATGTAGGCATGTATGTATGTATGTTAGTAGTTATGTGTGAATGTATGCATATATATATATGTATGTATGTATGAAAATATGCACGAATGTAATCATTGAAATTGAGTATTGACAATAATAATAGCGTGCCTGGTGAATGAAGGGTAACGCAGGAATCACCACGGATTGTATGATTAGATGGAAAGCTGGGATGTAAAGAGTTAACGGAACGAAAAGTAAAAGTGAATAAATCTTGTATGTTTATAAGGCGTACTAATGTTATGAATTTTATGTGGTGAGCGCATGTAGTACGAGTCATGAGGATCATCAAGATTAGAGATCGAGGATCGAGTCACAAGACAGATTGTACGGGAATGTTGGTGTATGAAATTTAGAAAACCCATATTATGTTTTTAATTGTAAATGATTCGATTGATGACTTCATGTGAAAAAGTTGTGTTAAAATGAAGATTTAAGTAAGTCAAGGTATTTATAAGGAAATAAATTTTATGGCATGAACTTCCGCTGCGACTTTTTGTCAAATACGAACTAGGGGCTTACAAGTTGGTATCAGAGCCCTGGTTTTAGTGAATCAAGTATGAGAAGATAAATACTTGAAGTCAAACCTGTGTGCTCTTGTGATAAGGAACCCGTACAATCAATGACTCGATCAAGATCTAAAGGTAGAAATGGAATGAAAGCATGTATGTATACATTCATATAAAGAAACTAACGGTTTTGTATGTGCAAGGTAAGCATAAGTGTTTGAAGAGGACGGTCCGTGGATGCAGAATAGGATGAATACTGTAACACCCGTTCTTATAAATCAAAGATTAACATATGTTTTACGAAAACAATCATGTAGTTAAGATTTATATATACGTCGGAAATACGGGTTTACTAAAACCTTTTACAATTTAAAGTTTAGAACATAACGTAATTAAGTTCGTCAATTTAAAATAACAACGAACGTCGTGCGGAAGCTTATTTCTTGATCGTGTTCGGTTCTTCTTTGTGCTTGATCGTCCTCCGGTGCTAAAATTTACCTGAAACTCATAAAACATGAGTTGGATTAGTCATACGTAGCTTAAAAACGCATTTCAATGGGTTAGCAATGCATAAACGGTTGAATAACAAGTTTTTGCGAATCTGGCACACGCTCGCGTAGCGCCACTGCCAGTGGCGCTACGCCACTGCCAAGTTTCATCAGATTGTGTAGCTGGTTGCTGCATATTCCCCGATTTCACGGAAACGGGCATAACTCTCTCGTTTTTAATTCGTTTTACCCGATTCTTTTTCCTACGCGTCCGTAATTTAATTCTCCATCTAATGGAGTTAAAATCCGACATCCGGATTAACAAAATTCCAGACTTTTAAGTCTTCGGCTTATTATCCTTTTTACCAAATATTGACCCGTTCATGAATTTATCACACCAACTTGTTTATTTGATCTTTAAACTCATGAAGTTCATTATATCAATATCTCCTATCATATTACTCTCAAATCACGGGTTTCTTACATAATAAAATCCCGTTTACGCTTAAATGCTTATTTTGACCCATTAAGAGTATTTAAGCACTTTTAGGCTCCAAATCGCTTTCTTTCTATTCTAGCATTGTAACCTATATTTCTTATCTTGTATCCTTCCATCACAACTAATTGTGTGTTGGATTTAAAGTAGATATCTATGTGTTCCGAATTATACCCCTTGGAATATCATTTTACGGCAAGGACTCATATGGAGTCTTTCGGCCCAAGAATTACATCTTTCACTACTCATACTCGTTCTAAGCTTTTGTTTAATCATAAGACTCGTTTCCAAACAACCTCTAAGGGTTGTTTGTTCAATTTAGCCTACAAGGGCGTTTTGGTCGATTTTGGTCCTTCTTTTACAATGAAGGACTCTCACCAATTATTCGACCAAGATATCACTTTTAACTACAACATAAATATGCGTACCTGGCTCGGATCAACAAATAGACCCGATTTATACCTCGCTTTCATTATCACATATTCTATGGACGCAATTAACCATATCGCTAATCGCTCCTGTTAACACAAGACTTGACAACCACATTAGTCGTTATTGTCAAATGGTGTTATAACACCATTTGACCTGTTTGGCCTACGCTACGAGTGCCCCTTTTTAACTACCATTTGCTTTAGTCGATACTTGACTAAATTTCCATTTTTACTCGTTTTCTCGTTATTAGTTGCACTTTAAAATGATCTTAACGGAAACTCCTTAGTTATTAGTCATTACATGACTAAAATTACCGTTTCGCCTCTTTTCACCATAACACATGGTTTTTATCATTTATGTTTGTTCCGACTCATGTTAATAGTGTCGGAACCCTTAGTTCGGATATTACACTAATCGTAATTGTAGTTTACAAAATAATGCATATTCTACATAAAGGATGTAAGCGTCGCTTACCTTTCATCCGAATCATGCTTTTCCTCCATTCTTGATTAGCTTGACCCGCTTCCTTTCCCAAGCCTCCACCTAGCTCGTTAGGCGTCAAACTATTTTCAATCATTTACAAGGCGGTCAAATTAGTCATAAAAATCACGACTATTCCACCTCGCTTATTTACTATGCCGAAGCTACTATTCGACTTCATGATTAGTTAACTTAGCTTATCAAAAGTTAACTACTTTTTGATCACATGGTTTACACAATTAAGTCAAATCAAACTTATGATTAGAACCCGTTTTAACCCATATTTCACGTAATTAGTCAAATAAGGCAATTACGCGCTTCATTCGTACTTTCAACATATAAACATTCACTTAGGCATTTTAACAAACACCTTGTGGGCATATTCTATAAAATCAACAATCAATTTTCATAACTAGTTATTTACCCAAGTTTTAACATCATTCTCAAGTTCTTATGTCTAGTATGCATAACAACACCTAGACTTACTTCATAGAGATCAAAATACATTAGAGTGACAATCATAATCCTAGTGTTTAACATATTTCTACAAAACCCACTAAACACCTATATTGGTGATTATGAACTTCATCATGATGAGCAACATTCAACAAGCTAATGGCTAGGGTTACCTCCTAGACATGATTTCATTCCAATTTCATCAAAACAACAATCATGCAAGCACAAATTTCGAATCTTATGTGTTCATCCAGAATTTAAGATGGAACCAAATAGTAAAATTTTACATACCTTATGATCCCTTTACTAAGGTGATCACTAATTTGTGCTTGGATTCCGATTTGGGCTTGATTTGCCCTTTCAATTTGATGAATTTCTGAAGTTTAGGGTTGGAGCATGAGAGCCTTTCTTGGCTCTGGTTGAATTCGCAGGAAACACACACGTATGTGTGTGTTTTATGTTTTAATATTTGATTTAATTAAAACTCAAATTCATTTGTCCATGTTTAGCCCCTTTAATTCACCCAAGTTATTTAAAGGGTTAACTACTTCTTGTTTCTTTTATTGTTTTAACAACACTTAACCAACTAGGTTGATATCCCTAGCTACTTAATGGGTTTGGGGAAGTCATAACCCGTAGTATTTTTTTTTAAGTCCCGTTAACTCGGGCTTTATATACGCTTCATTTTCTCAAAGCGTTTATTCTCTTTTTAATTTTATTAACATAAAATTATTTATTTAAATCCTAGTTTTCACCGGGTTAATTTTACCACTAACGGTATTTTACCCGTTCTTAGCATTAACGGGGTTTAATTACCAAACCCGTTTTTTTTCGGGGTGTTACAAATACTAAGGCTGGCAAAGATGTAAATAAGCTAATGAACCCTAGGTACACACTATTAATATGTATGAGTACCAATGTTAAAAGAAAAAAAGGAAGAAATCTCCTTGGGAGGGCAATTATTAAACGAAAGGCAATGATATGGTCTTGGGGAAATTTTAGAGATGTGCAAGAAACTGAAACCCATTTCTCGGACATAAGGCGATGATTACACGAAGGCACGAAACTAGTATGTGGATTGCGCACCTGGCCAGTATGCAAGAAGCATATGACGTTCGTGAGACCGTGGTAATTATCGCAGGTATGTCCGGTAGAACTGGGTAGCAGGTGGGCGTGCGGGTGAAATGGGTAGTGAGACTCTCGGGAAATTGAGAGTACTACGTAAGAGTGTAAAGTATGAGTGATAAGAACGAAGAATGTTGAATCTGTAAGAAAGTACGGATCAACAATATATGAATGAAATGTTTGAATCTGCGAGACGGATTAAAAGAATGAAAGATGTGAATGCAATGTTTGAATCCGCGAGAAGGATTCAAGGAATGAAAGGCATAAATGGAATGTTTGAATCCGTAAAACGGATTCAAGGAAATGGAATGTAGAAATGATATGTCTTAATCCGCGAGACGGATTCAACACATGTAAAGAATGAATGATGTAAATGATATGTTTGAATCCGTGAGGTGGATTCAAAGCATAGAAAGAAGAAAATGTGTGACATGGAAGCTTGGAAGCTTGGGAAGGAAGCAGGTCAAACGGGACTAATGCGCACGGGAAGCATATTCGGATGTTATGTAAGTAAAGCTTACACCCTTTTTTATAGAATATCTATTCATTGTATAGATTACGAACATGGTAACTAAATATGTGAATTATGATGTTCCGACAAGTTTTGGTATGGGTCGGAACATGTGATTATGTTAAGAAACTAAGTTGATGGTCGAAAAGGGTAAAAAGGGTATTATGGTGATTTTGGTTACGAGTTAACGAAGGAATAAGTTACATGAATGGGATAATGACTAACTAAAGTTCCACAAGGATAAAATGGACATTTAGACGTAACGGGTCAAATGGTGAAGATATCACCATTTGGCGATATTGACTAATGAATTGTTTTGTCAAGTATTATGCATTCACAGGATGAATAGCGAAAGGAATTATGAAGCTATTAACTAGCCATTTAGTGCACAGAATATTAAAATGGGTCATAGCTTTGATCCGAGCCAGGTATGTACGATTTGAGTTATAGTTAAGTCGTGCGATTAGTCAAATGTTAAAGGAAGTCCTTTGTAGTAAAGGATGGAACAAAGTTGACAAAAACGCCCTTGATGGGTAAATCGGGCAAACAGTCTTAAAAGTTGATTAGAAACAAGCCATTTGATTAAGTGAATGTTTTGAAAAAGTAGGAAAGTGAGAAATATGATTTTCGTAAGCCAAGGACCTTAAAATGCGGAATAAACCTTTAACGGGTCAAAATAAGCTTTTGAGCGAAAATGGGTTAAGAGGATGCAAGACATCCAAGAATTTAGTCTTTTATGATAGACGTCATTGATATTATTAGGTTCATAAGAAGTTATGGTCAAACAAACAAGTTATGTTGATAAATGCATGAACGGGTCAAAATTTGGTAAAAGGGTAATATGCCGGAGGCTTAAAAGTCATAAATTTCGGTAGTCCAAATATTGGTTTTTCACTCCATGTGATGGAGAATTAAATTACGGACGCGTAGGAAAAATAATCGGGTAAAACGGATCAAAAAAGAGAAAGTTATGCTCGTTTCCGTAAAACTGAGTTATGCTGGGAATATGCAGCAACAGCTGCAAGTATTCTGATCATATTGGGTGGTGGCGCGACGCGATGGAGGAGGCAAGATGCCGTCGCGCGATGCCACGGACACCAGAGTTTCAAAAAAATTAATATTTTAATGTATGTGTAATGCGAACCCGTTTAAACCGTTTTTAAATGCGTATAAGCTAAGAATGACTAATTTATCCCTTGTTTTAGGAAGTGTAGATACGTATGAAGGTATGTATGTATGTATGAATGAATGTATGTTTGGATGTATGCAAGTAGGTATATATATAAGTGTATGCACGTGTGTAGGCATACGTGAAGATATGAATGTATGTATGTATGTAGGTATGTATGTAGGTAGTATGTATATGTACGCAAGTGAGTATGTACGAATGTATGCATGTATGCAGGTTTGTGTGAAGGCATGTAATAGGTATGTATGTATGTAGGCATGTATGTATGTATGTATGTATGTAGGTATGCACGTATTTAGGCACGTACGTATATATGTAGGTACGTATGTATGTAAGTAGTTATGTGTGAACGTATGCATATATATAAGTATGTATGAAAATATGCACGAATGTAATCATTGAAATTGAGTATTGACAATAATAATAGCGTGCCTGGTGAATGAAGTGTAATGCAGGAATAACAAAGAAGTCTCACCAATGATTGTATGATTAGATGGAAAGCTGGGATGTAAAGAGTTAACGGAACGAAAAGTAAACGTGAATAAATCTTGTATGTTTATAAGGCGTACTAATGTTATGAATTTTATGTGGTGAGCGCAGGTAGTACGAGTCATGAGGATCATCAAGATTAGAGATCGAGGATCGAGTCACAAGACAGATTGTACGGGAATGTTGGTGTATGAAATTTAGAAAACCCATATTATGTTTTTAATTGTAAATGATTTGATTGATGACTTCATGTGAAAAAGTTATGTTAAAATGAAGATTTAAGTAAGTCAAGGTATTTATAAGGAAAGAAATTTTATGGCATGAACTTCCGCTGTGACTTTTTGTCAAATACGAACTAGGGGATTACAAACCAACACATCCACAAGAAAGAGTAGAAGATTAGAACAAGCTCCGATTCCATCGGTTTTGAGTGCATTGAGTGTAAAAGAGTTGAAAGAAAGTTGGAAAACCATCTTTTAATCCTTTTTCACCATGAGTATGTTCAGATCTATGCAAGATCTTTGTTTATTTATGTGGAAATCGTTCAGATCTAAGTTGTTTTTGTAGGATTGAAGCCAAAACATGAAGTTCTTATGAACACCATGATGACATCATCCTAGAACACCTCAAATCTAGTGATTTCACGGTTAAAAGTTAAGATTCGAAAGATAGAAAGGTGTAGGAATGCGTGTAGATCAAGAAAGTATAAGATTTAGGTGGAAAACTTACAAGAATCGCGAGAGATTTGAGGAAATAGCGACTGGAGCGAGTGGAGAGGAAGAGAGCTGTCAACATCAAGTGATGTTGACATATAGGGGGTATTTATAGGGTTTCCATAAATGGAAAGGAGGAAAGAGGCTGGTCGATCGAGTGGCAGCCCGCTCGGGTGGCAGCTCGATCGAGTGGCAGCTCGATCGGGTGGCAGCTCGATCGAGTGGAACTTCGGTCGGGTGGCAGCCCGATCGGGTGGCAACTCGGTCGGCTGGCCACTCGATTCGAGTGCTCGGTGCGATGAGTTTTGCGATTTCGATTCTCGTGTTGAGCGTTGTGATGCGATAGAGTTTCCTATTCAAATTACTTTTAATCCCAACTACTATATCAACATACAATCATCCTTATTTAACGTTCGTTTAGCGTTTGCGATTGAATTGCGATTGCGTTTCGATTAATCACCACATCATAAAACATAAATAACATGCACAAGTAACACATAAAGGGCACACACACATAAGAACAATATTCAGAACGCGTAATTCGAATTGCGAATGCGATTGCGGTAAGCGATAACGCGATAAGACATGCGATAAATATCGATAAATAGCGATTAAACCTCAATTATTAATAAATACTCCACATAATACAACTAACGTAAAAGCATAAAAAGTCTATCTACAAGTCAAAGAAGCCAAAACAGGAATTGAGCAAGGAGTGACAGATCGCAATTAGCAATCTTGTCTCCCTTTGACTTCAATCTTGACTTTGACTTTGACTTTCGAAACACGGGGTGTTACAGCCTCCCCTAGTTGAGGGAATTTCGTCCGGAAATTAGGCCGAAGCCGTAACAAACAACTGCGGATACTTCGCCTTCATGTCGCTTTCGAGTTCCTAAGTGAACTCTGAGCCTCGTTTGCCTTCCCATCGAACCTTCACAATGGGAATGCGCAAGCGTCTGAGCTGCTTGGTTTGGCGGTCCATGATCTCGACAGGCTTCTCCACGAAGTGTAGTGTTCCGTTTACTTGAAGATCCTCTAGAGGTACAATTAAATCACGCTCAGCCAGGCATTTTCTGAGGTTCGACACATGGAAAGTCGGGTGGACGTTGCTAAGTTCCTCCGGTAGTTCGAGTCTGTAGGCGACTTTTCCGATCCTTTCCAGAATTGTAACACCCCGAAAACGGGTTTGGTAATCAAACCTCGTTAATAGTAAAAACGGGTAAAATACTGTTAGTGGTAAAATTAACCCGGTGAATATTAGGATTTAAATGAATAAATCTAATATTTATTAAAAAATGGGAAATACTTTGAGAAAGCAAAGTATATAAAAAGGCCCGAGATTTAACGGGACTTAAAATAAAACGGGTTTTTGAACAAGAACTAATTAACTAGGAAAAAAATTATAACCTAGTTAGCTAATAGTCTAGAAATAACTTATAATAAGGTTAAAAAGAACCAATCTATAAGTTAAACCAAAGTGGAGGGGCCAAATTAATAAAAGCTGAAACTTAATTGATCAAATAAGAAATAATTTACAAAAAAAAAACACACTGGTGGGTGTGCTGGGATCGATCAGAAGAGGAGGGCGACCAGGGGTTTTCTTCAAACCCTAAAATTCCCACAAAATTCACAAATTGAAGCCCCTAATCTGCTCTAAATCAAGTCTCGAACATAAATTAGTGATCTCCTAGTCGTAAGGATCAAAAGGTATGTAAAATTGTGGTATTTTGTTGCATTTTGAATTCTAGGTTAAATGTAAAAAACGAAAATTCAGCTTGATTACTTGATGCATGGATGAAATTAGATGTGATATGAGGTTTAGGAACAAACCCTAGATGATTTCATGACAAAATCTTGCATGATATTTGTAGGGTTTCATAATCACCATTGTAGGTGATTAATGAGCTTGAAGAAACTTGATAAATACTAGAATTATAACTCTCTTGTTCTAGCACAATCTGAATTCAAGAAGTAATTTCAGAAATATTGATGTTTAGATATGTGTAAAGTTAACTAATTGAAGTGAAATTAGATGATAACTACAAGTCATGAACTTCGTAATGATTATGTAAAATCTGACCCGCTAGGTGTTTGTTGAAACGCCTAAGTGAGGATTAAAGTATTAATAATCGGACAAAAACGTAGATTTGCGATATCATAATGAATCATGATAAATGGTTGTAAAAAAAGGGTTTTAAATTGGTTATGAATGGAACTCTTTAGGCGAGGAATCCGGATCGTCAAATGGACAAGCCGGTGGAAATAGGCGTTTGGAAAGGATGCTTAAAAGGTACGTAACCACGATTTTGTTACGTTATGTTTGTTATGTAATTTTTACTAATAGACTTGAAATTAGAATAGAGTATGAATTTGGATGTCTAGTTGAAGTGACGAAGATCACTAGATAAGAAATCATGAGTTATGGTAAAAGGAGTAAAATGGTAAATTAATCATGTATTGATGAACAAATAAAAAGGGTTTTTAAGCAAAACGAATTCAAGGGAAAACCGGGATAGGTTTAAAGGGATAGAATGGTAATTAAATACCATATCATGCGGACAAATGGTCAATTAGACTAAATGGGTCAAATGGTGTTGTTAGCACCATTTGACAATAACAATTGACAAATCGTTTGTTGAGTTTTGGTAATCACAGGAATGACATAAGCTTGCATTGCTTTAACTAGAAAGATTTAACGCAAAAGTTATGTAAACGGGTCAATATATTGATCCAAGCCAGGTATGTATACTAACACAACTTATCATGTAGAATTTGGAGTTCTAAAAGAGTTAGACAAGGTTAAAATATAGATATTCGGTTATCTTTTAGGTAAACCAAATAAATTGAATTATGTTTATGGTGTTTTAGGAGCACGTGGGTTTATAAACGAGATTATAATTAAAAGGGTCGAATTTTGGGTCAAACAAGTATTTAAAGGACCCTTGTAGTATAAGGAGGATGAAAATTGACCAAATTGCCCTTGTAAGCTAATTTGAACGAACGACCCATAAAAGTGGTTCGGAAATAAGTTTTATGATTAAATATATGCTTAGAATGAGTATAGGTAGTGAAGGATGTAAATCCTTGGGTCGAAAGACTTTATATGAGTCTTTGCCGTAAAATGATAATCCGAGGGGTAGAAACTCGGAACATATAGATATCCATATCAAATCCAACACACATATAGATGTGGTGGAAGATAACTTGATAATAAATGTAGGGATAAGATGCTAGAAAGGAATGAAAGCGAGTAGAAAGTTTGAAAGTGCTTAAATACCCTTAACGGGTCAAAATAAGCATACGAGCGAAAACGGGTTTAAATGGTGTAATAAACCTATGTTTAGAACCTAATATAGTAGGTAACATTAATTTGAAGAAGTGTATGAGATATAGGAATCAAATAAATACGTTTGTTTGATAAAATGCATAAACGGGTTAAAATTCGGTAAAAAGGTAACGAGTCTAAGGCTTAGAAGTCTCAAAAATTTCTTATGTTGGATGTAGGATTTTAACTCCATAAGATGGAGGATTAAATTACGGACGCGTAGGAAAAAGAATCGGGTAAAACGGATCAATAACGAAGAAGTTATGGCCGTTTCCGTGAAATCAGATCGTGCTGGGAATAAGCAGCAACCAGCTGCAATAGTTCTGATGAAATTAGGCAGTGGCGTAGCGCGACTGGCAGTGGCGCTACGCGAGCATGTGCCAGTTTCACGAAAAATGTTTATTTTAAATTATTTTGTGTTGCGAACCCGTTCTAATACGTTTTAAGCTATGTATGACTAATCGAACTCATGTTTTATGAGTTTCAGGTAAATTTTAGCACCGGAGGACGATCAAGCGACGAGCAAGAACCGAACACGATCACGAAATAAGCTTCCGCACTATGTATCGTTATTATGTTAAACGACGAACGTACACATGATGTGTTGTATACTTTTTAAATTGTAAAAAGTTTTAATAAACCCGTAATTTGCAATGCATATATAATCTTAATTACATGATTGTTTTTCGTAAATGATACGTTAAACCTTAATTTATAAGAACGGGTGTTACAAGAATCTTAAAAGGTCCAACATATCGAGGCGCTAGTTTCCCTTTCTTGCCTAATCTGACCACACCCTTCCAAGGTGATACCTTTAGGAGTACGTAGTCGCCAACATCAAATTCAAGGGGCTTGCGTCGTCAATCGGCGTAACTTTTCTGACGACTCTGAGCTTTCAGCAGGTTGTCTCGAATTTGGAGGACTTTGTCAGTCGTTTATTGTAATAGCTCAGGACCGGTTAATTGCGAGTGCCCGATCTCGTGCCATACAATTGGCGATCGACATTTTCTTCCGTATAAAGCCTCAAACGGTGCCATTTGAATGCTGGAATGATAACTGTTATTATACGAGAATTCGACTAACGGCAGGTAAGCGTCCCAATTACCACCGAAATCTATGACACACGAACGGAGCATATCTTCAAGGGTATGAATCGTTCTTTCAGTCTGACCGTCGGTTTGAGGGTGGAATGCGGTACTTAGATTAAGCGTAGTACCGAGAGCCATTTGAAACGTTTCCCATAGACGCGAGGTAAACCGAGCATCACGGTCAGAGATGATGTCGCGAGGCGTCCCATGTCGACCTTTGGTGTTCAGCCTTGACTTTCGAGCAAGTTAGGCACTTCCCAACGTAGTGAGCGATATCTCTCTTCATGCCCGACCACCAGTACTTGGAGCGAAGGTCCTGGTACATTTTATCGGCACCGGGATGAATAGAATATCGAGACTTGTGGGCTTCGTCCATCATAATCTGTCGCAAATTGGTCCGCTTAGGGATCCAAATTCGGTCTAGATAGTGGAATATCCCATTCGACTTATTCACAAGCTGGGCTCCATCGTGATAGATCCTTTCCTTCTTCAAGGTGCGCTCGTTAAAACAGGCATGTTGGGCTTCGTGGATGAGGGATTCGAGATCGTATTGGGCTTGGATATTACGAATGCTGAGCAGATAGCTCCGTCTGCTGAGGGCGTCGGCAACGACATTTGCTTTGCCTGGGTGATAACGGATCTCACAGTCGTAATCGTTGAGAAGTTCTACCCATCGGCGTTGACGCATATTTAGTTCCTTCTGGTCAAAGATATGTTGTAGGCTCCTATGATTGGTGAAGATCGTACACTTGGTACCATAAAGGCAGTGTCGCCAAATCTTTAAAGCAAAAGCAACTGCGCCTAGCTCGAGGTCGTGGGTTGTATAGTTCTTCTCGTGGATCTTGAGCTGACGAGAAGCGTAAGCGATAACCCTGTCTCGTTGCATGAGAACACAACCAAGACCAAGGTTTGAGGCATCGCAATAGACAATAAAGTCGTCGTTTTCGTCGGGTAGAGTGAGGACAGGAACATTGCAAAGCATGTACTTGAGGGTTTGAAAGGCAGTTTCTTGTTCAGTTCCCCAAACAAAAGGTTTGTCTTTATGCGTGAGAGCGGTAAGCGGCACAGCGATTTTAGAGAACCCTTCGATAAATCGACGATAATAGCCCACTAGTCCGAGAAAAGAACGGACTTCAGACGGGTTCTTTGGCGTAACCCAACTCTTAACTGCTTCAATCTTTGCGGGATCGACGTGAATACCTTGACTATTGACAATGTGACCGAGGAATTGAACCTCCTCCAGCCAAAATTCGCACTTGGAGAAGTTGGCATAGAGTCGATTCCCTTGGAGTAGCTCGAGAACCAAACGTAGATGTTGCGCGTGTTCGGCTTTCGATTTCGAATAGATCAGGATATCATCGATGAACACGATGACGAAGAGGTCAAGAAATGGTTTACACACCCGATTCATCAGATCCATGAAAATCGCGGGTGCGTTGGTTAGACCAAAAGGCATAACAACGAACTCATAATGGCCGTATCGAGTGCGAAAAGCGGTTTTGGGTATATCCTCCTCTTGAATGCGCAGTTGGTGACAGCCTGAGCGTAGATCGATCTTCGAGAAACACGTAGCACCTTGTAGCTGGTCAAACAAATCATCAATTCGAGGCATGGGATAGCGATTCTTGATTGTCAACTTATTCAATTCCCGATAGTCGATGCACATCCTGAACGGCCCATCCTTCTTTTTGACGAAAAGGACTGGTGCGCCCCATGGAGAGGTGCTCGGGCGAATGAAGCCTTTATCAAGCAATTCCTGGAGTTGACTCGAGAGTTCACGCATTTCGGACAGAGCGAGTCGATAAGGAGCTCTAGCAATAGGGTTTGCTCCAGGACTGAGGTCGATACGAAAGTCGATATCACGACTTGGAGGTAACCCGGGGAGATCTTCAGGAAACACATTGGGAAATTCTCGAACCACTGGAACATCGTTTACACCTGGCCTTCCTTTCTTTTCCTTCTCCTCTACTACAATATTGGCCAAGAAAGCTCTGTATTCCTTGCGGAGATACTTGCTAGCTTGGACACATGAGATGAGCTTGAGACCTTTCGAGGGAGTTTCACCATAAACACATAATACATCACCATTCTGGAGCGAGAATCGAATCATCTTATCAAAGCACACAACTTCAGCATGGTTTTCACGAAGAAAGTCCATGCCTACTATGATGTCAAAACTTCCGAGTTGCATCGGAATAAGGTCGATCGGAAATATGTGATTGTTAAGTTCAAGAGTACAATCACGAAGAACAAAATTGACGACGACGGTTCTTCAGGTGGCAACTTTGACATCGAACGTCGAGGGGAGATGGGAGCGCTTACGATTAAGGAGCTTCTCGAATTCAAACGACACAAAACTGTCACACCCCGATTTCCACGTGTCACCGGTGGGCCCGGTGGGGGAGTATCGTGACGTGGTTGGCAACGTAATAGTCAAACAACACAATATAATAATGCACAGCGGAAGCAAATTTAAAAATAAGATACAACCGAATTTATTCATTGTAACAAAGTCACAATTATCCGGTGTTTATCCACAGTAGGATCGAAACAAAATAACATTTAATTGTTCAACAGACTTCGGCATCTAAAGCTTGCGAGACTTCTAATGATGCTTAGGAGAATCCCAGCCTATTTCGCCTAGTACCTGCATTTAATCTTTTTGGGAAAATACGTCAGTTTACACTGGTAAATACATTCAACCGACTCATTTTATAAAATGATTAAAAATTGGTTTGGATGCACATGGCATAAACATTTTTATTAACTTGGGAGAATTATTTAATATTATAATCTTGTGAACGATTTACATGTTACTTATGCGTTCAGTAGCCCGGAACGTATTCCGGGTTAAAGATCAATAGACACACCACTTATGTGAGTTATACACGGGAGTACGCCTACACCCCGTGCTCAGGTCGTGGCTATCTCGTAAGATAATGCCAGGGATATCCGGGACATGGTCATTAACCCCCCAAAGGCTGTAAAGTAAACACATCTGTTTAAAACGAGCCGATCAAATTATTCAATTAACCACTAAGCGTGGAAGATTTGATGCTCGATCAAGCGGTACGCTATGTACCGTAACCCAAGCCCGTATAGGGAAAATAAGTTAAAAGTATTTACCTTTGCAAGTATAAATCCTTAATCGAATAAATTTCAGATAGCTTTTACTGGGCTCCTAATCTGGAACGAAGGTTTAATATAACCTATTAGAATACTAACGGATCTTTAATTAAGCTTAAGCTTAGACCGGTCAGTTTTAAAGATACGGTTCGTACGCACGATTAAGCGAAGACCGGATAGAATGTGATTTAGACCCGACAAGTTTGAAGACTTGTTTAATATGGGTTTACTATCCACATTCTGGATTTTGAGATAAAAATAATATCGTTTGACCCGTTTCGGCTAGTTTATGCAAACTAGTTACATAAGCCGAACCGAACGCGAAAAATGCATAACGGGTAACCGAAAGGGTCGCGAACAGGTTTCCTAAGTTAATACGCTTTAAATATGTTGTGATATCATTATGATATCTTCCATAATGCCCATAACGAGTTTATTCCCTAATTATGCCCCGTAGGGGTATTTTGGTCATTTTAACGACCATAAAAGGGATTTATAGTACTTCTGAGATACGGGTCTGATTTAATCAGAAAAATTATCAATTTTAACAGGTATCAACAGTTGGTATAAAGTCTTTTGTGATAAAATGGTTCTAGACCCAAACTATGCGTTTAATACGCGTATAAAGCCGTTTTAAGCGACGTACGGTTTAAAATACCATTCTGAGTTTTCTGATCAGCAAAACAGGCTCAAAACACTCTATTTATTATTTTAAATCAGTGGCAATTGGATTGGTATCAATCGGATTCGTAAAACTCGTTTTATGGCCTAAAAGGGCATATTCGGTATTAACCGAATCAATGCGATAAGCCTAGCTTAAGATCAGTTCAAAAATAATTAAAAATCTTCAAAAATCCCAAAATATTATTTAACATCAGTGGGCAAAAGTTTTGGGTACCGAAAATCGGGTTTAGATAGGCGATGCGCTAATCGCGCCGTTTAATTAATAAAAAGCTTATTATTTACGCTAATGCGCATATCTCCTAATCTAGACCTCCGATTGACGTGAAAATTTACGTACATGTTTAATAATCAGTAACTAAGATTATAGTACTTCCACATTTTCAAAATTCTCGTTGTAGGGTCATAAGGGCGTTATGGTCCAATTTAAGCGATTAACGGAAACGTGTGCATGCATCGGATAATCAATGAAACAAGTACAGAGACTTATACTAGCATGTAACCCAACCCTAATGAGACTTTAAGGCATGTCTAATTCCAACTAAAACGGGTCAGAACCGAAGTCAACGCAAAAGTCAAAGTTTTGCGCCTTTCGGTTCCGAACCGGGTTTAAACAGAAATTTGTCGAGTCGGGCAAGCGTAGACAAGTTTTTATACTTATTACCAAGTTATATTAAGGTTAAAACAGGTTGCACACCTTTCGGATCATTAATTGTGCATTAAATCGCATTTTGTATTTCTGTTGACTTTTTCGGTCAACGTTTGACCCGACAAACGACCTAGTTAGGTCTGGAATTGGTACTTGCCCTTATAAGGGTTTAATACCCATATAATTACCTATCTAATGGTACTTTTAATTCGACACACGACTGAGCTATCGTTAATTAATCGCGAAGTCAAACCGTAGTTACGTCGGTTTGACTTTTAAGCTAATTACTAAGCTAGAATTAATTTAGAAAGGTTAAGCAACTTACTAGATGATTAATGGATGATTAGAAAGGCTCTTGATCAGTTTGCAAGCTCCCCAAATAATCAGAATGCTTGAATATGATGTGTGAATGAATATTGCACATGAAGGTCCTTTATATACAAGAATCAAGCACCACAAGAGAGTGACAACCAAGTCTAGGGCCATCCACAAATGATCAACACTTGTAAGTAGTGTGTAGGGATGTCTAGGGGCCATGCATGTGCAAGAAAAACCGGCTAAGGAGGTCACATTCGCACACAACAGCCAACAGCAGGTCTGCTGTCGCTGGGCACCCCTCGCGTAGCGCGAGGGGCCGTCGCGTGACGCGACGCCTACTGCAGAACAGAATTTTGTTGTTTGTTGAAGGTTTGAAAGGGCAGCCGTTATAAACGACTTGTGGACTTATTTTTATCAGTAGGGGCCTCCCATAAGTGTCTATATGCTTGAACATACCCTACCATTATCAAATGTTTCAAATGAATGCATAAACAAGACCCGAAAACATCGGTTTACCATTCATTTTCTTCTTGGGATCAATCATACTTTTCCAATTCCATTATTGGCAATAATTCCCTGAATTTAGGGTGCATAGATGTGTAAAATATTATATCGGGTCTTGGGATTTATAATTGAGGTGTTCAGAGGTAATAATTTAACATGACGCCACTTTAAATCCTACCGAAAACATCTTTATTAAATCCGGGTTTTCAACGCGTTTTTGTCTTACATGACACGTGTCGTTTTAATATTAAACCCGAAATTTGCGAGGTGTTACATCCTCACCCCCTTAAAATAAATCTCGACCCGAGATTTACTGAAACAAATAAGGGTATTTTTCTTTCATGGAGGATTCCAACTCCCACGTATACTCGGGACCTCTTCGGGCATCCCATTTGACCTTTACAAAAGGTATGTGCTTTCTTCGAAGCTTCCTTACCTGTCGATCTTCAATCGACAAAGGTTTTTCAACAAACGTTAAGCTCTTATCTATTTGCACATCTGTATGTGGCATGACATGTGAATCGTCAGCGGAACACTTCTTTAGATTGCATATGTGGAACACATTGTGAATTCCACTGAGCTCTTCTGGTAAGTTCAACTTGTAGGCAACTGGCCCGACACGTTCGATAACCTCGAAAGGTCCTATGTATCTCGGGCTTAGTTTGCCTTTCTTACCAAATCGCATCACCCCCTTCCAGGGTGACACTTTAAGTAGGACTTTGTCACCTACTTCGAAGTGAAAGTCCTTACGACTTGGATCCGCGTAACTCTTCTGCCTATTCCGGGCAGCTTGGAGATTGTTACGAATCTGGACAATCTTGTCCGTCGTTTCGAACACGATCTCTGGTCCTGATAACTGGACTTCTCCCACTTCCGCCCAACAAACTGGCGATCTACATTTTCTACCGTATAATGCCTCAAAAGGCGCAGCCTTTATGCTGGTATGGTAGCTATTGTTGTAGGAGAATTCGATCAAGGGTAGGTTCTTATCCCAGCTACCTCCCAAATCGATCGCACATGCACGCAGCATGTCTTCCAACGTTTGAATAGTACGCTCACTCTGACCGTCAGTCTGGGGATGGTAAGCCGTACTAAAGTTCAAACGTGTGCCCAAAGATTGCTGGAAGCTCTTCCAAAAATGTGACGTGTACCTAGTGTCCCGGTCAGAGATAATAGCTACAGGTATGCCGTGTAGGGCTACAATCTTGTCAACGTATAACTGGGCTAACATATCGGAGCTATAAGTCTCCTTGATGGGTAAGAAATGAGCTGACTTAGTCAGTCGGTCAACTATAACCCATATCGTATCATTGCCTTTTCTTGTCTTGGGTAACTTGGTAATAAAATCCATAGTTACCATTTCCCACTTCCACGTAGGAAGTTCAGGCTGTTGTAGCAAACCTGACGGTTTCTGATGCTCGGCTTTGACTTGCGCACATGTCAAGCATTTTGCTACATGGGCGGCTACAGACTTTTTCAAGCCTATCCACCAATAATTTGCCTTTAAATCCTGGTACATCTTATCAGCTCCAGGATGAACGGAGTATTTGGAACTATGGGCTTCTTGGAGGATGACATCACGAAGTCCTCCGAATATTGGAACCCATATTCGTCCGTTTAACCGTAAGATTCCGTCCTTGCTAAGAGTTAACTGCTCCTCAGTTACTCCTAACTTTTCATTAGGATAGTTAGCTTCCAACACAGCTTCCTTCTGTGCAGCTAACACCCTTTCTATCAAACTGTTCTTTATCTCCATACGCTTGGCGTTAATTCGAATGGGTTTAACCCTTTCCTTTCTGCTCAAGGCATCAGCGACTACATTCGCTTTGCCGGGATGGTATTTGATTTCACAATCATAATCATTTAAAGTTTCCATCCAACGGCGTTGCCTCATGTTTAATTCTTTCTGGTTAAACAGATGCTGGAGGCTCTTGTGGTCAGAAAAGATCACAAACTTGATTCCATAAAGATAATGCCTCCACAGTTTTAGTGCGAACACAACGGCACCCAATTCCAAGTCATGGGTGGTGTAATTCTTTTCGTGCACCTTTAACTGTCGTGATGCATAGGCAATCACCTTGCCTTTCTGCATAAGCACACACCCCATGCCAGTGTGTGATGCATCACAATAAACTACAAATTCTTCAGCGCCTTCCGGTAAGGTAAGCACAGGAGCGTTGCTCAACTTTTGTTTCAAAACATCGAAGGACTCTTGCTGCTTAGGGCCCCATACGAATTTTACTTTCTTCTTGGTCAAGGAAGTTAGGGACGCAGCAATCCTTGAAAATTTTTCAATAAAACGCCTGTAATAACCCGCCAATCCTAGGAAGCTACGAATCTCCGTAGGTGTCTTTGGCTCTTGCCAATTCATAACAGCTTCCACTTTAGCGGGATCCACCTGGATACCACGCTCACTAACCACGTGTCCAAGGAATTGGACTTCTCGTAGCCAAAATTCACACTTAGAGAATTTGGCGTAGAGCTTCTCCTGACGTAGAAGTTTGAGAATACAACAAAGGTGTTTCTCGTGGTCAGCTTGGTTCTTAGAATAAATAAGGATGTCATCAATGAAGACGATAACAAATTTATCTAAGTAAGGCTTGCAGACACGATTCATGAGATCCATGAACGCGGCTGGTGCATTAGTGAGCCCAAAAGGCATCACTAGGAACTCGTAATGACCGTAGCGAGTCCTGAATGCAGTCTTGTGAACGTCTTCATCCATAACCTTCAACTGATGGTATCCTGACCTCAGATCAATCTTTGAGAAGTAACTTGCCCCTTGAAGCTGATCGAACAAATCGTCGATCCTGGGCAATGGATATCTATTCTTGATCGTGACTTTATTAAGCTCGCGATAGTCGATGCATAGACGCATCGATCCATCCTTCTTCTTGACAAACAGGATTGGTGCTCCCCAAGGAGATGAACTAGGTCGAATGAAACCCTTAGCTAGCAATTCATCTAGCTGCGTCCGCAACTCCTTCATTTCCGTGGGTGCCAATCTGTATGGAGCTCTAGCAACTGGTGCCGCTCCGGGGATGATATCGATCCTGAATTCGACTTGTCTATCTGGTGGTAGACCAGGTAGATCTTCAGGAAACACTTCTGGGTATTCTGAAATGACAGGGATGTCTTCTAACTTTGGTTTAGGCTCGTCAATGATCACTTGCGCCATGTAAATGACACATCCCTTTTTCAAACACTTTGAAGCCTTGAGCATAGTCACGTGCTCAGGCAGTCCGTACTGGGTATCTCCCCGAATGGTAAGTGATTCACCAGACGGAGTCTTTATCACTACTTGCTTCATGTTACAGACGATTTGGGCCTGGTTATGAGATAACCAGTCCATACCCAGAACTATGTCAAAACCGGCTAGCTTAAAGGGAAGTAGAGATAGAGGAAAAGAATGGTTCTTAATGGATATAGCACATCCATCTAACTCAGTAGAGACGGCTTCAATGGTACCATCTGCTAACTCTACCTCATAATTCACTTTTAGGGTTTTGACAGGTAAATTCAACAATTTACAAAATTTATGATCTACGAAGGACTTATCTGCGCCGGAATCAAAAAGTACTCTTGCAAAAACATCGTTTACAAGGAAAGTACCTGTTATGACGTTATCATCCTTCACAGCTTCCTTCGCATCCATCCTGAAGACTCTGGCGTTAGTCTTCTTAGCCTCCTCAGGCTTCTTGTTGTACTTAGGGCAGTTAGTCTTTATGTGACCTTTTCATTGCAACGGTAGCACGTTGCATCTTTCATCTTCTTGCAATCCAAGGTTTTGTGTTCCTTGGACTTGCATAAACCGCAAGCAAAAGACCTTGACTCGTTATTCGAGTTTGATTCGAATCTGCACTTTCCAAAGTGCTGTTTCTTGCAAGTTTTGCATGTGGGCTTCTCTCCAGAGCGATGCCCATCCTTCTTCGAATCTGATCCCTTCTTGTGATCACCGCTCCCTCGGTGTTTCTTGTTCGACCTACGCGAACCATCATCTTCATGCTTCCTCTTCTCGGCCGCCTTATTCCTCTGCGATCTCTGCCGGACCGCATCCAGAGTGAGAGATAAGGAAAGGTCAGTTACAGACCTGAAGGTAACTGGCCGAGAAGCCTTTACACTGGACTTGATCTCGGGTTCCAAACCACCAATAAAGCGAGCAATTCTTTTTGGCTCCGGGGTTACCAGATAAGGTACCAACCGGGATAGTGTATTGAAGCTCGTCAGATAAGCTTGGCAATCGAGGTTCTTCATTACCAGTGATAGGAAGTCATATTCTATCTTTTCCACCTCATGTTGAGGGCAGAAATTTTCCTTGATCAAGGCGATGAATTGATCCCACGTCATGCTATACAACGGGATCTTTCCGGAGGCCTCCATCAGAGATCTCCACCAAGCTAACGCCTCACCCTTGAAGGACTGTGAGACAAATTTAACCACATCACCTTCAGCGCATCCGCTGATGTCCACGACCGTGTCCATTTCATCTAGCCACGTCATGCAGTCTACGGCTCCTTTCTCTCCCGTAAAATCCCTGGGTTTGCAAGACACAAAGTACTTATATGTGCAACCCTTGTTACGGTGTCCCTGATGCAGTACCAACTGCTGAGATGGATTACTTTGGTGGTTGGTGGACTGGCGATCATCACCGTTTTTCTTTGGCACATCCTTTTTGGGAGGAGGCTTGTTATGAGCCTCTGAATGTGTCCTTGGCTTTGAATGGGATACAGAGTGAGTCCTACTTCGGGTACTACTGTATTCTTCATACTGTCTATCCAAAGCTTGAGTAACAGCACCGTCTATTATTGCTTTTAACTCGGCACCCGTTAATGTAATCTGGGCGTTCTCATTCGGCTCCACAGGATGGCTATTAACTTCATTAGAGTTAGCCATTTGTATTGAACTGTTGCAGAAAACAAGGACAATAATTTATTTGGGAGTTTATTATGGAATTACCCCTTAGGGTAATTCGTTAACCATGGTAAACAGAGACCATATTTGGTTAACTTATTAATCGTATTAATTTAGGATTTTAATTAAAATTTATCCTAAACATAAACAATAACAATATATATTAGCACATAAGGCTTGGTCACATGGACAATTTAAATTTTAAGCTATGACTTCAGAGAATCAAAACTTTTAAGGTTTGAACCTAGTTCATTACCTTTATTAGACAGGGAGTCAAAGCTGCCATTGTCTTTTGGCTCATATGGAAATGAACAGGGCCCGTAGGCATTTTATTACCACGTATGGTAAAATGTGATCATCTTAATTGATGATGTACCCAGGATTTAGAGATCATTAAACTGGGTTAGGAATCTTCTAAAGAATTCCTTTATAACATGACGTATGTGATTTTAACGAATCACTTCTGCCAGGAGCGTTAACATGTTTTAAGATGTTAACAGGGAATTGAATCTTTTAAACAGGTCTTACCATTTTGGCCCGGTCTTATATTTGACACGTGGCTAGGTTTCACACTTTAAGATCCTTAATTAAATAAATTTCATAGGCAGATTAATTTAAAAGGAATGATTTTAATTTATTTATTTCATTTATAATTTATATATGCACATAATGGCAAACATGAAATTTATAAAACAAACATTCCATTAATTACCTGTAGGTTACATATTGCCCTTAACGGGTCTTTTCACACAAACAATTTCCCACGTAGGTGTCAAACAAGTACTTACCCGCGCAGGGGTTAAATTTAAAACACAAGTCCTCGCAGGGACTGATTACTTAAATAGATGTCCACGCAGGGACTAGGTACAAAGATAAATGTCCACGCAGGGACTACATACACACATAAATGTCCACGCAGGGACTTAATTTTAAAGTAGACATACATACATAAAGGATTTACTGATCCTTCTTGCTCTTTCCCTTGATTAAGTTTGTCAAGGTCTTGAACATCCCCTGGTTACGCCTTCGGTCTTCCCGTGCCTCATGCCGCACCTCCCTAATACTTTGTAGGATTTCCTGATGCAGTGGTGGCGACATTTGCAGAGACGGCGGGGGTTGTTGGTAGTACGGGGGTTGTGTAGGCATCTGGTATCCCTGTGCTGGGTAGCCTACTCCCCAAGGACCTCCATACGGTCCCTCCTGGTTAAGGGCGTTGTAATTAGCTGCTACCAAATAAGGGTCGGCTTCAGCGTATCCGAGGTTAGGGTGAGTCGGTGGCTCAAACGGGTTGTACATCGCAGGACCCGTGTATGCTGGTATCTGATTATCGAAACCCATTGGTGGCGGTTGCTGCGCGTAGGGGTTTGATGGTCCACCCATCTGTGGAACTTCTGGAAGCGGCTGATAATTTCTGCCACTTGATTGTAGAGGAGAGTTAAAGTGAAACTCTTCTCTTCGTGTGGACATCCGGGCTCCGGATCTCCTATGTCTTTGCGGCTGTGGAGGCGCCGGCTGAACTGGTGGCGGTGGAGGCGGTGGCGTAACTGCCTCATACTGGTGATTCCCAGAGGAATCTTGATGATGCTGCTGCTGCTGCTCATGCGGCGGAGAATAGTGAGGCTGCGGCTGCTCATGCGGCGACGAATGGTGAGAAGGTGTAAAATACCATTCGTGCCGAGTAAAGATAGCCTGGAAGCTATCTGGACCATTATAGGGTGGCCCGTGATAAATGGAACTATCCGAGACCTCGATTGGGTGGTTGGGAGTTCCTGATGCGGGCTCTTCGGGGTCTTCTTCCTCATCCATATCGTTTCCTCCAGAAAAATGGTCCTCCGGCCCCAATGGGTTAAAACCCACTGGTTCCTGTATATAATCCGCCGGGTTAAACTGGCCTTGAAAGATTGGAGTGGGGTCTCCAAAAGGGCGGTGCGACATAGATCGCTGTAACGGTATGTGCGAATGGTGGGGGTCTCTAGGCTCATTTTCTGATTGTGGCCCGTATGAGTCTTGAGCGGGAGTCGTATAGCTGTTTGAAACCGACCGTCTTGCCGGTTGAAAGAGACCTCTCTGGTTCCGCCGAGTACCGTCACTCTCGGCAGATGTAGGAGCTCGTGTATTTGACGGCCCAGCTTCATGGTCGTTGGGGGCGGTGGTCGGCCCCTTTCCTCCTCGTCCTCGCATACGTAAAAATCTCAGAGGCATCTTTGTTATTCCTGTCAATAAAACATAAGATAACAATAACAAAAATATAAAGTTTTAAAGGACAACAAAAACCGAATAAAGTGGAATTTGTCCTATGTTATAAGTCTAGACTCGAAAGTTTAAATATGTGCAATTGTGTAACTGAGATTAAACACAAAAGGCTAGTGTTTAATTCACTCAGAGTTGGCTCTGATACCAACCTGTCACACCCCGATTTCCACGTGTCACCGGTGGGCCCGGTGGGGGAGTATCGTGACGTGGTTGGCAACGTAATAGTCAAACAACACAATATAATAATGCACAGCGGAAGCAAATTTAAAAATAAGATACAACCGAATTTATTCATTGTAACAAAGTCACAATTATCCGGTGTTTATCCACAGTAGGATCGAAACAAAATAACATTTAATTGTTCAACAGACTTCGGCATCTAAAGCTTGCGAGACTTCTAATGATGCTTAGGAGAATCCCAGCCTATTTCGCCTAGTACCTGCATTTAATCTTTTTGGGAAAATACGTCAGTTTACACTGGTAAATACATTCAACCGACTCATTTTATAAAATGATTAAAAATTGGTTTGGATGCACATGGCATAAACATTTTTATTAACTTGGGAGAATTATTTAATATTATAATCTTGTGAACGATTTACATGTTACTTATGCGTTCAGTAGCCCGGAACGTATTCCGGGTTAAAGATCAATAGACACACCACTTATGTGAGTTATACACGGGAGTACGCCTACACCCCGTGCTCAGGTCGTGGCTATCTCGTAAGATAATGCCAGGGATATCCGGGACATGGTCATTAACCCCCCAAAGGCTGTAAAGTAAACACATCTGTTTAAAACGAGCCGATCAAATTATTCAATTAACCACTAAGCGTGGAAGATTTGATGCTCGATCAAGCGGTACGCTATGTACCGTAACCCAAGCCCGTATAGGGAAAATAAGTTAAAAGTATTTACCTTTGCAAGTATAAATCCTTAATCGAATAAATTTCAGATAGCTTTTACTGGGCTCCTAATCTGGAACGAAGGTTTAATATAACCTATTAGAATACTAACGGATCTTTAATTAAGCTTAAGCTTAGACCGGTCAGTTTTAAAGATACGGTTCGTACGCACGATTAAGCGAAGACCGGATAGAATGTGATTTAGACCCGACAAGTTTGAAGACTTGTTTAATATGGGTTTACTATCCACATTCTGGATTTTGAGATAAAAATAATATCGTTTGACCCGTTTCGGCTAGTTTATGCAAACTAGTTACATAAGCCGAACCGAACGCGAAAAATGCATAACGGGTAACCGAAAGGGTCGCGAACAGGTTTCCTAAGTTAATACGCTTTAAATATGTTGTGATATCATTATGATATCTTCCATAATGCCCATAACGAGTTTATTCCCTAATTATGCCCCGTAGGGGTATTTTGGTCATTTTAACGACCATAAAAGGGATTTATAGTACTTCTGAGATACGGGTCTGATTTAATCAGAAAAATTATCAATTTTAACAGGTATCAACAGTTGGTATAAAGTCTTTTGTGATAAAATGGTTCTAGACCCAAACTATGCGTTTAATACGCGTATAAAGCCGTTTTAAGCGACGTACGGTTTAAAATACCATTCTGAGTTTTTTGATCAGCAAAACAGGCTCAAAACACTCTATTTATTATTTTAAATCAGTGGCAATTGGATTGGTATCAATCGGATTCGTAAAACTCGTTTTATGGCCTAAAAGGGCATATTCGGTATTAACCGAATCAATGCGATAAGCCTAGCTTAAGATCAGTTCAAAAATAATTAAAAATCTTCAAAAATCCCAAAATATTATTTAACATCAGTGGGCAAAAGTTTTGGGTACCGAAAATCGGGTTTAGATAGGCGATGCGCTAATCGCGCCGTTTAATTAATAAAAAGCTTATTATTTACGCTAATGCGCATATCTCCTAATCTAGACCTCCGATTGACGTGAAAATTTACGTACATGTTTAATAATCAGTAACTAAGATTATAGTACTTCCACATTTTCAAAATTCTCGTTGTAGGGTCATAAGGGCGTTATGGTCCAATTTAAGCGATTAACGGAAACGTGTGCATGCATCGGATAATCAATGAAACAAGTACAGAGACTTATACTAGCATGTAACCCAACCCTAATGAGACTTTAAGGCATGTCTAATTCCAACTAAAACGGGTCAGAACCGAAGTCAACGCAAAAGTCAAAGTTTTGCGCCTTTCGGTTCCGAACCGGGTTTAAACAGAAATTTGTCGAGTCGGGCAAGCGTAGACAAGTTTTTATACTTATTACCAAGTTATATTAAGGTTAAAACAGGTTGCACACCTTTCGGATCATTAATTGTGCATTAAATCGCATTTTGTATTTCTGTTGACTTTTTCGGTCAACGTTTGACCCGACAAACGACCTAGTTAGGTCTGGAATTGGTACTTGCCCTTATAAGGGTTTAATACCCATATAATTACCTATCTAATGGTACTTTTAATTCGACACACGACTGAGCTATCGTTAATTAATCGCGAAGTCAAACCGTAGTTACGTCGGTTTGACTTTTAAGCTAATTACTAAGCTAGAATTAATTTAGAAAGGTTAAGCAACTTACTAGATGATTAATGGATGATTAGAAAGGCTCTTGATCAGTTTGCAAGCTCCCCAAATAATCAGAATGCTTGAATATGATGTGTGAATGAATATTGCACATGAAGGTCCTTTATATACAAGAATCAAGCACCACAAGAGAGTGACAACCAAGTCTAGGGCCATCCACAAATGATCAACACTTGTAAGTAGTGTGTAGGGATGTCTAGGGGCCATGCATGTGCAAGAAAAACCGGCTAAGGAGGTCACATTCGCACACAACAGCCAACAGCAGGTCTGCTGTCGCTGGGCACCCCTCGCGTAGCGCGAGGGGCCGTCGCGTGACGCGACGCCTACTGCAGAACAGAATTTTGTTGTTTGTTGAAGGTTTGAAAGGGCAGCCGTTATAAACGACTTGTGGACTTATTTTTATCAGTAGGGGCCTCCCATAAGTGTCTATATGCTTGAACATACCCTACCATTATCAAATGTTTCAAATGAATGCATAAACAAGACCCGAAAACATCGGTTTACCATTCATTTTCTTCTTGGGATCAATCATACTTTTCCAATTCCATTATTGGCAATAATTCCCTGAATTTAGGGTGCATAGATGTGTAAAATATTATATCGGGTCTTGGGATTTATAATTGAGGTGTTCAGAGGTAATAATTTAACATGACGCCACTTTAAATCCTACCGAAAACATCTTTATTAAATCCGGGTTTTCAACGCGTTTTTGTCTTACATGACACGTGTCGTTTTAATATTAAACCCGAAATTTGCGAGGTGTTACAAAAACAGTTATCGGCTCCAGTATCAAATAAACACGAAGCATAAATACCATTCACAAGGAACGTACCATTGACCACATTGTTGTCAGCCTGGGCTTGGCGCGCATTGATGTTGAAAGTTCGGGCGCGGGCAGCTTGTTGCTGTTGCTGTTGAGGCTGTTGCTGCTGTTGCTGAGGCTGCTGCTGCTGGGGCTCTTGTTTCACAACCCTGTTCGGGCACATGTTCGCGAAGTGGTTGGGATCACCACACGCGAAGCAGACTTGGGCGTTGATCGCGGGTGCCTGAGCCGCTTGTTGGCCTTGAGGAGCTGGAATTAGAGCTTGATGAGCAGTAGCTTGGGTTGGTGCTTGCCGGGGACCAGTATGGCAGTTGGCGGTGAAGTGGTCGTACATGTTGCAATGCACGCAAAATCTGCAAGCGATACCTACCAGATGATGATAAGTACATGTAGGGCAAGCAGGGTGAGGGCCAGTGTAAGCACGCTTTGCAGGCGGTGCATAGGTAACTTTTGTTGGAGCTGATCGGTGCTGAGATTGCTGGTGAGCCGGTACGGTTTGAAGTGGAGCAGCAGTAGTAGTGACAACACAGTTCTTGTTGCTGGAGCTGCTGTTGTTGTTCTTCCTCTTGCGACGAGAGGACTTCGATGACTGAGGAGCGGCGGCGGTTTCAGCGGTTGGTGCGGCGGTAGCTTGATGCAGATTCTTGGTAGCATTATCCTAAAATCCAGCTTTGACTCGCTTGTCGTTGATCTCAGCGGCAAGCAGGTAAGTCTCCTCGATTGTTGCTGGCTTTGAAGCATGCACAAAATCTGCAACACAATCCGGCAGAGCGCGGATGTACTTCTTGATTGTCATGTCAGCAGTCTTCACTTGATCAGGACAGATAATACTGAGCTGCTTGAAGCGAGCAGTCAAAGCAGCGTTGTCACCATCCTTCTGCTTCAGATGCCAGAATTCGTCCTCCAGCTTTTGGCGCTCATGAGGAGGGCAAAACTCTTCTAGCATGATGTTCTTCAACTCATCCCATGACAAACCATAAGCTGCGTTATTTCCACGTTTGTTCCTCTCGGCCGTCCACCAGTCTAAAGCGCGAGACTGGAAGACGCCGGTAGCATTCAGAGTGCGGAGATTGTCAGGACATCCACTCTGACGCAGGGTGACCTCGATTGAGTCGAACCATTGAAACAAAGCCGTAGGGCTATCTTCGCCAGTGAACTCTTTCAGTCTGCAAGCTTTGAAATGTTTGAAGCTAAAAGCAGCTTTGGGAGTAGCTTTAGGAGCTTCGGTCCTGGACTCTTCAGACGATTTGCTCACATTCTCGTATAGTTCACTCACGATCTGAGGAACTACCTTTGCCACTTGCTTAGCGATGAGAGCGGCAAGGCGTTTGTCTCTCTGTTCTTGACGAGTAACTCGGGGGTGACGGGGTCCAGATGAGGGTCCAGATGACGACATTGTCTGCAACAGACATCGCCATAGGGCTCAAACTCAATATAATCGAATCTCACCTCACACGTCTAATACTACTAAAGCTCAAGAACATGATCACGTAAACTCATAGGCACATAATCACAGGTTCACATAAGCACAGAAGCACATAAACACGTAAGGCACAGAAGCACATAAGCACGTAAAACACAGAAGCACATAAACATAGAAGCATATACGCACAGGAGGCAGTCAGAATACAGGAACCTATCATTCAAAGTCCGCGAGCGTTCGAGAATAGCGATCGCGAATAGCATAGCGAGTAATACATCATAAGCGAATAATATAGCAAGCAACATGGCGTACGGTGGTTCCTCTTGGTAGTAGCGATTTGTTAGCATATTGAGGTAGGTGTGCAATGCGAGTCGTGGGTGTTGATCAAAGCGAAAAGCGAATAAATCACCAAAATCGTAACACATAGACAGATAAAATCACATAAAGCACATAAAATCCACATAAAACGACAAGAGCGACTCTGATATATGCCGTTCCAGAATTGAAAACACATAAAATCAGAGATTGCAAGCTTGAAATTGAAAATAGATTGTCTTAGGCTGATAGACATCGACTACCCAAAGTGGTTCGACTATTCACAAGGACTTTTGGTACACACTTGGCCTTCGGGACTGTGCTCTCGCCTCGAATCTGGGCGAATGGCACGCATCCTTCCAGTTTCAGCGTGACTTCAAGTCATTGGAGTCTGTCGAGACTTTGGTGAGAGTTTTGTAAAACAAAAATAGAGATCAGAACAAGTCATCAAGATTCGGATTTCACTCCTGACCTAACAACTTGGTTCTTGTTTTTGATAAAATAAAGGAGAATTATGCGTCAAAGTATGGATTTCACTCTTGATTCAACGCTAATTCTCCTGTTTGTAGACAAAATGTGGGTCGAACAAGCAACTTAGCCGAGAATTTGCGGATTTCACACCTAATCTCAACCTAATCTCTCATTCATCTTTGAAATTAGAGTGCAGTGATAGTGTAGCGTAGGCGAGAATAGCAAGAAATAGCAAGTAAGCTCGTACGTAACCCCTACAGGGTGTGCACAAGTCGGTCAGTTGGTACCTAACTATAGACTTGGTCGTTTCTAAGACATCGACCCGGACTAGGTCGAGTCTTGCCTAATTCCCTATAGTTATGGCTCTCATACCAATCTGTCACACCCCAACCGATGGCGGAAACATCGGGGCGTGGCACTAAGCGAAACAGATTGTCCAGAAATTTCCATAATAACTATAATTACCAATTATTTAAGCATCACATCCCATACCATGACATAAAAAGTAATTTTAATTATTACAGACAAAATCCAATCAAATTTTTCTGTTCCGAAAAATCAGATTTCAATACATACGATTCATTTATTTGTTTCTAGACCTTTCCTAGCCTCGATTTCACAGTAAGCCAAGCATATAAACATCTTAAGCACCTGCCACATACGTTAAAGTAAAAGTCAATACACATAGTGTAAAGGTGAGCATACAAGTTTAATAGATATAATAGAGTTCGAATTCGTTTACGCTTAACCAGCACGTACACAGTGTGAAATGAAGCACATTAGTTATTGACATGAACCTATCGATACCAATGACTGCCCAAGGCAGTTCGTAATACATACTCACCACTGTGAGCCATGTAACAAATTATTCTTAACAACCCCTGAGTGAACAGGTGCTGAGTCCAAACTATAGTACTATCGTTGCTAAGGCAGGTAGACAACATTCCATGTGTAAACATAACAAACAAGCATTCATTAAGTCACGTATAACATGCGGTAACGGTTAGCGTTAAAGTATTGCGTAGTGTGTTCGATATGATTTAGAATAAGTAACGTATGTAACACCCAAAAGTGCGTAAAGCAAAAAGGGTTCAAGTATACTCACGGCGATTGATGGATTGAAGGGAGCGCTAGAGAGTAAGGTTAGCCTGATCAGAGCGATAGCATAAATGATAAGCGGCGCGTAAAATGAAGCAAAGTGTTAGTGGATCGGACGACAATCCGATCGGGTGGCTATCCGATCGGGTGACAGGTCGATCGGATGACAATCTGTTCGGGTGGTCGCCCGATCGGGTGGCCACTCGACTGGATTATCATCTCGTTTGGGATGGATGTGTTTGTGTATGTGTATGATGGCTTGACTTTTGAGGTTTTCGTTGTAGCATTTTTAAAACAGAGAAGTATCTCTACCTTTCGGGTCGGTCGATTGAACGCCTGTTCGATCGGACAACAATCCGATTGGCGAGGCTCCTCAGGTTGAGAACAAGTTCACAGCAGGACAGTCACTCGATCGGATGGCTATCCGATCGGGTGGCAATCCGTTCGGATTGAACATGTTGAAAAATTGTTTAAGTGTTTGAAGTCAAACATCACATGGTCGGGTGGTAATCCGATCGGGTGGCAATCCGATCGGATGGCAATCCGTTCAATGTTCAAAACCTCAAATGTTGAAGTAAAAGTTAAGTGTGGGACCCAAGGTGCAATCCGATTGGGTGGCAGTCCGGTCGGGTGGCAATCCGATTGGACGGCAATCCGATCGGACGGCAATCCGTCCCAGATGACCTGGTCGTCTTCTTCCTTGGTTGTTTTGGTAGTTTTTCATTTTCTCGAGGTTGTATGATAACGTGTCAAACAACAGAAACCTCGTCAAGACTTAGCGACCCGATCGGACAGGAATCACCCTAGTCCGACTAGTTAACTGTTCGAGACGGTGTCTCATGTTTAACCCGAAATCAGTAACCTCGTGGATAGAATCCAGATCTTGAACCAACACATCCACAAGAAAGAGTAGAAGATTAGAACAAGCTCTGATTCCATCGGTTTTGAGTGCATTGAGTGTAAAAGAGTTGAAAGAAAGTTGGAAAACCATCTTTCAATCCTTTTCACCATGAGTATGTTCAGATCTATGCAAGATCTTTGTTTATTTATGTGGAAATCGTTCAGATCTAAGTTGTTTTTTGTAGGATTGAAGCCAAAACATGAAGTTCTTATGAACACCATGATGACATCATCCTAGAATACCTCAAATCTAGTGATTTCACGGTTAAAAGTTAAGATTCAAAATATAGAAAGGTGTAGGAATGCATGTAGATCAAGAAAGTACAAGATTTAGGTGGAAAACTTACAAGAATCGTAAGAGATCTGAGGAAATAGCGGTTGGAGCGAGTGGAGAGGAAGAGAGCTGTCAAGATCAAGTGATGTTGACATGTAGGGAGTATTTATAGGGTTTCCATAAATGGAAAGGAGGAAAGAGGCTGGTCGATCGAGTGGCAGCCCACTCGGGTGGCAGCTCGATCGAGTGGCAGCTCGATCGGGTGGCAGCTCGATCGAGTGGCACTTCGGTCGGGTGGCAACTCGGTCGGCTGGCCACTCGATTCGAGTGCTCGGTGCGATGAGTTTTGCGATTTTGATTCTCGTGTTGAGCGTTGCAATGTGATAGAGTTTCCTATTCAAATTACTTTTAATCCCAACTACTATATCAACATACAATCATCCTTATTTAACGTTCGTTTAGCGTTTGCGATTGAATTGCGATTGCGTTTCGATTAATCACCACATCATAAAACATAAATAACATGCACAAGTAACACATAAAGGGCACACACACATAAGAACAATATTCAGAACGCGTAATTCTAGTTGCGAGTGCGATTGCGGTAAGCGATAACGCGATAAGACATGCGATAAATACAACTAACGTAAAAGCATAAAAAGTCTATCTACAAGTCAAAGAAGCCAAAACAGGAATTGAGCAAAGAGTGACAGATCTCAATTAGCAATCTTGTCTCCCTTTGACTTCAATCTTGACTTTGACTTTCGAAACACGGGGTGTTACACTATGAATTACGGATTAAGGTTAAATGTTTGTGTTTTAGGAAGACATGAGGAATGGGAGCTGGTCGCAAGTTGAAGTCCCACCGCAGGCGGCAAAGGTGGGCTAACAAATCATACAGAAGAAATTCCATCTTGGTAACGAATGGAAGAAAGCTTTTGCTGGTTCAACTCATTTTAAGGGCATTGTTATGGAGAAAATGTAAATTCATTTTTTAAAGTTACGTATTTTTATTCCTTTTATTTTTTTATTTTAACGGTTTATTGTATTATGTTTGTAGCCTAACTCTGCTATTAGAGTTCAACTTATCAAGAACGGTAAGAAGATTGCCTCTTTTGTTCCCATTTTGCCGATGATGGTTGCTTGAACTACATAATGTATTTTTTGTATTGGAAAGAGTATTTATATCATGTTGGGAGTTTTTTTAAATCTATAATCTTTAATTGTTTTGTGTTTGGACAACGTTTTGAGCCCATGATTTGGGCGAAAGGGTCATGCTGTTGGTGATATTCCTGGAGTTAGGTTCAAGGTGGTTAAGGTTTTTGGTGTTTCTCTTTTGGCTCTTTTCAAGGAGTAGGGAAAGCCAAGATCTAAAATTATCGGAGAGTTTTTTTTACAGATTCTGAAGTGTTTGTTAAGGAGTTTTATTTATAAACATGTAGTTCGTAAAAGGTAACTTTGTCCTCCCACTTTATTTGCTATATTCATTGTTTTTTTTTCTAAGAACTTTTACCATTTGCATTTTTTTCTAACAAGTTTTACCATTTGCAATGAACCCGCGCCACATTGTAGTTCAAAATGAGTCGATTATTATCTAGATTTTTTACGCAGCCGCAACACATGGCGGGTAAAAATACTAGTTTTAACATATAAAACAAACTAACCAAACCAACTATTTCTTGAGTAGTTGAAATGTAACATAATGGAAGCAATATTTATTTTAATGTTTTATACGTTATCAAATCATATAAAAATTCTACCCAAGGTTTTATTCAATTTCTAACGTCATGACATCACTGATGTAGATGTTGTGGTCTAATAAAAACAAGTCTTTATTCACTTAAATACCTATATGAGTATGGGTAAGTAAGGTCGTTTCCACAGAGAATACATGGTTAGTGTTCAGTTGTGAAAAGTAAATTAACTAACTACTAAGAAAATTGCTGTTAATTGATTTAGAGAAATTTAATTGATTGTGTTTAAGAAAGTTATCGGATTTAAAGAAACGTAACTCCCTCCGGATTTCTGGTTCAATGTATAACAACTCTCCCAAAGCCATTAAAATACTCCTATACGTCCTAAAATATACCCCATGTGTGAGAAACGGACCCGAATAACCTTTAATTTAATAAAAATCAAATAAAACAAATTTTTAATGCCTGTGGCGGCCCGCGACGGACATACCTCCAGTGTGTTGCGGGGCGCGACGGCCTTTGTTTGTCGGTCACACAATGGTAACACGTGTCCTAGTTCGTGGCAGGTCTTCCCTTGACTCAACCAACCTATACCCTAGCTATTGGCAGCTCGCGGCCCGCGACGGGCATAGCCCTAGGGCGTCGCAGGGCGCGACGGACTTCGGAAAATCATATAAATTGAGCAGCAGCGGCACATTTCACAGTCGCTCAATTCTTTTTCTCTCTCGAAATATATAAGCTAAAATACTCGGGTATAATACCCCCTAAAAAGCGAAGCTCTGCCTCGTTGTAAGTATTATAACCCCCGGTTACGTATTAGTTACTCTGCTCGATTGATCTAGAGCTCCGTAACGCATGTCAAGGCTCTATCTGACTCAGTCATTGGAGTTCTAACTCGGGGGTATAACTAATGTAAGTTGGGTTATATTACTAACACGTGTGCATTGTTTAATTTAATAGATTATAACTAGGAAGTCACCTGAAAGCAGTAGTATTATCCAAAATAGCAATGTGAGTATATTCACCTTTTGTAAACTGTTTTACAAAACCTCAATTATTTTAATGTATATTTAGCAGTGATTGAGTCTATGTATTTGATGTGCACAAAATGCAACATATAAATTACATCAATTGTGGCATAAAACTAACCCTTTTTTAGTACTAATGTTGGAAAAAGTGTGTTTTTGTCTTCCTTTTGTATTTTCAGGATTAAATGAGCTCAAATTAACAAAAGAAGCAAAAAGGCAGCTAAATCTAACATAAATACAAGAAAAGGAACAAACGTGGCATGCCCGACCTCACCGACAGCATCTCCCCAAGCAAAACAAGAAGACAGAAAGCTGAACACGCCCCGTGCTCAGTGAACACGGGGGCGTGCCCAAGTGTCAGCATAAAAGACAAAGCTGTAGAAGCTTCTATTACCCACCACGGGGCCGTGCTCAGCAGACACGGGGCCGTGGTCAACTATAAGATTCGCAGAATCCAGGCAAATCTTGATAGTACAGATACGCTTATGCACACGGGGTCATGCGCAGCGGACACGGGGCCGTGGTCAACTAATGCAGACAAACTGCAATTAATGAAGACAAAGAAGAGGATGGACATAGGGCCGTGCCCACTGGACACGGGGCCATGCCCGAGCTACTGTTCAGGCTATAAATAGGGGTGCTTGGCTCATTTGCAAACCATCCCTTGACACACCACCTCTCTCACACTTCACCCACCACCCACCACCATCATAACACCATCATCCACCACCATCATCCACCACCATCATCCATTGTCCATCATAGAGTGTGTGAGTCGTCTCGGGATCCAAGATTGATCGTAAGAGTTCTTGACAATCAAAGGCCATGTTTGCCTAAGTCTCTTACATCACTTGGTGAAGACAAGTGTCTAGTGTAATACTTTTTATTTTTAATCTTTTCGCACTTTTTACTTGGTTATGTATTAATGACTTTAATAACTAGTTTCTTATGTTGAAGGTGATTCTTCCTTATCGTTTGTCCGCGGTGTCTTGGCATTATTTTACTGTCTATATAAAATAAAAGATTTTCACCATTCATATCTCCACGGTCTATATGGAGGTATGTTGGCTACCTGGTCGGGGGTTAAGGGAAGGGTTTGGTAAGAGTCTTGCCTTGTTCAGTGTATAGATCCTGCAAGGACCTGGGTCAAATTTAGTAGGACCTCCTTTAATACCCACCGGTATTGGATGGCGGGGGTCCAAACTCTTTGATCCCCTCATATGTAAGCTACTATTAATACTTTAACCCGGCTAATTAGGACTGTATCCCTGCTGACTCAGACTACTTAGCCGAGGGTAACGTTACCTTCAAAAGAGGGGCCTACCACAATACGCATTAATAACTTAATTAATTATCTTTCAATAATCCGACCCTTTAGGATTGTATCCTTGCTGACTCAAACTACTGGGTTGAGGGTAACGCCACCTTTAAAAGAGGGGCCTACTACAATAACTAAGATAATCTCTTAAAAAATGCAAAAGTGCGGAAATAATCAAAGGTTACACTAAACACGAGTCAGAGCCAAGTGATTCATCTTGTCTATTTGTTTTTATTTTTATTTTATTTTTCAGCATTTTAGTTAGTTTTTATTTTTCTTGTTTAAAAACCTTATTCTAAACTTTTGATTTGATTAGACGTTGAGGATAAACCGGTACTAAAAGCTCTTGTGTCCTTGGACGACCTCGGTATCTTGCCAACACTATACTACGCTCACGATGGGTGCACTTGCCCATATGTGTGTTTGGTGTTAGTAAAATATCGTGTTTTATAAATTTAAAACTTGACTAACGTGTAAAAGGGCTTAAAATATACTTAATTCCATATACCACCACACACGCACCAAGTTTTTGGCGCCGTTGCTGGGGACACAAGGATTTTAAGAAAGCTTAAAATCGACGGCCTAATCAGTTTTTCAAAACCTTTTCAAAACGCGCTCACTGAACACGAGCCGTGCTGCATATTTTTCATAAAACACCCAGATACAGTAACTTGAACACGGGGCCGTGCTCACTGAACACGCCCCCATGCTCAACGAAATCAGTAACTTTAATTAAAACGCCCAGATACATATTCTGTACATGGGGCCGTGTCTAGCCTCTGTTTCCGTTTTTATTTTTGTTTTCTGATCTCGAGACTTTGTTGTGGTCTGCTGAGTGATTCTTATGGATCAATACTCAGGAGGTTACAACTACACCTGTGAGGAGGATGATTATAGGAGTAACTATTGCACTAATTGTGTCAACTTCATACACATCCTATGAAGACCAAAGGTATGAACCTCCTCCATCATACTCATATTTTGATGAACCAAGGTATGAGCCTTCTTACTCATACTTTGAGGAACCAAGATATGAGCCACCACCTTCATATGCTTACTATGAGGAACCTTGGCGTGAACAACCCACCTCATATGAGTATTATGAAGAACAAAATTACGACCCTTATCCATCATATACTTACAATGAAGGACAATGGTGTGAACCATCTACTTCCTATGAGTATTATGAGGAACAAAGGATCGAACAACCGGATTCAAGCTTTGAAAATCCCGATCCTTTTTCTATAACCGAAGTGACCGATAGGATATTAGAACACCTTAAAGTTATCGAGCGCTATATAAAAGAAACTCGCGCAAGGGAAGAGGAGTCCCGCACAAGAGAAGAATTAAATAAAGAAGAGATAATTGAAAGGGTAAAAATGGAAGAACAAATAAGTGAAAAACCAACACATGAGTTAAACAACGAAAAAGGTGAGTCCGACAACGTTAAAATTCAAGAAGAGTCTAATTTTGAAGAAATTAATCTCTTGTCACCTTCTTTTGAAAATCATTGTTTAGTACCCACTCATGCTAAGTTTTTAAAAGAGTTAAACACTAACACTAAAATTGACGAAACAGTAAGTATTAAGTTAACTAATGATCAAACCTCGCTAATAAAAGAAGATCCATTTGAAATCAACATTACACCGGTTCCATGTTTTTTTCAAAATTCATTTATTAGTATTGTCACAATTGATAAAGTTCTTTGTGTTAACATAATGCCCAACTACATTTTCGAAAAATTAAGTATTAGTGATTTTCTCCACTTCAAATACCCATTTTTCTATCTAATCGGAAAGTTATAAAATCAATCGGTGTAGTTGAGGATGTCTTGGTTCAAACAAATCAAATGGTAATCCCAATCGACTTTGTCATCCTCGATGACGATCCTCTAGTGTTGGGACGACCCTTTGTAAAAACTCACGAAGCTTTGAAAAACCGGAAGTTCAACAATCTACCTCTTCAATTAGGGGCATTTAAAAAGTGTGTCGATCTTGAGCGATCAATGAAATATCCATTCGGCAATAATGGCCGCCTAATTGAAGATGAAGATGAACCACCCGATACAAGTGAAAAGTTTGACCACTTTGTTGAAGAAGAGGTCGCCATAGAACAAACTTTTAAAGTTCTTGATCAAAATGAGCAACCAAATAAGGAGTCTCCTAAAGACCCACCTCTTGAGCTCAAAGAACTTCCAAAAGGTTTGGAATATGCTTTTCTAGACAAAGATGGTAAATCACCTGTAATTATTTCGACTAAGTTAGATAGTATAGAAAAAGAAAAGTTAATTAACCTTTTGAAAAAACATAAAAATGCGATTGCTTGGAAGCTTGTAGATATTAAAGGAATAAGTCCTTCCATGTGCACACACAAAATTTTAATGAACGATGACTACAAATCAGTAATACAACCACAACGTCGAGTAAATCCAAATGTTCAAGAAGTGGTTAATAAAAAAGTCATCAAATTACTTGACGCCGAACTTATTTATCCTATCTCCGATAGTCCTTGGGTAAGTCCCGTCCAAGTAGTTCCAAAGAAAGGAGGTATGACGGTAGTAACTAACGAAAAGAATGAATTAATACCAACGAGAACCGTCACATGATGGAGAGTATGTATAGATTATAGACGATTAAATGAAGCAACGAGGAAAGATCACTTTCCTTTACCCTTCATTGATCAAATGTTAGAAAGATTATCCGGTCATAAATTTTACTGTTTCTTGGATGGTTTTTCAGGTTACTTTCAAATCCCGATAGCACCCGAAGACCAAGAAAAGACAACCTTCACATGTCCCTATGGAACTTTTGCTTATCGTCGCATGCCATTTGGTCTATGTAATGCCCCCGCAACCTTCCAACGTTGCATGGTAGCCATCTTCCATGACATGATAGAAAACACAATGGAAGTCTTCATGGACGACTTTTCTATCTTTGGGGATTCATAGGACCAATGCCTCGACAACCTTGAACGAATGCTATCCCGAT
Organism: Helianthus tuberosus; assembly: GCA_030545235.1. NCBI lineage: Eukaryota > Viridiplantae > Streptophyta > Magnoliopsida > Asterales > Asteraceae > Helianthus > Helianthus tuberosus. The sequence continues at coordinate 32,231,317 of CM060447.1, forward strand.
GTGAGGAAACTAACCTCGCCCTTAACTGGGAAAAATGCCATTTCATGGTAACTGAGGGAATAGTACTCGGTCATAAAATCTCGAGCGAAGGAATGGAGGTTGATCGAGCCAAAATAGACACTATTTCTCGATTACCACCCCCATCCTCCGTTAGAGCTATCAGAAGTTTCCTAGGGCATGCCGGATTTTATAGGCGGTTTATCAAACACTTTTCTAAAATCTCAAGGCCTCTAACAAAATTACTTGAGAAATATGCCCCTTTCATCTTTGACAAGGATTGCAATCAAGCATTTCTAACCCTTAAGGAAATGCTAGTCAATGCACCTATCATGATAGCGTCTGATTGGAAATTTCCTTTCGAAATCATGTGTGATGCAAGTGACTTTGCAGTTGGAGCTGTCTTGGGACAAAGAAAAGAAAAGCATTTTCACCCAATTTATTATGCTAGTAAAACACTTAACGATGCACAAGAAAATTACACAACAACTGTAAAAGAATTACTAGCTGTGGTATTTGCTTTTGATAAATTTCGTTCTTATCTTGTTCTTTCTAAAACTATAGTCAATACAGATCATGCAGCCATTCGATATCTCTTAAAAAAGCAGGACGCAAAACCACGTTTGATTCGGTGGATTTTACTCCTCCAAGAATTTGATATTGAAATCAAAGACAAAAGAGGAGCAGAAAACACCGCAGCAGATCATCTTTCACGCTTAGAAGACCCAGCTTTGGAGGCAACCAGGGACGAGCAAATCAACGAAAAATTTCCGACGGAGTCCCTAGAAATGGTGGAATACAAAGAAGAACCATGGTACGCCGACTATGCTAACTACTTAGCTAGCGGTATAGTCGCTAAAGGTTGGCCACATCATCAAAGAAAGAAATTCTTTGCTAATGTGAAGCATTATTTTTGGGAAGATCCTTATCTTTTCAAAATGTGTGCCGACCAACTCATCCGACGATGCGTACATGGTAGCGAAGCACGAAGAATTCTCAGCCATTGTCACGAGGGTCCATACGGAGGACATCATGGTGCCGCTAGTACCGCATGAAAGGTATTTGATTCAGGGTTTTATTGGCCAACCATTTACAAAGACGCCCAAAGTCTTGTCAGAACATGTGATGCTTGCCAAAGAACAGGTAATATTTCTTCCAAAAACGAAATGCCACAAAATGGCATTCTTGTTTGTGAAATTTTTGATGTGTGGGGACTCGACTTTATGGGACCTTTCCCACCGTCAAAAGGAAACAAATATATACTTGTGGCAGTAGATTACTTGTCTAAATGGGCCGAGGCCGAGGCACTTCTAACAAATGATGGAAGAGTCGTGGTAAGATTTCTGAAAAAATTATTCTCTCGTTTTGGAACACCTAAAGCATTAATAAGTGATAGAGGTACCCATTTTTGTAACCATCAACTTGAATTTTTTTTAACAAGATATGGGGTCTATCACCGGGTCTCAACAGCATATCACCCTCAAACAAACGGACAAGCCGAAGTGACTAATAGAGGTTTAAAACGAATACTCAAAAAAACCGTAAGGTTAAATAAAAAGGAATGGGCTGATAAATTTGATGTTGCTTAATGGGACTTTCGAACTGCTTATAAAACAACAATAGGTACAACCCCATATAAGCTAGTCTATGGAAAAAGCTGTCATTTGCCAGTAGAAATTGCACACAAAGCCTACTAGGCAATTAAAAATGTAAACTTAGATTTATAATTTGCTGGTAGAAATCGATTTTGTCAATTAAATGAATTAGACGAACTTAGGAATTATGCATACTCAAACTCAGAAATTTATAAGGAAAGAATGAAAAACTTGCATGACAAACATATTAAACCTAACGAATTTCGAGTAGGAGATCAAGTTCATTTGTTTAATTCACGACTTCGACTATTTCCTGGTAAATTAAAGTCTAGGTGGTCAGGACCTTTTTCCATCACCCATATTTTCCCACACGGTGCAGTAGAAATTAAATCTCGGAATGGAATTCCATTCAAAGTCAATGGCCAACAGCTGAAACTCTATCAAGGATTCATTGAGGATGAAGAGGAAGAAATCTCGCTTCAAACGATCGAAGAATAAAAGCAACAACATCATACCTGGGGCACTCACACGAGCACTTAAAAAAAACTTCGCTCGGCACGAGGCCGTGTCCGCTGGACACGGGGCCGTGTCCGCGCGACTGTCGGGATAAAACCCCTTTTTCATAACAGTTACTTCATTCCACACGCCCCGTTTCCCCGAAGACGCTCTGGTTCAAGGCGAATTTCCGCAGATTTTCGACGTCTCCTCGAATTCTAACAATATCAAGATGTCGAAGAAATTCACAAGGTTCAACGCAAGTGAGCAAGATGCTAAGGCTAGATACGACATGCTTCAAACCAGACCGGAAGAATACCCAAGACAAGTGTGCACGGATATGTTGACATTGGTAAACCAACTTGACCGCTTCAACAACCTAGTCACCGGACCACTGAGAGTCCCCCTTACTACTCGCCTTCGCTCAGTCCCCGAATATACTTTGGAATTTTATAGCACCTTTGTGTTCAATTCAAGGAGCGACCCATTTGACAATGATGGGGTAGAGTTCAGATGTAGGGGGACCAAATACTCGATTTCGATGGCACAGTTTGGGTCGATAGTCGGGTTGTATGCGGAGGAGGATGCGGGTAATGAAGAGAACACCGGAGGGGTGCGAGAGTTGGATGAGAAAGAACGCCAAGCCGCGTGGGCTCAGATCGGTGAAGGGCACTACAACCCGAGCAGCACTAAGAGCACTAAGCTGAGGGATCCGCTTTACCGTTACATTCATAGGGTCCTCACTTACTCTCTTAGCCAAAGGCATGACAGCGGTGGCGTCGTTGGGTTGAGAGATCTGGTGGTCCTTCATTGCATTCACAACCGCAGAAACCTCGATGTTCCGTACCTCCTGCTCCGAAACATTCACTAGAACCGGCTTGCTTCTCTGCCAACCCCTATCTTCTTCGGGGGGTGGATATACCGTCTCTTCAAGCATTTCGTGAACATGCCTAGGTCATTCGAAAGGAGCCCATGGTCGGGAAGAGTGGATGTACACATCTGCCGGTCCATGAACTTAATATATGAGGCTGAAGACGGGACAGTTAGCTTCCAAAGGATGCAGGGGCATGCATGGAACCCGCAAGAGGCACTCGTCCTCCACGCTCCACAACATCATCAGTACCAATACCAGCCCCATGGTGATCCGGGCCAATCCTCCTCACAAGGAGGTGGTTTTCCTAACTTCCAAAGTTTACATGATTTGTTGCAGGAAAACCTTATATGCAGCAGGAACACCTATAACATGGCAAGCAACACGTACGCCCGGGTCGGAGCAATCGAGAGAAACATATCCGATATCCAAGATGATATTGGGAATATCCGGGAGTACATGGCGGGGCACGAAGGAGGAGATGATGATGAGGATGAGGACATGGACTAGGAGGGAGGAGCGGAGGCAGAATCGGTTGGTTGGTGATCTTACAGGTTAACCCTTTTTATCTTGAAAAATTTCCGGCCTGCGTGCCGTGTGTTGAACAATTTACTTTCCTTTAACTCTTTTTACTTTCTGCATTTCTTTTTCTTTTTAACCTTGTGACGTGGATGTTGAACTTGGTAATTTAGGATGTTTGCTATGGTTTGGTGTAGTGTTTATTGATAAAACAGGTACATACGAGGCTTAGAGCACTAAACATTAGCGCTACTAAAGCCGGGAGAGGAAAACCAGAGCCAGAAACCTGTTTTTCAACCTTGCAGATTGTCTACACGGGGTCGTGTCCAGCCGACACGCCCCCGTGCCCACTACCACAGACCTGCTGTTTGTTTAAATTCTGCAGACTTTTGACAGACACGGGGTCGTGCCCAGTGGACACGCCCCCGTGTCCACCTTCTGTAAGTTTTCGTTACTGGCACCTTAACACGGGGTCGTGTCCAACGGACATGGGACCGTGTCCAGATTCCCAGTAACATAAATTTTGCTTTTTCACACCTTTTTACACATTAAATCAACCTAAAAACTTATTTTTGGGACACATTGAGGACAATGTGTAATTTAAGTGTGGGGGGGGGGGGGGATGCTAAAGCTTTGAATCTTGCAAGTCCTAAATACAAGCCTTACACAAAACTCTATTGAAACTGCTAATCACCTAATTTTTTTTCAAAAATTTTCATTTTTCTTTACTTGTCTAGGTTTAATTTGGGAATTTCAAATTCTATAAAGGTTATATTTTTACAAATTTACAACCGATAGCGTCGTGATAAAAAGAACCAACATAAGAAGATTATGAAAAGGCATGACAAGTTTAGTTAAAATTTGATTATATATACTTGATCACATAAAAACCCATTCCCACAAAAGTGAGTTTTGAGCCTTTATTGAGCAAACAAATACATATCTTTAAACTAAATGCTCATTTTTCGTTTCTTGTGTGAATAGCCGCTTGGTTCTTACAACTCTAGAACTTGCCACGACGATACGTTCCCGGTCCTTACCAACTTAAACCCGGGTAAGTAAATGATGGAGGCATTAGGACTAACCCTTTTTATTTCTACACCATTATTTTTTTTACCACCTACCCAAAATCCCCCTAGTTAACCCCTTTGAGCCTAAACCGTTTCATTTCTTAACCCAAACACCCTTTCACCCACCAAAACCTTTTTATTTTTAACCCTTTGTTTTAGTAACAAGCTCGGTTTTTCGTATGATTCTTCCAAAAAAAAAATTGTTGATGATGAAGCAAAAGAAATAAACAAGCAAGTTCATAAAAATAACTTTGTTTGAATAAATGCTTCATCCAAATAAAAGTTGCAAACAAATAAAAAGTCTTACGAAAACCGACGCTTCTTACGCTTTTCGCCCTTTTCTACTAACCACTAACCCAGCCACCTACCTTTAACCCAAGCCTAACCCTTCATCCAAAAGTCCTCTTGATATTTACAAAGGTATATAGTTAAAAAGGAGGAGGATTGATTGCTTGGCAAGCCTATGGTAGGAGTAAGTTCCATGCCGCTCTCGAGTGATTCACTAAAATACATCATCGGCCGAGTGTTGAGTGATCCCCCGTGAGGTATGTGAACTTGTATATAAATGGAATTTTAAAAGGCATGTTATGCCCTAATAAGTAATTTATCTTATGAAAAGTTTTAAATAAATCATGACGAATAGGATTGTAAATAAATAAAAATAAAACCTAATAAAGAATCTTGGAAATCCCGACACTCTATGACAAGCCCAAAATCCTTCTCTTCTACCCATTCCATTTAGGAGTGTAAAGCCACATTATAAAGAGTTTTGCTTGAGGACAAGCAAAGATTCAAGTGCGGGGGTATTTGATGTGCACAAAATGCAACATATAAATTACATCAATTGTGGCATAAAACTAACCATTTTTTAGTACTAATGTTGGAAAAAGTGTGTTTTTTTCTTCCTTTTGTATTTTCAGGATTAAATGAGCTCAAATTAACAAAAGAAGCAAAAAGGCAGCTAAATCTAACATAAATACAAGAAAAGGAACAAACGTGGCATGCCCGACCTCACCGACAGCATCTCCCCAAGCAAAACAAGATGACAGAAGGTTGAACACGCCCCGTGCTCAGTGAACACGGGGGCGTGCCCAAGTGTCAGCATAAAAGACTGAAGGGGTAAGGTCCCAAAAACCTCATAAAAAGGACTTGAGACCGTACCACAAACTAACTTTTCTAGCCTTTTGACCTTGCGCGGCCGCGCACTGGTCCTACTAAAGGAAGAAAGAAATCAGCAACTTATAGTCGCGCGCCCAAAAGGATAACATAAATCCTTGCGCCTTCTTCCCCTCAACAAAGGATCAAAAAAAGCCTTTGTACAATACTTCCGCCACAACATCCAGACTTGGATATTATTTTACCCAGACTTGGGGTTTATTCGCCTGTATCCACATAGTAAGGTGTCACACTGGATTATGGCAGTAATCTTCTAGAAAGAAATACAATCGTGCACCACCCAGACGGTTATAACCGTCTGGACACGTGTCGTCACCAGAAGCAATTCTGAAATCACAACAAAGGCATGCGATCTGGGAGTAATCTCCATTTAATCTCTTTCCACGTGGCAACCTCCTAGCCACAGATCAAACCACGATCCGTGTGCATTCACTTCGGATCGAGGTTAATTAACGTCAGATCAAAGAAATCAAACGGAAGAAAAAATAACCGCTACGGCGTTAGGCATTTTCCGTTATCTTTTCAATAATAGGTTTTCCCTCCCAAAGTTCCCGGTTATAAATAAGAGAACGGTTCAGGTATAAACTCAGACTACTCTCACTCTTCAAATACTTATCTTCTCCGATACCAATACTTATTCTCACGCCGGAGTCGGGTCAAGGAGAGAACCTTCTTCTCCCCTTGGCGAGGCTAACGGTGTTCTTTTTTGCAGAATTACCGGAGAAGTTAATCCATTGCGACTGAATCAACCGAGAGAGAGCTAACCCTTTATGCGGATTCAAACCCCCTAACTATCTCGGTTCCGACCATTTAGTTGGTGTTTCTTCATTGGCGCCCACCGTTTTCTCAGTTTTTCTAGTCTCTACCTCGTTTCGATTCAGTTCATTCTGTTTTCTGTTTTTGCACATGGCAGAAAATTCGTCATCTCACCGACACCCTGGTCCTCGACCAAACGTCGGAAACAATTTACAGCTAGATAAATCTCCAGAACATTGGTTTAGCAGATGCCAAGCTGCTATAAACACAATCGTTGTTCAAGTCGTCAGATCTGATTCGTCAAACATCAGATCTAAAAAAGTAATTGATACCTCAGAATTGGATCCACCAACACCACATAGGGAAGACATCCAATTCAGCCGATATAGCAGTTATCAGAGACAAATACACATGGTTCAGGGAGGTCCATCACGAAGACCAAATAAACGAAACTATGATCAACATTGGAGAGAACAGCAAGTAGTGTTCCCCGTTGTTCCTGGGGGCCCCCAGGAAGAACGACCAGTGATTATCACCGGTATTTTCGGTCATTACCGAACTGACTATATGTTCATAGATCCAGGAAGCTCGATGGACATCATATACGAGCAGTGCTTTAAGCAGCTTGATCCAGAAGACAAAGCACGTTTAGAGCCGGTCGATTTTCCCCTCACCGGATTCTGTAATGAAGCTGTATTTCCATTAGGGCAAATCGTTTTCCCGGTGACCTTATCCGATGGCGAGCACTCACGAACAGTTTCAGTTAATTTCATGGTCATGCCGGCAACATCACGACATGATGTCTTGCTCGGGCGAAGGTCACAAAGGGAATTTAGCATGATCACTTCCATCCCACACGCTGCTTGTGGATTCCCGACAGAAACTGGAGTTGCAATACTTTATTCAAGCAAAGAAGTCATGTTCGTAGATGACGAACCACCAGCAAAAGTAGCCAAACCTTCGGCATCAAATGAACCAGAGAAATGGGTTCTAAACAACGAGTACCCAGAACAGACCATTCTGTTAGGACCAGCCATTTCACCAGCAACACGCATACAACTAAAAGAGTTATTGTCTAACAACAAAGATATATTCGCCTGGTGCCCAGCAGACATGACTGGAGTCCCACGCGACATCGCGCAACATTGTCTAAACATCAAGCCATCAGTAGAACCTGTTGCTCAGGGGAGGCGCAGTTTCAGTGAAGAAAAAGCAAAAGCAATGGACGAGCAAGTAGCAGAGTTACTTAACGCGGGCATCTTGCGCGAAGTAAAGTACCATACATGGGTAGCCAACCCAGTAATGGTGCAGAAACATAGCGGCGGGTGGAGAATGTGCGTTGACTTCAAAGACCTGAATAAAGCATGCCCAAAAGATTGTTACGCGCTTCCAGAGATAGACAAGAAAGTCGACTCTCTAGCGTCATTCAGATGGAAATGCTTTCTTGACTGTTACAAGGGTTATCATCAGGTCCAGATGAAAGAAGAAGACGAAGACAAAACGGCGTTCCGCACAGATAAAGGCATTTTCTGTTATACCAAAATGCCGTTCGGCCTGCGCAACGCAGGCGCAACTTACCAACGCCTAATGGACACAATTTTCAAAGATGACATTGGCAAAACTGTCGAAGTATACATGGATGACCTCGTCATCATGAGTCATGAGGAAAGCACAATGCTTGATAATATCCAGTGCACATTCGACTCCTTGCGCAGCGTCAGTCTAAAACTCAACCCAACTAAATGCTCCTTCGGCATGGAAGAAGGGAAATTTTTGGGATTCATCGTCACAAAAGATGGTTTTAAAGTAAATCCAGAAAAGGTGCAGGCTATTCAGCTAATGCCGTCACCCGCAACAGTTAAAGAAATGCAAAGGCTCGCTGGGCGTTTAGCGGCTTTAAACAGATTTTTGGCTAATCACGCGGCAAAGTCTTATCCATTCATCAGTACGCTACGGAATTGCGCAAAGAAAACTGACTTTCAGTGGACATCTGAAGCGGAAACCGCATTCAAACAAATGAAAGAATGTTTAATTCAGCTACCAACATTGACAGCCCCAAAGGAAAAAGAGCCACTAATTTTATATCTATCTGCCGCGGAAGTAGCGGTCGGTGCTGTATTGATGGTAGAACGCGAAAACATCCAGACTCCAATCTATTACATCAGCAAAATGCTTACCGGTCCGGAAACTCGATACTCAATGATAGAAAAGCTAGTCCTAGCGCTAGTACACGCATCCCGACGTCTACGCAGGTATTTTTCGGGTCACGTCATCACAGTCCTTACCAATTACCACTTAGGCCAGATCTTATCCAAGCCCGACATAGCGGGACGACTGGCCAAATGGGCAATTGAACTGGGAGGTTACAACATTTTTTACAGACCAAGACCCGCGATCAAAGGGCAAGTGTTAGCAGACTTCACCATTGAAGTTCCTATCGATAAAATACAAGAATGTGAGGCAATCCAGAACCCAATACCTGTTTTCGATGACAGAGTCTGGACCTTACACACAGATGGTGCTTCCAATGACGATGGAGCAGGAGCAGGTCTCCGATTAATCAGCCCAGACAACCACGAGCTCACGTACGCTATACGATTAGATTTCAAAAGTACGAATAACGAAGCCGAATACGAAGCCTTTTTGGCAGGTCTTCGCTTAGCGTTAAAAATGGGGGCAAGAAATCTTGAAGCTAATGTCGATTCAAAACTGGTAGCCGAGCAATTTAATGGCAATTACGATGCAAAAGAAGCTATGGCATTGTACCTTGAACAAGCGCGGGTGTTAATCAACCAATTTCAAACATTCAAAGTTAATCACATAAACAGAAGCGAGAACAAACATGCTGACGCGCTAAGCAAGCTAGCTGCTACCAGCTTTCAGCACTTAGCAAAGGAAGTACGCATAGAGGTATTATCCAACCCTTCCATTCATCTCAAGCAAGTAAACGTTATAGAAATGGGAAATCCATCTTGGATGTCTCCGATTATCTTGTACCTCCAACACGGAAAGCTACCGGAAGGAAAGGCAGAAGCTCGGAAAATACAACACAAGGCGGTAAATTATGAAATGGCGGATGGCGTCCTTTACCGGAAATCATTCATGGGCCCATTACTACGCTGTGTCAATAAAACCGACGCCCAATACCTTGTCAGAGAAATCCACGAAGGATTATGCGGGATACACGCGGGACCGCGCATGGTTGTGGCAAAAATAATGAGTGCTGGATACTACTGGCCAGGAATGCACATGGACGCAGTCGACCTGTTAAGAAGATGCGAGGCATGTCAACGCCACGCACCAAAGACACTCCGACCTAAAAATCCACTAATACCTGTTACTTCCGCCTGGCCATTCCAGCAGTGGGGCATCGACCTCGTCGGTCCATTTCCTGACGCGCCAGGTGCGGTAAAATTCATCATCGTCGCGGTGGATTACTTCACAAAATGGGTAGAGGCTAAAGCTTTGGCCTCAACAACAGCAATGGTAATCCGTAAATTTATATGGGAACATATCATTTGCAGATTCGGATTACCATTGCGCATTATTTCCGACAATGGTACCAACTTCGCCGCCGAAGATCTTCAAAAATGGTTCAAAGAAATGAAGATCGAGCATAACTTCGCCTCCGTTGCGCATCCTCAAGCGAATGGACAGGTAGAAAGCATAAACAAACAGATCGTTGACGGCATAAAAGCGCGACTCGGGACAGCGCGCAGAGGATGGGTTGACGAACTTCCCAGCATCCTCTGGGCGCATCGAACAATGCCAAAGACTAGCACAGGTGAGACTCCGTTCAGTTTAGTCTATGGATCTGAGGCCGTCATCCCAGCCGAGATAGGTTTACCATTACCGCGCTTGATAGCTATGGAAAAACAGAACAACGAACAAGAAAGGAGAATGGATTTGGACCTTCTCGAAGAAAGGCGCGAGAACGCCGCCATAACAGAAGCAAGGTACAAATCTAAGCTCGAAAAATACTACAATGCACGCGTCCGCGTTTGCACTTTTGTCCCTGGTGATTTTGTCTTGCGCGACAATGAGGCGTCAAACGCTGAAAAGCCAGGCAAATTAGCGCCAAGATGGGAAGGACCATACGTCATTAACGAGGTCCTAGGCAAGGGAGCATATACCTTAAAAAGGATCGATGGGACCCTAGTTCCCCGCACCTGGAACGCACAACAATTGCGCAGGTGTTACATATGATCTAAGCCTTCAAAAGCATACAGGCAATGTCTTTCTTTATTATATAAAGCCTTGTGCTTTTATCAATACAAACATTATTTCTACTTATATTACTGTTTATTACAAATTGCATGTACTTTTTTGGGTTCGCGCGAAAACAATATGGTCAAACATTGTATACCTCATGAACAGTCTAAACAAAAAAAAAGGAGCAAACTGCTACGCCTTTTAGACAAACGTTCAAACATGAGCACAATACCATCTCTCATTCGCCTTACCTATCCAAAAAAAAAACAATTAAAACCATGCAACATATTGTAATTCAAACACGTATGAAGTATATACATTATCAATGTATCACCAAGTGTAACAAAACACTTCAGAAACAAGATCATGACAATGATCTTCACAATTTTAGTTCCAGAAACTAAAACAGTCAAACAAAAAACCTTGCTTCCACAAGACACCAAGATGATCAAACAAACAGATTTTAAACACTGATCACACCCGTGATCTTCAAAAGATAAGTTTTTACTAACAGACTTATATATACAAGCAAAAGACAGGACGATACAGCCCCCAAACCTAACCAACTGTAGGTTCGTCTTCAACATCCATCTTCACCAGAGTTTTCTTCCGACGACACTGGTACACCAACTGACATATACTCGAACGGAGGGATGGGAAACGAGCCACTAAATCTTCAACCGACAACACGACGGCCTCATTATCAACCTCCGGCGACTGAAGACCAACGTCAACAGACCTGACAGCAGACATCATCTTACCAGTTCCGGTAAGCAGCGGCGATGGAGAATCGGCAAGTAACAAAAGAGCTTCAGCAGCTTCTTGAACCCTTAAGATATCCGAAAGGCGCCGGGAACGAACGGTACTTTTTCCCTTCATCTTCTCCAAGTGAATGCTAAAAGGAATCCCAATACATATATATATATATAAAAACTCAACCTCGGAAAATGGGAACCCTGCTCATCATTAGTTATCAGAATTATATCACTTACGGCGCTACAGGAGCCAGGGTCACATCCTCATTAATAAGGTCTGACAAGCGCCATTACGAAATTCAAGAACGAAGAGAAAAATACCCACTCTGATTGCTAGTTGACGTCATCACGTGTCAGAGCATGATTACAAAGATTTTTCCTTTTTCCAACAGGATAAATCTTCTCATAGAAGCTTTCTTATTTCAAACGCGCCCAAAAACATTTCCCTCTCATAAGTCCAGTGCTCCACTTACTTGCATAAGTACAACACTAGACTGGGGGGACTTGAAGGGGTAAGGTCCCAAAAACCTCATAAAAAGGACTTGAGACCGTACCACAAACTAACTTTTCTAGCCTTTTGACCTTGCGCGGCCGCGCACTGGTCCTACTAAAGGAAGAAAGAAATCAGCAACTTATAGTCGCGCGCCCAAAAGGATAACATAAATCCTTGCGCCTTCTTCCCCTCAACAAAGGATCAAAAAAAGCCTTTGTACAATACTTCCGCCACAACATCCAGACTTGGATATTATTTTACCCAGACTTGGGGTTTATTCGCCTGTATCCACATAGTAAGGTGTCACACTGGATTATGGCAGTAATCTTCTAGAAAGAAATACAATCGTGCACCACCCAGACGGTTATAACCGTCTGGACACGTGTCGTCACCAGAAGCAATTCTGAAATCACAACAAAGGCATGCGATCGGGGAGTAATCTCCATTTAATCTCTTTCCACGTGGCAACCTCCTAGCCACAGATCAAACCACGATCCGTGTGCATTCACTTCGGATCGAGGTTAATTAACGTCAGATCAAAGAAATCAAACGGAAGAAAAAATAACCGCTACGGCGTTAGGCATTTTCCGTTATCTTTTCAATAATAGGTTTTCCCTCCCAAAGTTCCCAGTTATAAATAAGAGAACGGTTCAGGTATAAACTCAGACTACTCTCACTCTTCAAATACTTATCTTCTCCGATACCAATACTTATTCTCATGCCGGAGTCGGGTCAAGGAGAGAACCTTCTTCTCCCCTTGGCGAGGCTAACGGTGTTCTTTTTTGCAGAATTACCGGAGAAGTTAATCCATTGCGACTGAATCAACCGAGAGAGAGCTAACCCTTTATGCGGATTCAAACCCCCTAACTATCTCGGTTCCGACCATTTAGTTGGTGTTTCTTCAAAGACAAAGCTGTAGAAGCTTCTATTGCCCACCACGGGGCCGTGCTCAGCGGACACGGGGCCGTGGTCAACTATAATATTCGTAGAATCCAGGCAAATCTTGATAGTACAGATACGCTTCTGTACACGGGGTCGTGCCTAGCGGACACGGGGCCGTGGTCAACTAATGCAGACAAACTGCAATTAATGAAGACAGAGAAGAGGATGGACACAGGGCCGTGCCCGAGCTACTGTTCAGGCTATAAATAGGGGTGCTTGGCTCATTTGCAAACCATCCCTTGGCACACCACCTCTATCACACTTCACCCACCGCCCACCACCATCACAACACCATCATCCACCACCATCATCCATTGTCCATCATAGAGTGTGTGAGTCGTCTCGGGATCCAAGATTGATCGTAAGAGTTCTTGAAAATCAAAGGCCATGTTTGCCTAAGTCTCTTACATCACTTGGTGAAGACAAGTGTCTAGTGTAATACTTTTTATTTTTAATCTTTTTGCACTTTTTACTTAGTTATGTATTAATGACTTTAATAACTAGTTTCTTATGTTGAAGGTGATTCTTCCTTATCGTTTATCCGTGGTGTCTTGGCATTATTTTACTGTCTATATAAAATAAAAGATTTTCACCATTCATATCTCCACGGTCTATATGGAGGTATGTTGGCTACCTGGTCGGGGGTTAAGGAAACGGTTTGGTAAGAGTCTTGCCTTGTTCATTTTATAGATCCTGCAAGGACCTGGGTCAAATTTAGTAGGACCTCCTTCAATACCCACCGGTATTGGATGGCGGGGGTCCAAACTCTTTGATCCCCTCATATGTAAGATACTATTAATACGTTAACCCGGCTACTTAGGACTGTATCCCTGCTGACTCAGACTACTTAGCCGAGGGTAACGTCATCTTCAAAAGAGGGGCCTACCACAATACGCATTAATAACTTATTTAACTATCTTTCAATAATCAGACCCTTTAGGATTGTATCCTTGCTGACGCAAACTACTGGGTTGAGGGTACCGTCACCTTCAAAAGAGGGGCCTACTACAATAACTAAGATAATCTCTTAAAAAATGCAAAAGTGCTGAAATAATCAAAGGTTACACTAAACACGAGTCGGAGCCAAGTGATTCATCTTGTCTATCTGTTTTTATTTTTATTTTATTTTTCAGCATTTTAGTTAGTTTTTATTTTTCTTGTTTAAAAACCTTTTTCTAAACTTTTGATTTGATTAGACATTGAGGATAAACCGGTACTAAAAGCTCTTGTGTCCTTGGACGACCTCGGTATCTTGCCAACACTATACTACACTCACGCTGGGTGCACTTACCCATATGTGTGTTTGGTGTTAGTAAAATATCGTGTTTTATAAATTTAAAACTTGACTAACGTGTAAAAAGGGCTTAAAATATACTTAATTCCATATACCACCACACACGCACCAGTATTCTACAATTACTGTCGGTATGTTGGGGCTTTGTATAAATTACTTGTTACTACACTGTGAGTAGTAGCATGACCACAAGTCAGGATTGACAGTACCGTGGGTGGTAATTGGGTAGATAAAAACATTGTAATCGCTCTTAATACTGTAAAGATATAAATCATGTTTTGATCAAACTGGGATGCACTCGCCAGTATTTCTTGCTGATAAAACTTTTTAAAACGCGTTTCAGGTAACAAAATGTGAAAACCAAATAGAAGCCAACTGGAGAGCACTGAAAGCTTGGAAAAGTGGCTATAAAAGTTACCTAAATAAGAAAGAAGTTTTATTTCAATAAATTAGGGTTTTATCCCTATAAACATATTTGTAATGGAAACTTGGGTTTTTCCCATGTATTTATTATTTATAAAAGTGTGGTGTTTTACTCTGATAAATGATTTCCTAACTACGGTCCTGATGTAAATTTCCGCCGCCAAATTAATAAACACCGATACCACCCATCTGCGCTCGCGGCTGCCCGCTCCCGGGGTAGGGGTCGGGGGTTGCGACAGAGAGTGGTATCAGAGCTACAACCACTGGTTTAAGCCACAGAAGTGTTCTGCTGACACCAAAATTTTATCAATTATGTTAGGAAATAATCTATGTGATTACGTGTATATCCGTATATTATTGTTTTCTGTAATTTGATAATTTGTTAGTTTACAGTATGAGTGAGCAAGGTACGTCTGACGCCTATCGTCACCTAGCTAGTTCTCCCAAAAGTGAAGGAACTTCATTACAGCCTGCTCCTTCGGGGTATTCTGCTGACACCGAAGAAGGAATCTTCATCTTTAAGGCGCAATCCGAGGAACCATTCCCATCGAAAAAGCGAGGATGGTTTAGTCGGGGAGCACATGAGAGGAGAAAGCGAATGAGAAAGTTACAACAGCAAAGAGCATTAGTAGCAGCCAATAGGGAAGTAACTGCCCAGACCCAAGAAGCAGTTAATAGGCGATTGGCAAACTTCCATATACTAGCCACCACAGCAGCAGATCCAAACCTAGATTAGATAATTGCACCACAACCACTGCCACTATTCCCAACCCAACCAATGGAAATAGAACTTACCCAAGGAAACCAAATTCCCATACCAGCATTTGACCCTAACGAGATACCTAGAATCCCAGCACCTAATCCTTTAGCATATGACCCAAGGGAGGTTGACCATAGGGGATATCAACTCTATCCACAGGAAGAATAGATGCCAGATCCCATAGCACAATATACCAACCTTAATTCGTCAGATCCATTTTGGAATGGCGACCCGTATTTTCAGAGTGTGTTAGGCGACCCGTACCCATATGGAGAACCTATACCTCAGTACCCTGACCCAGTACCTGCACCACTACCATCCATGAGTGAAGAGAATGTGCAGGAAATCCGCACATTTGGTGAGGAGTTAGTAGAAGAAGGAGAGAGGATAAAACAGATAGGAGAGAAGCTCGTGTGGAAATACGACGAGCGAGAAATGCATTTCTGGAACAACCCCTAGTAATAATAATAATAAAATATAGATATATATAAATGTGTGTAGAATATATATATATATATATATATATATATATATATATATATATATTACAATCTACAACTGGAATTTAAACACACTACTAGTTATGCATCAATAGGTATTAGGTTATATATATATATATAAAGAGTACTCGTCGCAATGCTCGACGATTTTGATCAATTTGTTTGTGTGATTGTTTACATTAAATCTTATTATGTGATATTAATGCCTGATAAATGTTTATAATTCAGATGGACAATGAAGTAAATCAGGAAAACCAGAATAATGATAATAATGGGAACCAAATAGATAACAGTGCCATCCAACATATAGTAGCACAAGGAATTATAGACGCTATGCCATATATCATCAAGATTGTTAAGGAAGCAGAAAATAATAAAACTAATAGTGGAAGTAAACGACCACCTACTGAACCCAGTTACAGTGTGAATAATGGACCGCTACTTCAATTACCTATTCCAAAAAGAAGAAGAACCATGTCATATGGTTGTTCTTACAAAGAATTATGGTCTTGCAAACCAATAGAACTCTCTGGAAATGAAGGAGCCATTGTAGCTCTACGTTGGATAGAAAAGACAGAAGTAGTCTTAAAAATAAGCAAATGTGCAGAGGAAGATAAGATTATGTTTGCTTCTAATCTTTTTAAGAATGCAGCCTTAGAATGGTGGAATACTATTCTCCAGTCTAGGGGAAGTAACAAAGTTTATAATATGGAATGGATCAACTTTAAGAAAATGGTTGAAAGGAAATTATGTCCTCCCAAGGAAAAGGAACAAATCGCTAATAAATTCCTAAACCTTAGAATGACTGGAATAGACTGCAAGGGTTACACTACCATATTCTTCGAATATACTAGAATAGTGCCAACCCTAGCCTCACCAGAACCAGTATTAATCTCCTGTTACATCTGGGGATTAATCAGTGAAATCAGACATGTAGTCAAGGCAGCTAGACCCCAAACCATAGAAGAAGCAGTAGAACTAGCCAATACTTTGACTGATGAATTGGTACGTACGCAAGAAGAAAACCAGAGAAAGAACCTAGCCCAAAAGCTTACCCAGGAATTTTGCTACGGTAATTCTAGCCGTGGGAAAAATACAGGTTCTACTTCTCCACCTTACTGTAGGTACTGCAAGAAGAAGCATTCAGGGAGATGTTCCATATACTGCAACTTCTGCAAAATATCGGGACACAAGGAAGATGACTGTAGGAAGAAACCCAGCACTAAGCTATGCTTCAACTGTGGAGAGATGGGGCATATCAAACTAAACTGTCCGAAATTAGCTCTAGCAACCAACAACAAAACTACTAAGAATGCTAGAGCATTTGTTCTGACAGCTGAAGAAGCCAAGATGATTCTGGACGTGATTGCAGGTACGTTTTTAGTTAATGATATTTTTGCTAAAGTATTATTTGACTCTGGTGTGAACCAAAATTTTATTAATACTTCGTTCTTCAAACTTCTCAATCAACCATTAACTAAACTTCAACAAGAATGTCTGGTAGAAACGGCAAATGGAGAATCCATTAAGATCACTGAAATCTTGCAGGGAGCAAGAATAGAAATTTTAAACCATAATTTTATTGCTAACCTTTACCCAATGAATTTAGCTGGATTTGATATCTTATTAGGAATGGATTAGTTAGTAGCCAATCGAGCCAGTATTCAATGTGATCAAAAGTCAATACGAGTAAATTCACCAAAAGGTGAAAATATCACAATTAAATGAGACAAGCCAACTAGGTCCACAAAATTCATCTCTGTGATGAAAACAGTGAGCTATGCAAGAAAAGGATCACTAGTGTATATGATTTCCATAATCATCAACACTAAAGGAAAAGAATTAAAAGATATTCCCGTAGTATCTCAATTCTCAGATGTTTTTCCAGAAGAGTTACCTAGACTACCGCCAGATAGAGAAGTTGAATTCAGAATTCACTTACTGCCAGGGTCAACACCGATTGCCAAGGCACCTTACCGTTTAGCACCATCAGAGATGCAAGAACTGAAGAAACAATTGGACGAACTTCTGGAGAAAGGTTTCATACAGCCTAGTTCATCGCCATGGGGAGCACCAATCTTGTTTGTCAAGAAAAAGGATGGATAAATGCGTATGTGCATTGATTACCGAGAGTTAAACAAGCTCATGATTAAAAATCGATATCCACTACCGAGAATCGATGATCTGTTTGATCAACTTCAAGGAGCTCAATTCTTTTCTAAGATCGATTTACTCTCAGGATATCATCAACTGAAAGTACAGGAATAGGTCATTCCTAAAACTGCTTTCAGAACAAGGTATGGTCATTATGAATTTACAGTCATGCCATTTGGTTTAACCAATGCCCCAGCCGCATTTATAGACATGATGAACAGAATATGTAAACCATATTTGGATAAATTTATAATTGTTTTTATAGATGATATTCTTATTTATTCTAAGAGTAAAGAAGATCATGCCGAGCATTTGTTTATACTTTTAAATTTGCTGGGAAAAGAAAAGCTTTATGCTAAATTCTCAAAATGTGAATTTTGGTTACAAGAAGTACAATTTCTTGGACATCTAGTTAATAATGAAGGAATTCATGTGGATCCCACAAAGATCGAGGCGATTACCAAATGGAAAGTCCATGAATCACCAACGGAAGTAAGAAGTTTTCTCGGACTAGCAGGATATTATAGACAGTTTATCCGAGATTTTTCTAGAATAGCTATTCATTTAACAAAACTGACCTACAAATAAGTTAAGTTTGAATGGGGACCAAAACAGGAAGAATCTTTTAGAATTCTTAAGCAAGGATTAACCAACGCACCCATGCTCGCGTTACCAGAAGGAACTGAAGACTTTATAGTCTATTGTGACGCTTCTAAGTTAGGTTATGGATGTGTGTTGATGCAACGTCAAAAGGTTATAGCCTATTCCTCTAGAAAACTTAAGAATTATGAAGAAAATTATACAACCCATGATCTAGAGTTAGGAGCCATAATTTTTGCCCTTAAAATTTGGAGACACTATCTTTAGGGTAGCAAGTTTGCTATTTTCACCGATCATAAGAGTCTAAGATATGTTTTCGGGCAAAAAGAGTTAAATATGAGACAGAGACGCTGGATGGAAAATCTCAGTGATTATGATTGTAATATCCAGTATCATGCAGGAAAGGCTAATGTAGTAGCTGATACTTTAAGTCGAAAGTATCATGAAAAGCCAAGATGAGTACGTTCTCTTAAATTAAATCTGTAGATAGATTTAAACGAGCAAATTAGAGAAGTACAGGAATCGGTAATCAAGGACGATACTGAAAAATTAAAAGGATTGATTAAGGAATTAGAACAAGGAACAGATGGAATTTGGAGGTTCCATAAGAAAAGAATCTGGATACCCAAACAAGGAAACCTACGCCACCGATTTTTTAGAAGAAGCCCATAAGTCTAAGTATACGATACATCCTGGTAGTGATAAAATGTATCAAGACTTAAGAAAGAATTTCTGGTGGATAGGAATGAAAAAGAATATAGAAACTTATGTTGCCAAGTGTCTAACCTGTTCACAGGTTAAAGCTGAACATCAGAAACCCTCAAGTTTATTGCAACAACTCGAAATGCCAATATGGAAATGGGAATTGATAACAATGGATTTTGTTACTAAATTATCCAAGACACGAAAAGGTAATGATACAATCTGGGTGATTGTAGACAGATTAACCGAATCTGCTCATTTCTTACCGATGAAGGAAACTTTCAGTATGGAACAATTGGCCAAGTTATATGTAAATGAAATAGTTTCATTACATGGAATTCCTTTATCTATTGTTTCTGATAGAGATAGCCGTTTTACTTCTCATTTTTGGACTAGTTTCCAAAAAGCAATGGGAACCAAGTTAAATCTAAGCACAGCTTATCATCCTCAAATGGACGGACAAAGCGAAAGGACAATTCAGACAATGGAGGATATGATTAGAGCTTGTGTAATTGATTTCGGAGGAAATTGGGATGATCATTTACCATTAATAGAATTTTCCTACAATAACAGCTGTCATACCAGTATCAATGCTGCACCATTTGAAGCGCTTTATGGATGAAAGTGCCGAACTCCAAGCTGTTGGGCAGAAATTGGAAAAAAGCAACTGTCTGGACCAGAGATAGTACAGGAAACAACGGACAAAATTATTCAAGTTAAAGAAAGACTAAAAGCAGCTCGCGATCGTCAAAAGAGTTATGCTGATAACAGACGAAAACCGTTGGAATTTCAAGTCGGAGATAAAGTGTTATTCAAAGTTTCTCCATGGAAAGTAGTAGTCAGATTCATAAAAAGGGGAAAGCTAAGCCCCAGGTATGTTGGGCCCTTCGAGATTATTAAAAGAATAGGACCAGTAGCTTATCAGCTACAACTGCCAGAAGAAATGGCAGGGATACATGATGTGTTTCATGTATGTAATCTCAAGAAATGTCTAGCAGATGAATCATTAGTGGTACCTCTTAAGGACATAGAGGTAAATGAGAAACTTAAGTTTGTAGAGAGACCCCTACAGATCAAAGACAGGAAGGTCAACAATCTCAAACACAAGATATTAGTTCTAGTCAAAATAAAATGGGATTCCAAGAGAGGACCAGAGTACACTTGGGAGCTCGAATCAGAGATGCAAAGGAAATATCCACACCTGTTCCAGTAGACCTCGAGGACGAGATCTAAAACAAGGTGTGGAGGATATAACAACTCTCCCAAAGCCATTAAAATACTCCTATACGTCCTAAAATACACCCCGTATGTGAGAAACAGACCCGAATAACCTTTAATTTTATAAAAATCAAATAAAACAAATTTTTAACGCCTGTGGCGGCCCGCTAAGGACACACTTCCAGTGTGTCACGGGGCGCGACGACCTTTGTTTGCCAGACACACAATGGTGCCACGTGTCCTAGTTCGTGGCATGTCTACCCCTTGAATCGACCAACCTATACCCTAGCTATAGGCGGCTCACGGCCTGTGACGGGCATAGCCTTGGGGCGTCGCGGGCGGCGACGGACTACGGAAAATCCTATAAATTGAACAGCAGCGGCACATTTCACAGTCGCTTAATTCTTTTTCTCTCTCGACACATATAAGCTAAAATACTCGGGTATAATACCCCCTAAAAAGCGAAGCTCTGCCTCGTTGTAAGTATTATAACCCCCGGTTACGTATTAGTTCCTCTGCCTGATTGATCTAGAGCTCCGTAATGCATGTCAAGGCTCTTCCTGACTCAGTCGTTGGAGTTCTGTCTCGGGGATATAGCTAATGTAAATTGGGTTATCTTACTAACACGTGTGCATTGTTTAATTTAATAGATTATAACCAGGAAGTCACCAGAAAGCAGTAGTGTTATCCAAAATAGCAATGTGAGTACATTCACTTTTTGTAAACGGTTTTACAAAACCTCAATTATTTTAAAGTATATTTAGTAGTGATTGAGTCTATGTATTCTACAATTACTGTCGGTATGTTGGGGTTTTGTATACATTACTTGTTACTACACTGTGAGTAGTAGCATGACCACAAGTCAAGATTGACAGTACCGTGGATGGTAATTGGGTAGATAAAAACTTTGTAATCGCTCTCAATACTGTAAAGATATAAAATCCTGTTTTGATTAAACTGAGATGCACTCGCCAGTATTTCTTGCTGATAAAACTTTTTAAAACGCGTTTCAGGTAACAAAATGTGAAAGCCAAATAGAAGCCAGCTGGAGAGCACTGAATGCTTGGAAAAGTGGCTATAAAAGTTACCTAAACAAGAAAGAAGTTTTATTTCAATAAATTAGGGTTTTATCCCTGTAAACATATTTGTAATGGAAACTTGGGTTTTTCCCATGTATTTATTATTTATAAAAGTGTGGTGTTTTACTCAAATAAACTATTTCCTAACTACTGTCCTGATGTAAATTTCTGCTGCCAAATTAATAAATACCGATACCACCCATCTGCACTCGCGGCCGCCCGCTCCCGTGGTAGGGGTCGGGGGTTGCGACACGATGATTCACCCAAACCTGTTTAGTTAAATAAATACCATATGGTCTTGTGAATGGTTTAATTCAAGTGATAATTGATGTGTCTGAAAGACAACATGTTTCTATAGTGTTAGAACCCACATTTTGATAGTTATTTGTTGTATATATTGTTTGGAATGGATTAAACGTTTAATCTGGGTGTTTTACAGGTTCCTAAGTGAAATGAAGTATTTTTGGGTTAGAATTGGAGATTACTGAAGTTGCGTAGAAGGCAAGCCCAATCTGCTTGTTTACGGGTCGTGAGCAAAGGAGCAGACTATGAGTCGTGAGCCCCAAAA
Source organism: Helianthus tuberosus (assembly GCA_030545235.1). Taxonomy (NCBI): domain Eukaryota; kingdom Viridiplantae; phylum Streptophyta; class Magnoliopsida; order Asterales; family Asteraceae; genus Helianthus; species Helianthus tuberosus. The sequence continues at coordinate 32,253,496 of CM060447.1, forward strand.
TAATGCACTGACATACTGATTGGAAACTCTATAGCAATAAGGTGACACGTGGCATGTTTACGGGTCGTAACCCACCCAAGCTACTAATGGGCCGTATAAATAGAATGGGATGTCATTGAAAACATAAGAAGTGACGAAATCAGAAGAGAATAGCGAAAAAGGGCTATCGAAGAACAAGGATTCAAGATCAGATTATTAGGAGAGGATTCAAGGAAGAATAGCATATAAGAGGTCTAGAGATTGATCCTTACTGAGTTAGGGTAGGATGATTCTTGTTACTTTGCAATGATTTGGTTGATTTTATTATGAAAGTTTGTTTTAAATTAGTAATGTTTGCTTATGAACTTATGATAGTGTAATATGTGTATGTTGAGTATTGATATTCAAATGAGTTTGTGTGGATGATTTAGATCTTTCTATGAGGTTATGCATGCTAGATTTGCTTTCTTTATCTTTAGACTATATATCGATCGTTAGTCTAGGGTTGGAGGCTTAGTAGGCAAATGACAAACTTGTTGGGGTGTTGGTAATTCATATAGGTCACCTACGGGAAGAATCTGATTAAAAAGGTTTAGAAATTAGACAAGGGTTTGTTTTAAATTGAGTAGCCAAGATAGTAATTCGCTCAATTCGTTAATCTATGGTTGCTAGAACAATGCAAAAGACTCTTAGATCACAAGGAATTAGTAAATGTTACTTAGAACCAGATAGTTGGGTGTGTCCATGGCCTGGTTGTTTAGGGACATGGGGCTAACTCGAGAGGGCTCCATCATTTTTACTCTACACCCTTGTTACTAGTGTCAACTATGACGAGCTTTTCATAAGAACCATAATCAAATGTTTTGCAAAAGTAATAAGATGATTCTGAACCGAATTAGTTATTTTCTCATCACTGTTTCCTAAACTTAATTAAATAGGCTGTTTAGTGTTTCTGATAATTAAAAGTTACTTAGGTTATATTTTATAAAAGAGATAGGTTAATAGATCTTAGTGTCCATGGATTGATACTTGGGTACTTACCTAGGCTATACTATATACTGATAGGTACGCTTTCCTAGAACGTGTGTAGTTAGTATTAATGTTTTATCCTTAAAACTCGGCTGTGTTCTGTGTTAATTTTATTGTTACTATCTAAGCACGTCAATAATAAAAAACAAGTAATTAATAATAGCTCATACAATTCAATTACCAAATTATAAGTGTCAAAAACCTCCTAATAACCAAAGTGCTCATGATGCAAGAAAACCTAATGTGAATGGTAAATATTATTCACTGCAACACAACTAAACCACAAGTATTCTTCAAACAATGAAAAACAATTCAAAAACTAAAGTAAACAAGGTTTAAGTTTCACATAAACTAACCGTCCATCTCAAGGTGATTACAAAATGCTTTAGTCGCTCATCTTCATCATGGGATCTTATAGGGTTGTTGTAGATCTTACTTGCGTGAAGGAATTGAAAGAGAATTGAGGGTTGTAACTCCAAAATTCATTCTTGGAAGGTTAACAATGGCTAGGGTAAAGGTTTTTCTCATTTGGGGGAATGGTTAACTTTAAATAGGGTAAAACCCCAGAATTTCGTGTGTTTAACCGACATTAGGACAAGGTGTGGCACCCCTAGCCCAAGCTTGCATTAGGGACTAAGTCTCCCTTAATTTGCGCTCATAATAACGCATGGACGCGCTTGGAACAAAACCATCGAAAACAATCATTCTACAATATACCAGATACGCCGAATCTGAGCTGAGAGATGCTAGGTCTAGTCTAAGCCCTTTTCGCGTCCCCGCATGTGGAAAGTTCCAGCTTTTCTTCTAGATCTATCAAGTCTCATACAAATCTTATTAAACTATGAGGTATCAGCTGCTGAGCCCACTGCTCCAGGTGATCATAGCAGCACAACCACTGCTTTGAAACCCACACCTGCCATTACCAAAAAGACCAAAAAGAAAACACCCAGAAAGCCCTCCAAACCCAAAACAAAGGCAACTCTGGAAGATGAGATCCCAGAGCCACTGCCAGTGACAACACAATTGTCACTTACAACCACTGCTGCTACTTCCTCACAGCAGATTGAAGAAAGATCTCCACCATTGCCTCAAACTCCTCCTGCATCCTCACAAAAGGATCAGGTTGTAAGCACAGGGACCCCACATTATGAAGCTCTAGATCCGATTGGTTCCATCTTCCTCAGTCCTGATCCCAAGGACATGTCTCTTTCAACACCCATACCTTCACCAATCACATTACCACAATCCATAATACCCTTGTTGCATGCAGTTGCTATAGCTCAGACACAAACCAGTTCCTCTCTTTCACCTATCACTGAGAGTATACTCCCACAAGTGACTGGGTCTGATGCTACTATCTCTGTTATCCCAGCAACAACTGAGGAGGTTACACCCCTTGAGTTACAAGTAACTGTTGGTGGTAGTTCAAGTGGAGCAGCAACTACAAGTGATGGATCAACAGATCTACATTTGGACAGTTGTTTCATTAGTAAAACTACCAGTGAGTTTGTTTTGACCACTGGTACCATTGAAAGGTTATCAAGTGCTGAAGAAAGAAGTCCCCAGTACCAAGAAGAAGGGGCATCAATGGATGATTTCTGGGCTTCATGTCCTAAGTCACACATTGATACAACCACTGCTGGTGGGGAATCAGATGATCCCATTAATTTGGATGATGATTCAAAATATCAGGAATTGACGGGCAGAGTTGAAAATCTTGAGACATCGGTTGCTGAAATAAAGGATATGGTGCAACAGCTGTTAAAAGCTCAAAAAGCACAATTCACTACTGTTCCAGCTCAAGCACCCGCACAACCTGCATCTGCTGCAAATGAGCTATGGAATGTATTTCAACCCCTGCTTGAAAAACAAAAACAAATGGCTGATCAGCAGCATGCAATACATGTACAAATGCTGACAAACATGGTGGAGTCAAGATTTAAAGATACTCAAGCAGACATCAAAGCTATCAAGGCTCATATACAAAGCACCACTGGAAAAGTTCCTCCCACCCTTGCCAGATAATGCCAAAAAGGGGGAGAAGATAAAGTTGAAAAAGAAGGGAATAGAAGATGGCCTGTATGTTGAAACAGAACAAGAAAAACAGACATCTAAACCACCTCCCAAAGGCTCCAAACCTCAAACCACAAAATCTCAAACTTCCATCCAAACAGTTGATATGTCAGTGGTTTCAAAACCAAACTCACTACCATCGCCTCCTGCCATAAAGCAGAAGACAATAGATGTTACAACATCTGTTGTAATGATAACAGTGGTTGAAACACCAGTTGTTTCAACAACTGTTAGTTAATCACAAGTCACTGCCACTCAAACCACCACCACTGATCCACCCAAAACATCATCTGTCTCTCCTACAATAAAAAGGAGAAGGATTTTCATTCCTGATTCAACCCCTGCTCAAAAGCAGAAGACATCTACTGACACATCAGTAGTTGTAATGACAACAGAGGTTGAAACACCAGTTGTTTCAACAACTGTTTGTCAGCTACCATCCACCACTACCATCACTTCACTTCAAACCATATTCACTCCAATAAACAAATCACCCAAAAGCACTCCTTCACTGGTGAACATTTACACTAGAAAACGATAAACAACTCAGGCAGGTGATGACAAATATGATCCTATTGCTGCAAAATATCCACTGGAACCTGAAGCTGTAAAAATGAGATGAGACAATTCTACACTGAGGATGATCCTTCAAAAAGAAGATTTCCTTCTCTCATAGGCTTCATAATCCCAGAAAATATGGATGAATATCTCGAGCTCAAAGCAAGGCAGGCTAAGATAAGAGCCAAAATTGAATGCAAAGACCAAGGTGACGAACCCATTTCAGAAAAAATGGAATTCCTGCTCACTAAAGTCAAACAGATGGAAGATTATGCAGGAGATCTGAGCAAAGAAATGTCAAACCTACAACCCAAAGCAGATCTACGAAAAGAAATGAGAAAAGAATATCTTGCATACATCATGAAAGAAAAATTATATCCAGCTGAAGAAAAACAATTCGAAGAATGGCCAATAGTTGCATTAAAGCATGAGGCAAACAGAATTGAAAGAATAAAAAAATGATCCAAGCAAGAATAGGAAAGCTCCTAACTGGAGTAAGTACAAAAGGCTCATTGCTGATCTTACTTCAGAGTACAAAAGAAAGAAGCAGGAGTTGGTGGATGCAAAGGTGGATACTGCTAAAGCCATAGCAAAATGGACAAAGCAGTATACAGATGAAGCTTATGAAAGGCTGAAAAGAAGGAAAATGACAGATTTTAATTCACCAAAGAAGCCTGACCACAAAGAGCTAAAACAACTGACTGTTGCAGAAGAAAAGGAAAAGGAAGCTGAGTACTTTTAAGAAGCCATCAAGAAATGGCTTTAGATAAAGACAGAGCAGCAAAGCTTCAAGACCCTGCCAAAAAGGTTCTAATAAATCATCATCACCTAACACATCAGCAGATATCTCAGACATTGAGCTAGATCAAAAAAAGAGACAAGAACAGATTGGCAAAGAAGTTGCAGAAGACATAGCTGCAGCAAATGAAGTCATAGAAAAGGCTTTCAAACAAATGTCTGAAGCTCAGGATACTGCTTTACAAATCTTTACAAGGCCAAAATCTCCCAACTCATCAGTAAATAAATCTCTCCCAAGAAACTCATTGGGTTCAAAAATACTAAAATGGATGTCTGATCAAAAGACCCATGTATTGACCCTGTTCAGATCCAATGGAGAAGTGAAGTACATATCAAGGAAACAAGCACTAAGCCTTGGTGTTGAAGATCTACAAGATCTCCTTGAACTTACACTGTGCAGGGATGAGGATAACTCAAGTTCCAAGGACTTTGAAGTGGAATTTAAAAGACAAGCTAAGGAACTTCTGATGAGTAAATAAAGATCCAGAATAATGAAGGGTTTTGGCATTTTCTGTTCCACGGGGAGATTGTTGGGATTGAACCCTACCAGAGGAACAGATAATTAAAGCCAAAACCGGATCACAACAGTGGATTCGCAATAAGCAGCTGTTTACATTAGACTTTCCCCTTGAAGGTGATTATAACAACTGATGGTCCTCTATCCACTGTCCGTATACAACAGCTGCTGTCCTTCAAACTGCTGATGAAGCCCTAAAGAATGTTAAGAAGTAAACACTGCTGGTTCAATCTACTGATGACAAAGCACTGCCCACTCAAGGACTGATCAACTTTTAGGAAAGCACTGATGGAAGAAGATAGCAGTAGTTTAATGAGTCACTTGTATTGTATAAGTTAGTGGTTTAGATTAGCAGTGTTTGTATAGGAACAGTGGTTACAAGTTGTTAGGCTGTTAGACGTTTCTTTCATGGTGATGTCAGCTGAGATGCCTCAATGGTTTGATTTGCCTATAAATGTAGCAGTACTCTGTACTGTTATATTTGATTGACTGAGCGAGTTATTCTCCTCTAGTCCAATCCTTTCATCTTGTGTGCAATCAACCTTGGAGCATCAGGCTGAGGGGGAGTTTAGTTTGTAAGCTTGATTTGTAATCTTTTGATTTGCTTTGTAACCTTTCGAATGATGAAAAGCATGTGTTTATCAAAACTATTTTTCTCTTTGATTGTGTTTACAAAGTTTGTGTTTCATTTCCGCTGCATAACTCATTGAATCATGTTTATTAACTGTTCATTTATTACAAACAAACACAATCATGAGAGCCTCCGATCCTAACACACCCGGTTGATCTTACTTGGATAACGTAGCCAAAGAAAAAAAGGGGGCTTAAACAAATTAAAAGAAGTAAATGATGCGCTTCTTTTTAAGTGGGGTTAAAGATATAGAGTCGAAAACCAAAGTCTATGGAGGAAAGTGGTGGATGCTTGTCATAAGAAAAACAACCAAAGGAGCTTCCTGCCTTTAAACGGAAAGTATACGGGGTGCTAGAATAATATTGCGAAAATGATTTCCAAACTGAAATTAAATGGGAAAAATATTAATCAGGTGATTCTGGGCAAAGTGGGGGGGGGGGAGATATTCGTTTTTGGATTGATACCTGGGTGGGAGATCTTCCTTTCACTGAAAAATGGCCACATCTTTTTGTTTTGGATTCTAATAAATCTTGCAGGATTTCGGAGAGAACAGGTTCGGGTCAAGGAAACGACGGATATTGCTGGAGGTGGGTTAGATTGCCCGAGTCTGACATTGAACGTAAGGAATGGCAAGAATGTCAAGACGCTATTAACATAGTGAGATCGTCAAACGATAAGGACTCATGGATTTGGATCATCAACAGAAAGGACCGATAGTCATCTCCCTAATTTCGAATGGAGCAAATGGGTTCCTATCAAATGCAATATCATGGCGTGGAGAGGTAACTTGGATCGTCTTGCTACTAGTGTCAATTTGAGAAGAAGGAACGTGGATATAACATCGGTTATGTGCCCTTTCTGCGACGAGTATGTGGAATCGCTGGACCATTTATTTACGACATGTCCGGTGGCGATTCGTGTATGGGTGACTTCAAAGATTTGATGGATATTCATAATTCTATCAAGAAGGGAAAAAATGAAGAAGATTTTACGGGGTTTGGTTTTGATCGCGTGTTGGTGTATATGGAAGGCTAGGAACGATTTGGTGTTCAATCAGATCAGGAGAAGTTCTCAAGAGATTATGATAGGTATTAAAACGAGAGGGTTTTGGTGACTTAAAAATAGATCATCATGCAAATATATTAGCTGGAAGGAGCAGTGTAAATACCTTATGTACACGTTGTAATTCTGGTCTTTGGCTGCTTGGGTCAGGGTTTTTTTTTTTTGTATTGGCCTTTTGCCCGTTTAGGTCGAAGGCGGTTTTTAATGAAGGTTTATTTAAAAAAAATCTATAATCATTCTACCAATTTCTGGGTTGTTCGTTATTGGATCCCAATATATGTGATGAAAAACTTGGAAAGTCTATGGGATAATGCAATGCCTAAATCTTAATTGAACACATGTAATATGATATCAAGTGTTAGTATACCACTACATTACAAAGAAAAGTGTTAGTACACGACTACATTACATATTTACAACTAATCTATACATATAATAAAAGAAACTCATTAGGGGACACATGTCATTCAAAGAGATCATCCTTCACTTCTTTTCCCTCCTTTTTTTCTCCCTCTAATCGATCCCCGTTGGTTTTTTTTGCGTGTCAGATACCACCCAGATGAACTTAACCCGGCCCATTTCTTTCAACTCCGTTTAATCATCTATCTAATAAAATAACCCTAATATCACTTATGTCACCGTTTCAATCTCTCATAATACACTTCCGATTTTCCTTCCATTCTTCCTTCCAATCATTGAAGCATCAACATTCAAGTATTAATTCTATCTATTCTTATTCTTATTGATCTATTCAGAACCTTCAAATCTTTTTATTTTGATGCTTTGTACACTCATTTTTTATTGATGAATAGGTTCGATTGATGACTAAACCCTAATTTTTAACCATTGTCTTTTCTCTATAGATTTTGTAACATCAATCGATCCCCTTTCATTGACATGCAGTTCTTGGTTGATATGATTCGGTTTATTTTTATTCTTAATCGACCAGCAAGTATCAGAATCAATGATTTTAATTAATACTATGTAACATGCAGTTCTTGGTTGATATGATTCGTTTTTTTTTAATTTCTTAGTCGACCAGCAAGTACCAGAATGAATGTTTTTAATTAATACTATGTAATGTTACAGACTAAATTATTGCAAGTGTGTGGTTACCAGTTACTTTGAAGATGAAATGAAACATATTGTGAAGATTATGACATTGTTGGTGACTTACGGATCAGCAGCTTATTGCAGACTGCAATGATTCTGCAGTCATACTTGGTTGGTGAGCCTTTTCATCTGGTTCTTGGAATGTTTTTTATATTTATTTTGAAAACAACTGGCTCTTTATTTCATTGTTTCGTTGGGTTGCTATGGGCTTCTAAAGGTTGGGGTTGGTTTAATGCAATTTCCCACTTGCCCTCAGGAGGCAGTCCTGTTAGAGCAGGTATTTGATCTTTATGGTTAATAAAGTTTATCTTTGTGTCTTGTAGTTTTCTTTTTCTTTTTCTTTTTCTTTTTTTTTGTTTCATGATCCCTGTTGGGGCTTTTGATATGCTTACTTAGAAATGAATTGATTTGGGTTATCATTTATATCTAACGGGTTAAATGAGTTACTGAAGAAAATTTTGCTAAATATGAAAAATATTAAATGGGCTGAACTTGTCAACTCATGTGTTCTTTTAAAAAAGATTAGATTAACAGTTTATAAATAATTTAGTTTTTAATCATATATATTAGATTTATCATACAACGTACTGTAAGCATTTGAAATCAACCTGTTTGATCCGTGTTATTTTTTAGTCATCTTTAAATTTTTAACCCAATATGATTGTGAGAATATAAATTAACTGGCATCAACCCTTTGGTTACAATTCCCAGTTTTCATCGCTAAAAACGAGCATGATGGATTCACGGTGTTGTAAATGACATCAACAGTAGAAGTTCATACTATCTTTGTAATAAATTTCTCATATTATCAATCTGTTGTCTTATAGGCATTTCTTATCTAGGAATTGAAATCTTGGGGTTCATTTTGTGAGGAGTTTAAGAGGAGAAGTAGCTCGATTTGCACCGTGAGCTATTGAGCTATTGGAAGTTGGAAAGGACAAGCACGCATTGAAGGTGGCTAAGAGAAAGTTGGGTACTCCCAAGAGGACAAAGGAGAGAGAAAAATGTCCAGCATAATTCACAAGATGATACATTATTTTGAGCATCTTTTTACTTTAGTTGGAATAGGTAGGAAATGATATTTTTCCTTAAATTTGTCTACAAGCTCTATGATACATTATTTTGAGTATCTTTTTTACTTTATTTGGAATAGGTAGGAAATGATAAATCTTCATGACAAACTTTATTGACCTTTAGTTTTGTGAAAATGGCTTCCAGGTTTGGTGGAGACGATTGAATTATTTCCGGAGGAACATTGACGATGAAAATGTTAGTATTAAGACAACCAATGTGGTGTACAAGAATATTTTAGTGAAATTTTATTTTTCTTAAACTATCGTAGTTTTTAAAGTATATTTTATTAATATTGAATCAATTCTCATTTTATTTTTATTAAATATGAATAAATACAAACTATTTTCATTTGTTAAACCGCGTGTACACGCGGGCTCTAACCTAGTAATACTAATAAAAAAATCCAATAAATGTCACATAGTATTTTCTTATCTTATAAAATCCAATAAATACCACATGACATTATCTTATTAATTCTTTAATAATATATTAATTATGTTATATAATATCTAAGTCTAATTTATGATTAAATAAATACATAAATGATCTATAGTTAAAACCTATTATTTTAATACTTCGTAAAATAAAAGAGTTTAAAATACAAAAAAGCTTATGAGATCATATATAAAATTGACGTATGAGTTTTTCTAACGTATAAATAAAAGCTAAAAAAGCAACTAATCGGGAGGACATCTTGCAAAAAGACTAAAATTTATTGAACTATGTTTTAAAATTATACCCAGAGAGAGTTTAATGTTTTGAAGTTACAGCGAAGTGAGACCTTTCAAGTTATGGATGAGAGAATATTAAAGTTTTATAGCTACACCGATTTGTAATAAATAAACGTGTTTTCAGTTTAAAAGAGTTAAAAAAAATATGCAATATATTTTCAACTTTTTTAACGGGTAAATGATACTCCTACTCTATTTTACACCAAATATGCAAAAATGGTACTATAAAATATTAACACTCTCTATAATGTTTTGGGGTGCCTTTGTTAATGGCAAATGGTATTTCTACTCTATTTCATACTAATTATACTAAAATACTCATTTTGCTTATGTTTGAATCTGAGATCTCGTCTCTAATAGACACGTGTTTCTATACCAAGTGGGCAAGACCCACATTGGCTAATACATACCTATATGGTTACATACACAACAAATATATATAATCGCACCAATCCTCCCCCCTCTCTAAATCCCTTTGTAACCCTAAATAAAGATTTTTTCTATAAAATAGAAAAAAGTAACTTTAATTATCTTTTAATATTATTAATTTTCTTTTTTACCCTTTTGTTGAATATAATAAGTTACCCTTTAATAATAAAAAGATTTTATTCATCATATATAAACTGTTAATGTATATCCTAACTTTATAATAAATAATTACTAATTAAATCCGCATAACAATTATTAGTAAGAATAACAAATCTAATTTATGTTATACTAATAAATTTGGCTTTTTACCGGTAAAGAGAAAAATAACAACTTAAAAAATGAATTTTATAAATATAATTGAGGCCTTAGATATTTATTTAAAATAAAAGTTATATTTAAAGGATACACTATAATAAAAATTAATATTATATTTATACACTATCATATGTAAAGTAATTCGTAACTTCTTTCATATTATATATATATAGGATTACGTTCAAGAGTGAACACTAGTGTAGCTTACGAACTGAGTGAACTAATCCTGGCCATACACGTATGTAGATCAATAGCAAGGATTTGATGTTGAAATACACTAGTGTATTTTACGATTTGATCAATTGCCAGGATTTGATCCTGGCCATACACGTGTGTAGATCAATGGCCAGGATTTATTCACTCAGTTCGCAAATATACTAGTGTTCACTCTAGAACCTCACCCTATATATATATATATATATATATATATATATTTGTGTAGTACATGTTTTTCAGTATTCAACTGTTACACCCCGATATTTCCACATATTACCGGTGGGCCCGGTGGGGGAGTATCGTGACGTAGTTGATATCATTATAGTCAAACAACACAATATTTAAATGCACAGCGGAAGCAAAAGATAGATTCATTTCAACCGAATAAAATTGAAATATTAAGTATCACAAAATAGTTGAAAAAAAATCCACTGGTGGATCAAATAAAAAGAAACATTGTTCAACAGACTGAAATGCATCCAAGCTTGCGAGACTCTTATTGATGCTAAGGAGAAAGCCAGCCTATTTCGAGTAGTACCTGCACTTAATCTTTTTTGGAAAATACGTCAGTTTACACTGGTAAATACAATCAACTGACTCATTTTGAAAAGGTTTAGAAAGTTGATTTAAATGCACGAGGCACAAACATTTTATAACTTGGGATAATTATTTGCATATAATATTGTAAAAGAATTACATGTTTCTTATGCGTTCAGTAGCCCTGGTTGACACCGGGTTAGAGCTTAATAGACACACCACATGATATAGTCCCGCGGCGGTTTATGCACTGTCGGGTGCACGCCTACACCCCGTGCTTAGGTCGTGGCCATTTTGTAAAATGATGCCAAGGATATCCGGGACATGGTCATTAACCCCCCAAAGGCTTTAAGCAAACAAAACAGATTAAACGGGTCATCTCAATAAATTAACCTTCATATGATTAACAATTCAATGCCCGACCAAGCGGTATTTTATATACCGTACCCAAGCCCGTATAAGGGAAAATGAGTTAAAAGTATTTACCTTTGCAAGTAATAATCACAACAAGCAAGTGCACGTAGCTTTTACCGGGTCTCCTATTCTGGAACGAAGGTTTATAATAACCTATTAGAATCCTAACGGGTCTTCAATTAAGCCTAAACTTAGACCGGTTAGTTTTAAAGGGAGATACGGTCCGAACGCATGATTAAGCGAAGATTGAAATAGAATGAGATTTAGACCCGACAAGTTTGGAGACTTGTATAATATGGGTAAACTAAACACATTCTGGATTTTGAGATAAAAATGATAAGGTTCGACCCGTTTCGGCTAATTTATGCAAACTAGTTACATAAACCGAACCGAACGCTAATAATGCATAACGGCTAACCGAATGAGTCACGAACATGTTTCCTAAGTTAATATGTTTTAAATATGTTGTGATATCTGTAGGATACCTTCCATTATGCCCAAAACGAGTTTAATCTCAATTTAAGCCCCGTAGGGGTATTTTGGTCATTTAAAAGATTATAAAAGAGATTAATTAAAATTCTGAGATTCAGGTCTGAAATAATCAGTAAAACAACTTAATTTAATAGGTTATATCAGTTGGTGATAAGTCTTATGTGACAAGAATGGTTTTAACCCATACTATTTGTTTAATACGCGTAAAAAGTCGTTTTAAGCGATTTCCGGGATATAACAGGAAATCTGAGTTTTTTGATCTGGTTATAAGGTTCAAAATACTTCATTTATAATATAAAATCAGTAGCAAAAGATTTGGTATCAAATTATTATGTAAAACTCGTTTTATAAGCAAAAAGGGTATAATCGGTAATAACCGAATCAAGGCAATAACCCTAGGTTATGATCAGTTTAAAAATAATTAAAAATCTTCAAAATCCCAAAATATTATATAACATCAGTGGGTAAAAGGTTTGGTGTCAAAAATTGGGTTTAGATAGGCTTTATGCTAATTACGCCGTTTAATTTATAAAAAGCTTTCTAATTACGCTATTGAGCATAACTCTTAATCTAGACCTCCAACTGGTGTGAAATTCTAGAGACATGTTTATAAATCAGTAACAAAGATTATTGTCCTCTCATATATCCAAAATTCTCGTTTTAAGGTCAAATGGGCATTATGGTCAACATTTAGCAATTAACGGAAACGTGTAAACGAATCGGACAATCAACGAACCAATCACAGAGGGTTATACTATCATATAATCCGGTCCTAATGAAACTCTTAGGCATTTCTAAATCATGCTAATATGGGTCAGAACTGAAAGTCAAAGCAGTGGTCAAATTATGCGACTTTCGGTTCCGAACCGGTCCTAAACTGAAAATTGTCGGGTCGGACATGCTTAGACATGTTCTTGCATTGATTACCAAGTTATATGAGTGGTAAAACAGGTTACATGTCTTCTACATTGCTAATTATGTATTAATTCGAAAATTGTGTTCCTGTTGACTTTTTATAATAAACTTTGACCTGACAAACGACTTAGTTAGAGCGGGAATCAGAGGGTTCCCTTTTAAGGGTTTAATGCCCACATAATTACCTACTTATAACTACTTTCAATTTGGCTAATCACCAGACCATTAGTGATTAATCGATAAGTCAAACCTTAATTATGATGGTTTGACTTTAAGCTAATTAACTAAGTAAAACACGATTAAGGAAGGTTAAGGAAGCTTACCGAAGTACTATGCACGACTAATGATGCTTAGGGAATGCTCTTGTGCTCCAGGTAGTTCCAGAAATGAAGTTATGAATGAGTGCAACAATGTTGCAAACAAGGACACCTTATATAGTGAGTTTAATCTCACTAGATCATGCCAAACAAGTCTGGGCATGTTTCCTGATGTTAAACAAGTGTCCCTAATGCCTAAAAACATGCTAGTGCAGCCCATGGTATTGAAAACAAGTGATATAAGTCGGTTAAACGGGCTGGACAGGCATGTCACACCCCAACCGATGGCGGAAACATCGGGATGAGACGAACAAATTGCTCAAAACATCATAACACTATGTGACAATATTTAATTAGATCCAAATTTCATTTCAATACTAAATTGTCATACAAAATCCCCAAAAAGAAATACAACATTATTCAACAAATAACATAACATGAGAAAGATAGATAATTTAGGTGTGTATCTAGTCCACCCTAAACTTGTTTCATCGTTCATCCATACTTCAACAATCTAACCTGCAACATGTATTAAAATAGAGTTTCAATGCAAAAGCAATGGCGAGTATACAAGTTTGATTACATAGCATAATAGAATAAAAGCTCAAATCCAACATGATTCATAATATGTGAATTACTAGTATGCAATTTTGGCGTACACTATGATCAAACCCAAGAATCCAACGCATAAAATAGACTAATCCCAATTGATAGCGGGATAGTAAATGTTTAACTTAACAATACCCCCAAGTCTCAAGGGCGGTGCGTAAATCCTATAGCGCTATAATTGTTAAGGTGGGCTAGCAAAGTTAATGAGCATATACGTTCCAAATCGTTCAAATAGAGCATACAAGAATCATAAGTAAAGCACATTAGTTTCATGTTTGTACAAGGATTGAGTATGTTTAGTTTCTAGTTTCAAAGATTGTTTACATAATGTACATGTTGCATCCCAAAATAAAAAGGGGGAAAAGGGATCGAGTATACTCACGGTGGTTGCAAGCTTTCCTACTTGAAATCCCGCGAGTGAGTTGATGGATGGATTAGTTTGGAGCACCTAGTCCTTCTACACGAGGAAACGTAGGTGTGTGAGTTTGGCGTTCAACGGAAGATTATAATTTTGGAGTTTAACATAACATAAAGTACGATATCAAAATAATCATCTTTAACTTATACTCTTGTATGACACTACGTAACCACTAGGGTTATATTGTATTTCATGGGTAGTATGCCCATTAGAATCATACTTGGAGTGTTAAGTCTTAGATGGTATTCTACTACTTTAACATATAAACACAAGTTTAATATTAAAGGTTCGAATGAGTGTATATATACTTAGGTTAAGTATTATATATTATTAAGTCCAATAATTCAAGTAGGAGGTAGAATAATAAGATCTTCATTTAGGCACCTTAAGTTGTTCATAGATGTTATGTATGGGGTAGGAAGACAAGCTTCCATTTAGGAACCCCTTGAATGTTCACCACTTCTCTTGATGTAAAGACAACCAAGGAGGGTCACGAACTTAGGATTAGTAGAATATAAACAATCTAACTAAGAGAAATCATCAAATCATGTGAGGATTGTATGTTTGGAACAACCCAAGTTGTTCCATAATCACTCTACATCAAGAACTAGCTCGAACATGACTTGTGGGTCAAAACACCCTAACAAAACAGAAAGTATTTGAGGTTTTAACCTCTGATTTATAGTGTCTCAACCATGTTTTTAAGCTTAACCAACCATCAAAGAGGTTGTAAGCATTAGGACATTGGTGTGAGATGTGTTAGACACAAGTTGGATGAAGTTTAAACAAGTTTGTAAAAACATAAATCAAAACAGAAAGTTTTTGGATCATTTCAGGGGATTTCCAGGTCTGATTTATCCAAGGAGAAGTCAAGGAATCATACCCTATGATTATCCAAGCAATTAGGAAGAAGAATCAAGTGATTTCATTAAGAAATGAGCAAGTTATGCTCACTTTTGTGCAAGGTTATGAATCTGCCCGAATCTTGAGTTTGCAACTGATTTGAGAGTGAACTTGGAGTGATTTGAGAGTGTTGAAAGAGTAGGAAGGCTTGGAGAAGGGTTATATTTATAGTGGATGAGTTTGGAGGTGATTAGAGGCGTTTAGAGGTGGCTAAATGGTGATTGGGGAGTGTTTAGAAGTTGGATTTCGTGCAAAAATTGTGTCTGATCGAAGCTGGTTGTGTTTTCTACGAATACAAGGCTAATGCGGCCCGCATTAGGTTTCTGGTAAGTTAAAGCGGGCCGCCCGCCACTTCTGATTTCCATATAAGTTTCAAAAATTGCACTTTAGCCCCCCAGACTTGTTAAATTTGGTGTTTTTAGGACTTTTAAGGGCCATTCTTGCCATATAAGTATATTTTAAGATAAGTTCAAGTACGAGAAGTATAAACCAAGTATAATTAAGCGTATAAGTATCATAATCAAGTTTCATTTACGTTCAATACACGTTTTAGGCATAAGTTTAGATTAATTACAAGTTTAGCACATAGTTTCCAAGAATGACGATTAAACATCAATTGATTCACCAATTCAAACATACGAGCATATATAAAGTGTGTATAACATATTTGTAACAAAATACGATTTTCATTAATGATTCAAGTCTCGGTTTTACAACGATTACAAGGAAGGAACGATTACAAGAATACAACGTTTCCAAAAATAGAAATACGAACAAAACTTTCTATAAATGGAAAGTACAAAAGAGCCGGGCGTTACAGTCTCCCCTCCTTTAGGAAATTTCGTCCCGAAATTTAGGAAGACGTAGGGAAAAGATGAGGATACTTCTTTTTCATCTCGCTCTTGAGTTCCCAAGTAAATTCGGCGCCTCGTTTACCTTCCCATCGAACCTTGACAATAGGAATCTTGCTGCGCCTCAATAACTTAACTTTTTGATCCATGATTTCGACGGGTTTCTCCACGAAATGCAAAGTGTCGTTTATTTAGAGATCTTCGAGAGGAACGTGAAGTCTTTCTTCAGCGTGACACTTCTTTAGATTGGAAACATGGAACGTTGGATGCACGTTGTTGAGTTCTTGAGGTAAATCGAGTCGATAAGCCACCGCGCCAATCCTTTCGAGTACCTTGAAAGGACCAACATAGCGAGGGGCAAGCTTTCCCTTTTTACCAAAACGAACCACTCCTTTCCAAGGAGACACTTTGAGTAAAACGTGATCCCCAACGTTGAATTGCATATGTTTGCGTCCCTTATCAGCATAGACCTTTTGACGTTCTCGAGCCTTGAGTAGATTGTCACGGATTTGGTGAATCTTATCCGTTGCTTCTTGTATGATCTCAGGGCCAGAAAAATGTTTGTCACCAATCTCGTGCCAGCTTAAAGGAGATCGGCATTTGCGACCATACAATGCCTCGAATGGAGCCATTTTAATACAGGAGTGGTAGTTATTGTTATACGAGAACTCGACCAAAGGTAAATGCACATCCCAACTACCACCAAAGTCGATGACACAAGAACGGAGCATGTCCTCTAGGGTTTGGATAGTACGTTCAGTCTGTCCATCCGTTTGTGGATGAAAAGCCTTACTGAGATTCAAATGAGTACCCATAGCGGACTGAAAGGTTTGCCAGAGACGTGAAGTAAATCGACCATCGCGATCAGAAATGATGTCGAGAGGAACGCCATGATGACGTATGACTTCGTTAGTATAGATGCGAGCAAGTCGTTCAACTTTGAAATCTTCACGAATAGGGATGAATTGAGTGGACTTGGTCAAACGATCGATGATCACCCAAATGCTATCGTGACCAGAAGACGTTCGAGGGAGTTTAGTTATGAAGTCCATTGCAATGCTATCCCATTTCCAAACGGGGATTTCAGGTTGTTCGAGCAGACCAGAAGGTTGTTGATGTTCGGCTTTGACTTTTGAACACGTAAGACACTTAGAGACGTAAGTGGCAATGTCTTTCTTCATCCCAGGCCACCAATAGGATGTACGTAGATTATGGTACATCTTGTCGGCACCAGGATGAATTGAGTACTTGGATTTGTGTGCCTCGTTCATAATGAAGTCTCGAAGTGCTTCGCGTTCAGGGATCCAGGCATGATTGTTAAGGTATAGGATACCATCGGCCTTGGAGACGAGATCGTGTTCTTTAGCACCTCGTATCTCGACATGGAAGTTACCTTCGTTAATAGAGGCGTATTGAGCTTCACGAATGCGTTGAGGAAGGTCGCTCGAGATATGAAAACATCGCATATAGTCTGCATGAGTCTTACGACTAAGGGCATCGGCCACGACATTTGCTTTACCTGGGTGGTACTTGATTTCGCAGTCGTAGTCGTTCAACAGTTCCACCCAACGACGTTGACGCATGTTCAGTTCCTTTTGGTCGAAGATATGTTGAAGGCTCTTGTGGTCAGTGAAAACCACACACTTAGTACCATAAAGGTAGTGTCGCCAAATCTTCAATGCAAAAACAACTGCGCCAAGTTCAAGCTCGTGGGTATTATAGTTTTTCTCGTGTATTTTGAGTTGGCGAGATGCATAAGCGATGACCTTGCCTCGTTGCATGAGAACGCAACCAAGACCATGGTTCGAGGCATCACAATACACCACAAAATCATCATTCCCATCAGGAAGAGTAAGAATAGGAGCGTTGCAAAGCATGTCCTTGAGAGTTTGAAAAGATTTCTCTTGCTCAGGACCCCAAACAAAAGGGTTCTCTTTTTGAGTCAACGAAGTGAGAGGAACGGCGATTTTTGAAAAATTCGAGATGAATCGACGGTAGTAACCCGCCAATCCTAAGAAAGAACGGATCTCGGAAGGAGATTTAGGCGCGGTCCAATTCTTCACGGCTTCGATCTTTGCAGGGTCAACGTGGATTCCTTTTTCACTAACAACGTGTCCAAGGAATTGGACTTCTTTAATCCAAAACTCGCATTTAGAGAATTTAGCATATAATCGTTCCATACGTAAGAGCTCGAGTATAAGACGAAGATGACGTTCATGATCGGCTTGAGTTTTAGAATAAATGAGAATATCATCAATGAAGACGATCACGAAACGATCCAAATAGGGCTTACAAACACGATTCATTAGATCCATGAACACAGCGGGTGCGTTGCTCAAACCAAAAGGCATAACCACGAACTCGTAATGTCCATAGCGAGTGCGAAAAGCGGTTTTGGGTACGTCCTCTTCGAGGACCCGAAGTTGGTGATAACCAGAACGAAGATCGATCTTGGAGAAACAAGTAGCGCCTTGAAGTTGGTCAAAGAGATCGTCGATACGCGGAAGAGGATAGCGATTCTTGACAGTGAGTTTGTTGAGCTCGCGATAATCGATACACATACGGAAAGAACCATCTTTCTTTTTAACGAAAAGCACAGGAGCACCCCAAGGTGAGGTACTTGGACGAATGAAACCCTTATCGAGGAGTTCTTGAAGCTGCGTAGATAATTCTTGCATCTCAGAAGGTGCAAGACGACAAGGAGCCTTGGCAACAGGAGTCGCACCAGGTACGAGGTCAATACGAAAGTCAACAGATCGAGGTGGAGGAGGACCGGGTAAATCTTCAGGAAAGACGTCAGGGAAGTCGCGCACCACTGGAACATCACTTACACTCTTTCCCTTGCCCTTTTCTTCCACAACGTGGGCTAAAAAGGCAAGGTACTTTTTGTGTAAGTACTTGTTCGCTTGTGTGCAGGACATCAACTTCAGTCCCTTTGAAGGTCGGTCTCCATAGACGTGTAAAACATCACCAGATGGGAGGGGTAAACGAACGTATTTCTCGTGACAAGCGATTTCGGCATGGTTCTTTTGGAGCCAATCCATGCCTATGATGATGTCGAAACTACCCAATTGCATGGGTATGAGATCGATAGGGAAGACGTGCTCGTTAAGAGTAAGGCGACAATTACGAAGGACGGAATCGACTAGGATGGATTTGCCATTGGCGACTTCAACGGAAAACGACTTAGGTAGCTTAGAGCGTGTGCAATTTAACAATGGTTCAAATTCTAAGGACACAAAGCTTTTGTCCGCACCAGTATCAAATAGTATCGAAGCATAAAGATGGTTAACAAGAAACGTACCGTTAACGACATCATTGTCGTTGCGCGCTTGATTTGCGTTTAGATTGAAACAGCGTCCACGAGGAGGTTGTAGTTGTTCTTGATTCCATAGTGGGCATTGAGGACGGAGATGATTGGCGTCTCCACATTTGAAGCAAGCTCTGGCGGGTCTTGCATTTTGAGGAGGAGGTGGAGCTTGTTGTGCTTGTTGAGCTGGTGGTGCTTGTTGTGCTTGTGGTGCTTGTTGTTGCTGATTGTAGCGGCAAAAGTTGGAGATATGACCATAACGGTTGCAATCGTTACAACGACGGCACCTAGCGTTTGCGGGATGATGGAAATTACAGGTGGCACACTTGGGGTGAATCCCAGTGTACGACCTTTGGGTGTTATCAGGAGCAACAAGGTTTGGGTTAACGGGTGGTACAATCGCATTGCAAACAGGGTTCGATTGCTTTCGCTTCTTCCCCCTATTGCTACTCGACTGTTGGGTAATTTGGTGAGCTGGCTTGAAAGAAACGGGGTTTGCGGCTTGTTTATCGCGAACACGATTGTTGTTCAGGGAAGCGGCCAAATGATAAACAGCTTCGATATTGTCGAGTTTGGCAGCCTCGATCGTGTCGCGCATAGCAGAGGGTAACCCATTGATATACTTCCGTATTTTGCGGTCGGTGGTCATAACAAGGTGAGGAACTATGAAACTAAGTTGTTTGAAACGGGTAGTGTAGGCTAGGTTTTCATCTCCCACTTGCTTTAGCGCCCAAAATTCTTCCTCCAACCTTTGTTGCTCATGCGGAGGACAAAACTCGTCCATCATCAGGGCCTTGACTTCTTCCCACTCCAACGCATATGCCAGTTCGTTCGAACGAATGTTCCTTTCGTTCGTCCACCATTCGAGATCTCGGGCTTGGAATACCCCAGTCGCACTACGCGTTCTGAGCTCTTTGGGGCAATCACTATTGATGAACGTGACCTCCATGCTATCAAACCATTCGAGCATGGCGGTCACCCCATCATTGCCGGTGAATGGCTTGGGATTGCACGATGAAAAGTGCTTGAAGTTGAACGAAACGGGCTTGCGTATTTCGACCTTAGAGTCGACGGAGGAGTTTGGAGTTTCAGAAGCTCGAATTTCGGAAATGACCTTTGGAACGATGCGCGCAAATTGATCGGCCATGAAAGCCATCATCTTCTTCGTAGCACGGGACTTTGACTTTTTAGACGAGTTGGAGTGACGAGAAGACATCTAAGATTCAAAAGAACGAATAGGTGAGACTTGATCATAATGTTTGTTTAAGAAAAATTGTTTGCATAAATTGATTCACATAGCATAAGGAGTTTACATATAGCATGGTCATGAGTCCAACATAGCATAACATGGATAATTGAAAGCTTTGAAAATTTAGTTTGTTCACGAGGGATTATTATTGTTTGTGATTGCGATAACGTGCGAAATGATTAAAACGAAATTTTGAAATGGACGAACGTTCAAGTATAAAATCACATATAAATTGAGATACATAAAAGAGAGGCTCAATAAAACGTTGGATTGTTTCGGGTAGAGAAACGTCGACTATTCCAAAGTGGGTCGAAAGTTCTTTCGAATTAGAGATAACGTGCTTTGGCCTATAGGTAAGATACTCTCGTCGAGAAGCGATTAACGGTATCTTACCCTTCCGGTTACTACACATCTCTAATCGATTGAAACAATCGGGACTTTGGCGAGATTGAAAATCGAGGAATGGGACTTAATCGACGAGATGCGGGTTTCACCCCTAGCTTGACGATTTCGTACCCTAAATGTGGTTGGTACTTGTCGGGTCAAAATAAAATTTTGACACTTTGACAAGGGTCCACTAGAGTTGAAATGGAAATTACCATTAAGTTGTGGATTTCACTCCTAGCTTAATGGTGGAATTTCGTGCAAAAAGAAATAGTTTAAGGTAGAATGAGAGTCGTTTACCAAATTGTGGGTTTCACGCCTATTTTGGTAAGGTTGTCTCGTTTGTGTTACAAGAGTATACAAATAAACAAAAGTGTATTCATGTTAACCTTAGGAAAGGCATATAAATTTAATCAACAAGGAGTATAGCTAGGAAGCATGCATGGTAGAGTACAAAAGTTTTAAACAACACACAAGAGGCAAAATTCCTAAAACTAGATTAGGGCAAAAGCATAGCAATTTTCCTAATTCCCTATAGTTATGGCTCTGATACCAATCTGTCACACCCCAACCGATGGCGGAAATATCGGGATGAGACGAACAAATTGCTCAAAACATCATAACACTATGTGACAATATTTAATTAGATCCAAATTTCATTTCAATACTAAATTGTCATACAAAATCCCCAAAAAGAAATACAACATTATTCAACAAATAACATAACATGAGAAAGATAGATAATTTAGGTGTGTATCTAGTCCACCCTAAACTTGTTTCATCGTTCATCCATACTTCAACAATCTAACCTGCAACATGTATTAAAATAGAGTTTCAATGCAAAAGCAATGGCGAGTATACAAGTTTGATTACATAGCATAATAGAATAAAAGCTCAAATCCAACATGATTCATAATATGTGAATTACTAGTATGCAATTTTGGCGTACACTATGATCAAACCCAAGAATCCAACGCATAAAATAGACTAATCCCAATTGATAGCGGGATAGTAAATGTTTAACTTAACAATACCCCCAAGTCTCAAGGGCGGTGCGTAAATCCTATAGCGCTATAATTGTTAAGGTGGGCTAGCAAAGTTAATGAGCATATACGTTCCAAATCGTTCAAATAGAGCATACAAGAATCATAAGTAAAGCACATTAGTTTCATGTTTGTACAAGGATTGAGTATGTTTAGTTTCTAGTTTCAAAGATTGTTTACATAATGTACATGTTGCATCCCAAAATAAAAAGGGGGAAAAGGGATCGAGTATACTCACGGTGGTTGCAAGCTTTCCTACTTGAAATCCCGCGAGTGAGTTGATGGATGGATTAGTTTGGAGCACCTAGTCCTTCTACACGAGGAAACGTAGGTGTGTGAGTTTGGCGTTCAACGGAAGATTATAATTTTGGAGTTTAACATAACATAAAGTACGATATCAAAATAATCATCTTTAACTTATACTCTTGTATGACACTACGTAACCACTAGGGTTATATTGTATTTCATGGGTAGTATGCCCATTAGAATCATACTTGGAGTGTTAAGTCTTAGATGGTATTCTACTACTTTAACATATAAACACAAGTTTAATATTAAAGGTTCGAATGAGTGTATATATACTTAGGTTAAGTATTATATATTATTAAGTCCAATAATTCAAGTAGGAGGTAGAATAATAAGATCTTCATTTAGGCACCTCAAGTTGTTCATGGATGTCATGTATGGGGTAGGAAGACAAGCTTCCATTTAGGAACCCCTTGAATGTTCACCACTTCTCTTGATGTAAAGACAACCAAGGAGGGTCACGAACTTAGGATTAGTAGAATATAAACAATCTAACTAAGAGAAATCATCAAATCATGTGAGGATTGTATGTTTGGAACAACCCAAGTTGTTCCATAATCACTCTACATCAAGAACTAGCTCGAACATGACTTGTGGGTCAAAACACCCTAACAAAACAGAAAGTATTTGAGGTTTTAACCTCTGATTTATAGTGTCTCAACCATGTTTTTAAGCTTAACCAACCATCAAAGAGGTTGTAAGCATTAGGACATTGGTGTGAGATGTGTTAGACACAAGTTGGATGAAGTTTAAACAAGTTTGTAAAAACATAAATCAAAACAGAAAGTTTTTGGATCATTTCAGGGGATTTACAGGTCTGATTTCTCCAAGGAGAAGTCAAGGAATCATACCCTATGATTATCCAAGCAATTAGGAAGAAGAATCAAGTGATTTCATTAAGAAATGAGCAAGTTATGCTCACTTTTGTGCAAGGTTATGAATCTGCCCGAATCTTGAGTTTGCAACTGATTTGAGAGTGAACTTGGAGTGATTTGAGAGTGTTGAAAGTGTAGGAAGGCTTGGAGAAGGGTTATATTTATAGTGGATGAGTTTGGAGGTGATTGGAGGTGTTTAGAGGTGGCTAAATGGTGATTGGGGAGTGTTTAGAAGTTGGATTTCGTGCAAAAATCGCGTCTGATCGAAGCTGGTTGTGTTTTCTACGAATACAAGGCTAATGCGGCCCGCATTAGGTTTCTGGTAAGTTAAAGCGGGCCGCCCGCCACTTCTGATTTCCATATAAGTTTCAAAAATTGCACTTTAGCCCCCCAGACTTGTTAAATTTGGTGTTTTTAGGACTTTTAAGGGCCATTCTTGCCATATAAGTATATTTTAAGATAAGTTCAAGTACGAGAAGTATAAACCAAGTATAATTAAGCGTATAAGTATCATAATCAAGTTTCATTTACGTTCAATACACGTTTTAGGCATAAGTTTAGATTAATTACAAGTTTAGCACATAGTTTCCAAGAATGACGATTAAACATCAATTGATTCACCAATTCGAACATACGAGCATATATAAAGTGTGTATGACATATTTGTAACAAAATACGATTTTCATTAATGATTCAAGTCTCGGTTTTACAACGATTACAAGGAAGGAACGATTACAAGAATACAACGTTTCCAAAAATAGAAATACGAACAAAACTTTCTATAAATGGAAAGTACAAAAGAGCCGGGCGTTACAAGGCACCTGCCACATTTTTCTGCAACAGATGACCCCTCGCGTGACGCGAAGGCCCCTTAAGGATCCTACGCATCGCGCGACGCCCCTTCTGACCGAATTTCAACTTTTAGAAGTTGCTGTTTTGGTCCCTGGTCCATATAAAAGTTGTTTTGACTTCTTGTTTTGCACTTTGAGCCACCTAAATTGATTTCTAAGGACTCCAAGACATAACCAATCTTTGTGAAGCCCTTGGTCAACTTTATGGTCACTCGAAAAGCCTTAATTATCAACGTCGACTCTTTTAACCCCTCGCATACGAACGATAGCATAACTTTCTCATACGGAATCGAAACCTTGTGAAATTTTTATCACTTATTCTAGTGAGCATGATTAATCGTTACAAAGCTTCGGGTTTGCTAAAGGGTCACTCAGAGGTATTACTTTAAACATGTTGCTATATTTAGCCCCTGTAGTTTGTAATTCCTCACTTTCTTTCACAATTAGCTTCGTATGATCCATGATTCATTCGTTTAAAGGTATAAACATCATGTAGGGTTATTGAAAGATATATTTATTCATTGTTGACACTTTGAACCCTTTTATTCATGTACTTCCTCTGTTTGTCAACTTTAGTCCTTCTGATGTAATCCTTTACACGTTTAAAACTCATGACACGTGTCTATATTACATTGGACATGAAATTACGAGGTGTTATATCCTCACCCCCTTAAAAGAAATCTCAACCTCGAGATTTACTGAAATAAATGAGGGTATTTTTCTTTCATTGTGGACTCTACCTCCCACGTGTACTCGGGACCTCTACGGGCATCCCATTTTACTTTTACTATCGGTACATGTTTCCTTCGAAGCTTCTTAACCTGTCGATCCTCAATCGACACAGGTTTTTCCACAAATTTCAAGCTCTCATCTATATGCACATCTGTATGTGGTATGACTAGCGATTCATCCGCTAGACATTTCTTTAGATTGCAGATGTGGAATACATTGTGAATACCACTGAGCTCTTCAGGTAAGTTTAACTTATAAGCAACAGATCCGACACATTCGATGATCTTGAATGGTCCTATGTACCTCGGGCTTAACTTGCCTTTCTTACCAAAACGCATTACCCCTTTCCAGGGTGATACCTTAAGTAGTACCTTGTCACCTACCTCGAACTTCAGAGGTTTACGCCTTAAATCTGCGTAGCTCTTCTGCCTATCCCTGGCAGCTTTGAGACGATCGCATATCTGCACAATCTTGTCTGTCGTCTCCAGGACTATTTCAGGTCCTGTCAGTTGAACATCTCCAACTTCCGCCCAACATACGGGTGTTCTGCACTTTCTACCGTACAAGGCTTCGAAAGGCGCAACCTTAATACTTGTATGATAGCTATTGTTATAGGAGAACTCGATTAATGGCAGGTGCTTATCCTAACTACCACCTAAGTCAATCACACATGCACGAAGCATGTCTTCCAAAGTTTGGATTGTACGCTCACTCTGCCCGTCTGTCTGAGGATGGTAAGCCGTACTAAAATTTAAGCGCGTGCCCAAAGATTGTTGGAAACTTTTCCAAAAATGTGATGTGTATCTAGTATCTCTGTCTGAGATAATAGACACCGGTACGCCATGCAGAGATACAATCTTATCTATGTACAATTGGGCTAACATGTAGGAGCTATAGGTCTCCTTAATGGGTAGGAAATGTGCTGACTTAGTCAATCCATCTACTATCGCCCATATAGTATCATTTCCTTTCTTTGTCTTTGGCAACTTGGTGATGAAATCCATTATCACCATCTCCCACTTCCATGTGGGAAGTTCAGGCTGTTGTAGCAAACCTGACGGCTTCTGGTGTTTAGCTTTGACTTGTGCCACGTCAAACATTTGGCTACATAGGTAGCTATAGACTTCTTCAAGCCTATCCACCAGAAATTTTCTTTCAGATCCTGGTACATCTTGTCAGCTCCAGGATGAATGGAGTATTTAGAACTGTGGGCTTCCTGGAGGATAACATCCCGAAGTCCTCCATAAACTGGGACCCATATTCGTCCATTTAACCTCAGAATTCCGTCCTTGCCACAGGATAACTGTTCTTCGGTTACTCCTAGCTTTTCATCAGGATAGTTAGCTTCTAGCACAACTTCCTTCTGCGCAGCTAACAACCTTTCGTTCAAACTATTCTTTATCTCAATGCTTTTGGCATTGATTCTTATAGGCTTCACTCTTTCCTTTCGACTTAAGGCATCGGCGACTACATTCGCCTTGCCAGGATGGTATTTTATCTCATAGTCATAATCATTCAAAGTTTCCATCCAACGTCACTGTCTCATGTTCAAGTCGTTCTGATTGAACAGATGTTGAAGGCTCTTGTGATCAGAATAGATCACACACTTAGTCCCATACAAGTAGTGCCTCCAAAGTTTTAGTGCAAATACAACGGCACCCAACTCCAAGTCATGGGTGGTGTAGTTCTTTTCGTGCACCTTTAACTGTCGAGAAGCATAGGCAATAACCTTGCCTTTCTACATAAGCACACATCCCATACCTGTGTGCGATGCATCACAATATACTACAAATTCTTCAATCTCTTCAGGCAATGTCAACACTGGTGCATTGCTTAGCTTCTGTTTAAGGATATCGAAGGATTCTTGTTGCTTCGGTCCCCAGTCGAACTTGATATTCTTCCTAGTCAAAGAAGTTAGGGGTGCAGCAATCCTTGAAAAATTTTCAATAAAACGCCTGTAATATCCTGCCAATCCCAAGAAGCTGCGAATCTCTGTGGGCGTCTTCGGCTCTTGCCAATTCATGATAGCTTCAACCTTAGTAGGATCTACCTGGATTCCGCGTTCACTAACCACCTGTCCAAGAAATTGGACTTCACGAAGCCAAAATTCACACTTAGAGAATTTGGCGTAGAGCTTTTCTCGATGAAGTAGTTTCAGAATGCAATGGAGGTGCTTCTCATGGTCAGCTTGACTCTTTGAGTAAATAAGAATATCATCGATGAAGACGATGACAAATTTATCCATGTAGGGCTTGCAGACGCGGTTCATGAGATCCATGAATGCGGCTGGTGCATTAGTGAGTCCAAAGGGCATCACTAAGAACTCGTAATGACCATAACGAGTCCTAAATGCAGTCTTGTGTACATCTTCATCTTTAACCTTCAGTTGATGATATCCTGACCTTAAGTCAATCTTGGAAAAGTAACTTGCTCCTTAGAGCTGATCGAACAAGTCGTCGATCCTGGGTAATGGATACCGATTCTTGATAGTAACTTTGTTAAGTTCTCGATAATCGATGCACAGACGCATCGACCCATCCTTTTTCTTCATAAACAGGATTGGTGCTCCCCAAGGAGATGAGCTAGGTCTAATAAATCCTTTGGCTAGCAAATCATCAAGTTGAGTTCTCAACTCTTTCATCTCCATTGGTGCCAATCTGTAAGGCGCTCTTGCAACAGGTGCTGCTCCAGGAATAATGTCAATCCTGAACTCCACTTGCCTAGCTGGGGGTAAACCAGGTAGTTCTTCAGGGAATGCTTCTGGATATTCAGAGATAATGGGTATGTCTTCGATCTTAGGCTTTGGTTCATCAATAGTTACTTGTGCCATGTAGATAACACAACCCTTCGTCAAACACCTTGATGCCTTGAGCATGGACACTTGCTCAGGCATTCCATACTTAGTATCTCCTTGAATTGTCAGAGGCTCGCCATGAGGAGTTCTGACAACTACTTGCTTCTTTGCACAAACGATCTGGGCTTGGTTGCGAGACAACCAATCCATGCCTATTACTATATCGAAACCAGCTAACTTCAAAGGAAGTAAGGATAACGGAAAAGAGTGGTTCCTAATGGATATGAAACATCCATCTAACATGGTTGAGGCGGTTTCTAAGGTACCATCAGCTAATTCCACCGCATATTTCACACTTAGGGTTTTAACAGGTAAATTCAGCAGCTTACAAAACTTATTATCTACGAATGACTTATCCGCCCCTGAATCAAACAATACCCTCGCATAAACATCATTTATAAGAAAGATACCTGTTATCACGTTATCATCCTGCACTGCCTCCTTAGCATCCATTCTGAAGACCCTAGCGTTGGTCTTTTTACCTTCTTCTGGTTTCTTGGCATATTTTGGGCAGTTCGACTTAATGTGCCCTTTTTCATTGCAGCTATAGCACGTAGCATCCTTGATTTTCTTACAGTCTAGGGTCTTGTGCTCAGAAGACTTGCAAATCCCACATGCTCTTGGCTGTGACTGGGATTTCGACTCATATCTGCACTTCCCGAAGTGCTGTTTCTTGCAGATCTTACATTTGGGCTTATCACCCGACTGATGACCATCTTTCTTAGATCCAGAACCCTTTTTGTGGTCATTTTTTCCCTTACGTCTCTTATCCGATCGTCGTGAGCTATCATCCTCACGCTTCCTTTTCTCAGCATCAGTGTTTCTCAGTGATCTCTGCCTGACCGCGTCCAGAGTAAGAGATAATGCTATATCAGCTGCAGACCGGAAGGTAGCCGGTCTAGAGGCTTTCACACTGGCCTTAACTTCTGGGGCTAAACCCCCGATGAATCGAGCTATCCTCTTGGGTTCCGGTGTCACAAGATAAGGAACCAACCTTGACATGGTGTTGAAGCTTGTAAGGTAGGCTTGACAATCCAGGTTTTTCATAACCAGAGACAAGAAATCAGCTTCAATCTTCTCAACCTCATGCTGAGGGCAGTAGTTCTCCTTGATCAATGACACAAACTGTTCCCAAGTCATATTGTACAATGGGATTTTCCGTGTAGCTTGGATCAAAGACCTCCACCAAGCTAATGCCTCACCCTTGAATGACTGAGACACGAATTTCACCACATCCTTATTAGCGCAACCACTGATATCTACCACAGTGTCCATTTCATCCAACCATGTCATGCATTCTATAGCTCCTTTTTCCCCAGTGAAATCCCTGGGTTTGCATGAAACAAAATACTTATAGGAACAACCCTTATCACGGGGTCCTTGGTTCAGTACGGTCCTTTGAGATGGAACACTCCTTTGGTTTGATGAGTGATGAGAATTACTGTTGTGAGCAGTGTGAGTTTTAGAGGGTGGTTTAGAGTGTGGTGCAGATTGGGTCCTTACATGGGTACCACTGGATTCATGGAACTGTCTATCCAAAGCTCGAGTAATGGCATTGTCTATCATTACCTGCAGTTCTGCACCCGCTACGTTAATTCGGGTATTATCATGATTCTCCCTTGGGTAACTGTTGATCTCATCCGAGTCAGCCATGTAGTTTGAACTGTTACATAAGATATTGACCATAATTTATTTGGGAGTTTATTATGGAATTGTCTTTTATGGCAATTCATTAACCATGGTAAACATAGACCATATTTGGTTAATTTGTTAATCATATTTATTTAGGATTTTTATTATAATTTATCCTAATTATAAAACAATAACAGTATTATTAGTGGCACAAAAGGCCTAGTCACAGGGACATTCTAAATCATAAGCCATGATTTCAGAGAATCAAGGCATTAAGGTTTGAACATAGTTCTTTACCTTTTTCTGACAGGGAGTCGTAGACTACTACTGTCTTTTGTCTTATATGACAATGAGTATGGCCCGTAGGCACTACATTACCTATGGATGTTTAATATATAATTATCTTAATTGATGGTTTAAACCCATGATTTATAGATCATCAGGTTAGGATAGGAATCTTTTGAAGAATCCTATTATAAGAATGACGTGTGTGATTTTAACGAATCACGTCTACCAGGAGCGTTAACATGTTTTCAGATGTTAACAGAGATCTGAATCTTTTTAAACAGGTCTTACCATCCTGGCCAAGTCTTATAATGACATGCAGACTAGGTTATACCTTTAAGATTCTTATTTAATATTTAAATAGGCAGATTATTTTAAGAGGAACGATTTTTTTTAATTTATTTATTTCATTTATAATATATTAATGCATAATGAAAGAATGATTTTTTTTTAAACTTAATATTCCATTAAACATTAAAAGAAGTACATATTGCCCTAAACAGGACTTTTAACAGAAATAACTTGCCCACGCAGGGGCTAAACTGATAATACAAGTCCTCGCAGGGACTGATTACTAAGATAGGTGTCCACGCAGGGACTAAAAGACAAGTCCACGCAGGGACTAAGTACATAGATGAATGTCCACGCAGGGACTTGATTGAAATAAGGAAATACAACAATACATATAGGGATTCAATGATCACTCTTCTTCTTTCCTTTTAACAAGCTTGCCAGGCCCTTGAGAAATCCCCGGTTGTTCCTACGTTCTTCCTGAAACTCTCGTTCCCTGTTTAGCCTGTGGAGGATTTCCTCCTGTTCCGGTGGGGAAAACCGTGGTCGCTGCGGCTGGTGCTGAATCGGAGGTCGAGCAGGTATTTGATACCCATGAGTTGGGTATCCCACTCCCCATGGGGCTCCGTATGGTCCTTCAGGATGAAGGGCGTTGTAGTTTGCTGCTACAAGATATGGGTCGGCTTCAGCATAGTTGTAGTTAGTGTGAGCCGGCTGCTCAAATGGATTGTACGCCGTTGGACCGGCGTACGTAGGAATCAGGTTACCAAAACCCACTGGTGGCGGCGCAATAGGTGCAGAATTCACCTCTGAAACTGGATTTGAAGGCCCACCCATTTGTGGGTCTTCATGCAGTGGCGGATAGTGACTGCCACTTGAGTGATGGGGGGTGCTAAAGTGAAAACCCCCTTCTCGCGCGGATATTCGTGCGCCTGTTCTTCTACGCCTTGGTGGTTCTGGAGGTGCTTGATGAACTGGCGGTGGTGGTGGCGGTGGCGTGACTGCCACGAAACGCGAATCCTCGGAGGGATCCTGCTGCTGCTGCTAGTGAGGCGATGAATGGTGAGAGGGTGTAAAATACCATACATACTGGTTGAACCTTGCTTGGTAGCTGTCAAGACCACGGTAGGGTGATCCATGGAAGGATGACCCATCAGAGATCTCGATGGGGTGAGTAGGTGTCCCAGAAGGTGGTTCAACAGGATCCGTGTCTTCATCTATATCCATTGCATGGTCTCCTGAGAAATGGTCTTCAGGTCCTAGTGGGTTAAAACCCACTGGATCTTCAATATAGTTTGCCGGGTTGAACCGGCCCTGGAAGACAGGAGTGGGGTCGCCAAAGGAATGGTGCAAAAGGGATCGCTGTAACGGCAAGAAGGAATGGCGTGAGTCTTCGGGCTCGTTCTCTGATTGCGACCCAAAGGAGTGACGATAGGGAGGCGTTGAGCTATACGAGGCAGATCGCCTAGCGGGCTCCAAATAGGTCCTCCGGTTTCCTTGAGGATCGGCACTCATGGTAGCAGAAGGAGTTCGCCGATGTGAAGGCCCGGCTTCGTGATCGTTGGGGGCGTTGATTGGCCCCTTACCTCGTCCTCCTCTTCGGAACCTCGGTGGCATATTTCCTGTTACAACAAATGAAAGATACAACAAAGAAATATAAAGGACAAAGTTAAAATTAAAACAATTTGGATTAGTCCTAAGTTCTTTGTCTAGACTCAAAAATTTAGGAATGTGCAATTGTGTAACTGAGATTAAACACAAAAGGCTAGTGTTTAATTCACTCAGTGTTGGCTCTGATACCAACCTGTCACACCCCGATATTTCCACATATTACCGGTGGGCCCGGTGGGGGAGTATCGTGACGTAGTTGATATCATTATAGTCAAACAACACAATATTTAAATGCATAGCGGAAGCAAAAGATAGATTCATTTCAACCGAATAAAATTGTAATATTAAGTATCACAAAATAGTTGAAAAAAAAATCCACAGGTGGATCAAATAAAAAGAAACATTGTTCAACAGACTGAAATGCATCCAAGCTTGCGAGACTCTTATTGATGCTAAGGAGAAAGCCAGCCTATTTCGAGTAGTACCTGCACTTAATCTTTTTGGGAAAATACGTCAGTTTACACTGGTAAATACAATCAACTGACTCATTTTGAAAAGGGTTAGAAAGTTGATTTAAATGCACGAGGCACAAACATTTTATAACTTGGGATAATTATTTGAATATAATCTTGTAAAAGAATTACGTGTTTCTTATGCGTTCAGTAGCCCGGGTTGACACCGGGTTAGAGCTTAATAGACACACCACATGATATAGTCCCGCGGCGGTTTATTCCCGAAACCGGCGGTTATACCTTATTATTTATTTATTTATGCACCGTCGGGTGCACGCCTACACCCCGTGCTTAGGTCGTGGCCATTTCGTAAAATGATGCCAAGGATATCCGGGACATGGTCATTAACCCCCCAAAGGCTTTAAGCAAACAAAACAGATTAAACGGGTCATCTCAATAAATTAACCTTCATATGATTAACAATTCAATACCCGACCAAGCGGTATTTTATATACCGTACCCCAAGCCCGTATAAGGGAAAATAAGTTAAAAGTATTTACCTTTGCAAGTAATAATCACAACAAGCAAGTGTACGTAGCTTTTACCGGGTCTCCTATTCTGGAACGAAGGTTTATAATAACCTATTAGAATCCTAACGGGTCTTTAATTAAGCCTAAACTAAGACCGGTTAGTTTTAAAGGGAGATACGGTCCGAACGCATGATTAAGCGAAGATCGGAATAGAATGTGATTTAGACCCGACAAGTTTGGAGACTTGTATAATATGGGTAAACTAAACACATTCTTGATTTTGAGATAAAAATGATAAGGTTCGACTCGTTTCGGCTAATTTATGCAAACTAGTTACATAAACCGAACCGAATGCGAATAACGCATAACGGGTAACCGAATGAGTCACAAACAGGTTTTCTAAGTTAATATGCTTTAAATATGTTGTGATATCAGTAGGATACCTTCCATTATGCCCAAAACGAGTTTAATCTCAATTTAAGCCCCGTAGGGGTATTTTGGTCATTTAAAAGATTATAAAAGAGATTAATTAAAATTCTGAGATTCGGGTTTGAAATAATCAGTAAAACAACTTAATTTAATAGGTTATATCAGTTGGTGATAAGTCTTATGTGACAAGAATGGTTTTAACCCATACTATTTGTTTAATACGCGTAAAAAGTCGTTTTAAGCGATTTCTGGGATATAACAGGAAATCTGAGTTTTCTGATCAGGTTATAAGGTTCAAAATACTTCATTTATCATATAAAATCAGTAGCAAAAGATTTGGTATCAAATTGTTATGTAAAACTCATTTTATAAGCAAAAAGGGTATAATCGGTAATAACCGAATCAAGGCAATAACCCTAGGTTATGATCAGTTTAAAAATAATTAAAAATCTTCAAAAATACTAAAATATTATATTACATCAGTGGGTAAAAGGTTTGATGTCAAAAATTGGGTTTAGATAGGCTTTATGCTAATTACGCCGTTTAATTTATAAAAAGCTTTCTAATTACGCTATTGAGCATAACTCCTAATCTAGACCTCCAACTGATGTGAAATTTTAGGGACATGTTTATAAATCAGTAACAAAGATTATTGTCCTCTCATATATCCAAAATTCTCGTTTTAAGGTCAAATGGACATTATGGTCAACATTTAGCAATTAATGGAAACGTGTAAACGAATCAGACAATCAACGAACCAATCACAGAGGGTTATACTATCATATAACCCGGTCCTAATGAAACTCTTAGGCATTTCTAAATCATGCTAATATGGGTCAGAACTGAAAGTCAAAGCAGTGGTCAAATTATGCGACTTTCGGTTCCGAACCGGTCCTTAACTGAAAATTATTGGGTCGGACATGCTTAGACATGTTCTTGCATTGATTACCAAGTTATATGAGTGGTAAAACAGGTTACATGTCTTCTACATTGCTAATTATGTATTAAATCGAAAATTGTGTTCCTGTTGACTTTTTATAATAAACTTTGACCCGACAAACGACTTAGTTAGAGCGGGAATCAGAGGGTGCCCTTTGAAGGGTTTAATGCCCACATAATTACCAACTTATAACTACTTTCAATTTGACTAATCACAAGACCATTAGTGATTAATCGATAAGTCAAACCTTAATTACGACGGTTTGACTTTAAGCTAGTAAAACACGATTAAGGAAGGTTAAGGAAGCTTACCGAAGTACTATGCACGACTAATGATGCTTAGGGAATGCTCTTGTGCTCCAGGTAGTTCCAGAAATGAAGTTATGAATGAGTGCAACAATGTTGCAAACAAGGACACCTTATATAGTGAGTTTAATCTCACTAGATCATGCCAAACAAGTCTAGGCATGTTTCCTGATGTTAAACAAGTGTCCCTAATGCCTAAAAACATGCTATTGCAGCCCATGGTATCGAAAACAAGTGATATAAGTCGGTTAAACGGGCTGGACAGGCACCTGCCACATTTTTCTGCAACAGATGACCCCTCGCGTGATGCGAAGGTCTCTTAAGGATCCTACGCATCGCGCGACGCCCCTTCTGACCGAATTTCAACTTTCAGAAATTGCTGTTTTGGTCCCTGGTCCATATAAAAGTTGTTTTAACTTCTTGTTTTGCACTTTGAGCCACCTAAATTGATTTCTAAGGACTCCAAGACATAACCAATCTTTGTGAAGCCCTTGTTCAACTTTATGGTCACTCGAAAAGCCTTAATTATCAACGTCGACGCTTTTAACCCCTCGTATACGAACGATAGCATAACTTTCTCATACCGAATCGAAACCTTGTGAAATTTTTATCACTTATTATAGTGAGCATAATTAATCGTTACAAAGCTTTGGGTTTGCTAAAGGGTCACTCAGAGGTATTACTTTAAACATGTTGCCACATTTAGCCCCTGTAGTTTGTAATTCCTCACTTTCTTTCACAATTAGCTTCGTATGATCCATGATTCATTCGTTTAAAGGTATAAACACCATGTAGGGTTATTGAAAGATATATTTATTCATTGTTGACACTTTGAACCCTTTTATTCATGTACTTCCTCTATTTGTCAACTTTAGTCCTTCTGATGTAATCCTTTACATGTTTAAAGTTCATGACACGTGTCGATATTACATTGGACATGAAATTACGAGGTGTTACATCAACATGCGTAATACATGGGCTATCATAGTATTTCAGTGTTGTGTTACTAATTAACATATGTCGATTTTTGTGATAAATTCAAGTTAGTTGTCTGAACTGTCATATGGTAGCGAAAATTCATTTATATAAAGTTTCATTACTAATTAACATAGGCCGTTAAATATATTAAGCTATTTTAAAGATTATATAATTAGGGTTAGGATATAATAGGAAGTTTATTTGGATAAGAAGGCTAGGAAGTAATCTTGACCATCCATTTATTTAATCAACGGCTAAGATTAAATGAGGGAAATTGAAGGGAAGAAAACAGACGCGTGAGTTTGTTTAGTGGCATTCTAGTCAATCCAAGGCAATAGTTTCTCTCTCCACCAATTCCCCCCCCCCCCATTTTTTAAACGTTAATAACTCTTTCATACGACATTATTTTTTTATAAAAATTGCAACAAAAAAACGAGCGTTTTTTTATCTTTAAAACGAGTATACTATTGCTATATTTTGGAAATTTTTTTTTCTAAAATCCAGTTGCGTAAAACGCAATGGAAAAAACCCAGCTGCGTAAAAAGCAATGGAAAAAAAACCTAAAAATGACATTTTTCTAAAACGCAATGTACCAAAAACACAAAGAAATGTCTTATTTGTAAAATGCAATGGCCAAAAAACACAAAGAAATGTCTTATTTCTAAAACGCAATAGCCTAAAAACACAAAAGAAAGTGTACTTTCTAAAACGCAATGGACTGAAAACACATAAAAATGTGTTTTACCTAAAACGCAGTGCACAAAAAATACAAAGAAATGTCTTATTTCTAAAACGCAATGGCCAGAAAACACTTAAAATGTCTGTTTTCTAAAACGCAATAGACTGAAAACACATAAAAATGTGTTTTACCTAAAACGCAATGCACAAAAAACACAAAGAAATGTCTTATTTATAAAACACAATGGCCAGAAAACACTTAAAAATGTCTCATTTCTAAAACGCCATGGCCTAAAAAAACAAAAGAAAGTGTTCTCTCTAAAACGCAATGGACTGAAAACACCTAAAATTGTGTTTTACATATAACGCAATGACTAAAAACACTTCAAAAATGTGTTTTTCTAAAACGTAATGGCCAGAAAACACATAAAAATGTCTTAGTTCTAAAACACAATTGCCTAAAAACACCAAAGAAACTGTTATCTCTCTAAAACGCATTGAACCAGGACAATAGTTTTGTCTGTGAATTGTCTGAACTAGGAAGTAGAGATCAAAAGGCTGTCTACGAATGCAGTTTTCCAGAGGCAATTTACAGAAAATTAAATGTTCTGATGCATTTTTATTAAATGCAGCTCAACCCCAGCCAGGGGCTCTGCCCCTTGGACCCCGCCAGGGGCTGCCGCCCCTGGGACCCTGCTACCAGGGACGCTGCCCCCGGACCTCCACCAAGATCGTAAATCGCAATGACTAAATCAAAAACCCAGATCATAAAAATGAAATTAAATAATTTATTACATGGATCGAAACCGATATCTTCAACGATTGACGAAATTTGAATGATTCAAACACTTATCAAAGATCGAATCGAACGGATCGAGTGATTATCTTCAAAATCACCGGAAAAAAACGAGATTTTGTATGAAATTAAACTGGGTTTTCTTCAAAAAAAAAAAACTGAAGAACACGTTGATCGGGTGTTTGAATCATTGATTGGTGACGAAAATCACACAATAATGTAGTGATTATTGAGATAGAAAGTGAAGAAATGGTTGAAGATGATGGGTTTTGAAAATGCTGGGTTTTGAAGTTACTAGGGAGAAGAAGGAAGAAGAAAAGATAAGATTGACTAAAATACTCTTCCTCTTTATTTTAAATTTTGCTACATGTCCTAATCTTATTGCTTCCTATCCTTCCTAGCCAAAATAAACTTCCTATTTGATCCTAACCCTATATAATTATATCGTTTATATTGTATAAACTCGTGTAATACACGGGTCTATAACCTAGTTTTATAATAGTTAAAATTAAATTTACCCTTATAAAATATTAAAATTAAAATGCATGTAGATTTGGATATTAGTCAAGTTTGATAAATGATAAGTGCTCCAAATGAAATATGGGACGATGGTAAGTTGACTCTCTCTTCTATCATAGAGGTAGAGAGTCTAAATCATGTAAGGTTTATGTATTGGTACCGTTAAAAAAAGTGATCTGATAACTAATTTTAGAGGTAGACATTTTGTAATAAAGTAACAATAAGTTTTTTTTTAAAGCAAACTTTACATGATTTAATCTATGATCGTGTATATGATATTTTCTTTTCAATAACTTTAGTTGGTACAAACTCAAAGAGTATGTATAATGGAAAGCCCAATCCCACACAATTCAAAGGTCACATTACTTATCTTGGTTAAAGGCGAAACAATGTTATGTTTCTCTCCGAATCCATTTTCAGAAGTGGTGTGATAGGGACTCGTTAAGCGGGTTAGACCAACCCTTTGAGCGGGTTAAATTCCAAGAATATTTAGAGAAGAAAGAACACCAAATGGAACAACTTTTATGATCATCTTTCATTAACAAGAAATGCAACATACAAAATCTTAAATTTGCAAAGAAATAACTACTACCTAATTTCTAGGATATAATGCAGCAAAATGAAAACATTGTAAACATGGTAAAGTGGATCCTAAAGTAATGCAATATGGAAATGCTAGTTCACGTGCATGGATGGAAAGTGGGTAACTCGCTGGACCTTGGTTGCCTGGTCGGTTCCCGTGTCATAGCGGGTCGGTGGACCGTATCATGGTGGCAACTTCCATAAGACCATATCTGATGCTTATCAGTATATTCACCTAGTCATAGTACTCCGACTTGTAACTTGTCATGGCATGTTTGATATCAGTGACCGTGTTAGCAGTGGCGAAGCATTGAAGGGGCCGGGAGGGGCGCCCGACCCCCCGAACTTTTCGCTCAGTAGTGTTAAGTATGTACGTTTCGTATAGAATTTTTTAGGTATATACGTTCTCGACCCCTCGGTTTTATAAAAAAAGTTTTTTTTAGGTATATACTTTTAGGTCCGGTGACTTCCGACCCCCCAGTAAAAAGTTTCAAGCTTCGCCACTGCGTGTTAGAATAAAGCTTAAAACAATCATCTAAACGTATCTTTACAGATGAACTACCCTTCTCTTTCAATAAGCTGATACTTTATGTAAGTTATGTCTTCTACGTTAACTAGGTTAAGGCTGAGAATATAAAGCTAGGCCAACAAAGTACACCTGAAAAAAAATAAGAGAACGCCAAAATAATTGTATTTCTTGAAATCCAGAAAAGATGCAACCACACAACACAACAAAGAAAATTTATGACGCGGTCACCATCAAATGTTCATATGTACAAACAACCGAAATTAGATTACATTTAGTTTCGCATGAACATTATTGTAATTCAAACGTAAACCATAAAACTGAACACAAATAAGATCAATAGCATAATAGATCTCGATAGGTATATAAATATGTATTTTCGCTATTAACTTTATTCATTTTGGTCTATTTTGCCTCATCCGTTTTTCTGGCAGTCCAATGAATAATTCGGTTTCAACATCAGAACTCTCTCCATGTTCAGCAGTTTGTAAATTTGCCCTCTGTTCTTCCGTCTTCTTTTCTTTGGTTTGGCCGAGACACTGAATCAAAGATTTGAGGTTATTTACATCATCATTTGAGGTTAAATTCATATAAATGAACACTTACCATTCCAGTAAGCATTGCATTGTGACAAGCTAGCAATTTCTCCTGAAATTTCCAGGAAGATAATGATCTATTTTTCACGAATTTAAGAATATATAGCAATTTTTCACTAGTGTTTATGCAAACATGTTCCAAAAAAGTAGCTACATTTTTTTAATATAACAAAATCTACATTTATTAGACATGATTTTTTTTTTCAAACTTATTAAAGCCTAATTAAATAGGTCAGTTCAGCTATGCAAGTGAAACTGTAGAATATAAATAAACATGTAAAATCTGAAAGTTCAAGATTGTACCTTTGCTTGTAGCTCCTCAATCTGTTCATTATAAACTTGCATCTAAAACACCATAAAATCAAAACTAGAAATTTTCAAGTTCAACACAATAATAACTAGTTCTTGAGAATATATATATTTTTTTATTTTCATGCATAAAACCCAACCTTTCGGGCTCGAATGATGGATACACTCCTCTCCAGCTGTTGTTCAATCTGTAGCAGTTCCTCAATTGTGCTAGAGCCCAGACCTTCTCCCAAAAATTTTCTGTCAATTTTAAGATGTTACAATGGTTTTCTTGCTCTGTGAGAACCGCAGATCTTTGGTTTACAAGAACAATTTGTTTTTGAACTGTACAGGATAAGAACACGAATTCAAACCTCTTTGCTAGTTCTAGTAACTCTATCTTCTTTGCCATGCTTGCTGTTTCATCCTTCAAATGCTGCCACTGATGCAAAATACTATCATCGACACGTTGCAAACTTTAACAAATTAAATGAAAATTATGAATTAAGGGTTTAAGATTTTACTAAGAGACCTTTCATGCAACTCTAAGTAGCTTAAGTTGTTATGATTTGTGTAGCTTTTGTTAATTTAAGTTCATATATACCAATCAGTTTGTGTGTTTAAAGTCACATAAGGATGTTTTGTGACAGTGAGAATAGTTAGGATATTATTAGAAGTCCAGATTTGCAAAAGAGAGCCCTACAAGAACATCTTTAGAGTGATTGGAAGAACAAATTAAATTAAAAATTATTCATTAATTATTTTAATAATGTGTAATGGAACATTAATATAGTGATGGAACTACGATAGTGAACTAAAAATTGGTCAGGTTTTGAAGTTCAGAAACACAACTATGATCATGTAAAAAAACCTGAGCATCTTCAACACTTGAAGAATTTTCGGGTTGGACGTCCTTTACGTGATTCCTATAACGTTCAATAGTCTCCTCCATGCTGAACAAGTTCAAAACACAAAAAGTCAGATGTAAATAATGATATTAGTTGTATCTATATTCTAAAAAAGATTAGATGGAGTATTTACAAAAGTAATATTGTCTAAATATTTGGTGAGACTTATGTCCTAATATAAGTGAGTTATTTAGTACAGAAAAATGACACAAATATATCTGACATTTAACTGGAAATCAACTCCAAACTAGACAGAATTAGCAGTTTTTTTTAATGGCAAACTAGCCTACCCATAAATATTTTTATATTTGTACCTTACAGGATTTGAACCTTTCAACTTTATATCCATTGGAGACAGATGTAACCTTTGCCGTTCAAAAAAAAGATAGCAGTTGATAGGTCATGTTGTGATTAAGTGTATATTAATATCAGTTCAAGCAGGTTGTCATTTAGCAATGAATTGTCAAGTGTTTTGTTTTATTGACATTTAAAATATTTATGATTAATCGTCAAACTGATATGGTTCCACATGCTAATCGAATGGCAAAAAAATTAAGGAATCTAGAAAGAATTTTAGAGAGAAAATTAGACTATTTTTTTATACATGCCTTGTAACAATTCGCAACTTACAATAAATAAGAGAATGAATGCAAACTATCCACTATCTAAATGATCCATTACTTCCTATAATAATGCAGAAAACTACTACTACTAAATATGACATGATGTCGTATCAATAACATTTTGCATGAGGTCGTGGTGTGTGAGGGCCAAAGGTTCATATCACAAACGTATTTGTTAACCATATATTTAACACACCTTTTCTAAAGGCGATTTCTTTAATTCTATCGCATGTGGAACTCGAACTCAAGACCTCCACATCTAAGTGTTTGTAAAGTATTTGTCTTTGTCAATGGGTCACCAACCCCACCGTCATATTTTTAAAACACCTGATACTAGTATTCTAATTAAGACACAGTTAAAACAAATTCTTGTTTTCAAATTAAAACAAAGTTAAAACAAATTTTTGTTGAAATTTTGTAGCAGATTTTGTCGTATTTTTGTAGCTAATCCGGTTACCGACAAGTTTATTTGCTACAAATTTTTTTGTAGGAAATTTGTGGGTAAGGCCAATTTCAGACAAATTTGCTACAAATTTGGTTGTCACGAACTTGACAGTTTTCTAGTAGTGACGCACCCTGGTAGATGAAATATTGGCCCTAAATTATGGACAAAGGACTACGTACTATTAAAAATCCCCAATGATATATTGGCCCTAAATTATGGCCTAAACCGCTACAAAGTGTAGCAACTAAACATATAAGTCATTCTACAAATAGTAATTTGGATAACCTAATCCATCAAGTAATTAAGTAACAAAATGGCTAATTCAGTAATTTTCTAATCATGCATCCACCCCCAACAATATTCTAGCATATAATATACATACTTCCAGCAACCTGAAGTTGTCTGTAAAATAAATGGACATAAGCATATAGAAAAGCGACATTTACCTACGAAAAAAAATACCAACAAGTCAGTTAAAAACCAAAAAAATAGGAAATTCTTCAAAGGTGGTTAGTGATTCCGTGGTGAGGGGCATATCGCTAATCTATTGCAACGGGTGAGGTGGTCGCTAATCTACTGCCACGGCAATCGCTGGTGATTTGTTAGGTGATTAATGAAGTATGTACACACTCCTCATTTCCCCATGGACCATTACCATCGAATCAGCGAGGGGCATCACCATCTTCGAGGAATTATCATGTCTGTCGGTGAAAGTCAGTTGATTTGTAGCGCATTGGTCGTTATTTGATATTACCACAACATAATCTATCGCCTAACATTTTAAAACTTACCTTTACAAGCACTTGTTTAATTGATTGATACTTAGAATTTACAAGCACTAGTTAATAGATGGACATGTTAGGCATGAAGGCTTTCTGGGCTTTGGGATTGTGTCAATCAAGAATGAAGACAAAAGGGCTGGTTTTAATTCATTTAAATACGGTTTATATTTTGTTTCTTGTTGACTAAGTAATTAACCCGAATATAGTCTTATATACACCTATGACGCAACTGAATTTTTGAGCACTAATAAATAATATAATATAGTTGCAATCCGTGGACGTAGGTCACTTTGATCGAACCATGCAAATTCTTA
Source organism: Helianthus tuberosus (assembly GCA_030545235.1). NCBI lineage: Eukaryota > Viridiplantae > Streptophyta > Magnoliopsida > Asterales > Asteraceae > Helianthus > Helianthus tuberosus. The sequence continues at coordinate 32,295,591 of CM060447.1, forward strand.
TGTCTTCTTTAATTGCGTCCGTGTGCGTGTGTAATAGTGATTCCTCTACGTGTTGCTCGCCTAACAAGACACCTTAGACACACTTTGATATTGCTAAATACGTCAGTGCCTATCGATTAGTTCCTTACATGACACATTAATTGGTTTTCTTTATTTCTTACGACCATGAGCTATCAATGAAATGGCTATTGCGAGGAGTTCAATCTAATTAGCAAACCAACATTGTAATTGGTCGCTTTTCTATAAACCTATTCTTAGATGCCTATGTGTATATTATTTCTTTCCATCAATTTTTAATGGATTCTAATGAATCTAAGTTCTCATTTCATATATATCGTCCTATACTGCCACTAATTTTAGCACGAAACTTCTAATCTTTTTAAGAACGGCTAATTCACGCACCAACTAATCCCACTTCTATACCTAGGCTTTTTATTGTCAACTATGGGACTTGAATCTTCAACCTCGTGGGAAATGACACATTTCATCACTCTATTGATTATCGTAATAAGTTTAACTTAATCTTGAATCCAATAAATTAATCTTCTTACTTTCTGAGCATTAAGTGGTCACTAAAACATTATTGAGAAAAATAACACAAAAGTTACTTAATCAATGACTATTAAGATATGATATTACGAAGAAATCGTCATAAGTTCTTACATGGTTATACAAATGCTTTATTTCTCAATTTTCAACCACCTAATGTAGAATCAACAGGTTTAGGGCTGGAAAATCGTGTCTTATCGGGTTTAACAGGTCTCTGACGACGCGTATAACACAAGTATTAAATATGAATACAACTCATTTAACTACTTGATATCTTATGTCTATAACACAGTTTTATATTTTATGTATCAAGAAAAAGAAACGATGGATCCTAACCTCATAATTTTATTTATTTTTATAAAAGTAAAAACTTACATTGTGTACTTTTTCAGTAAACAGGTCTAATCGTGTCTTATACATATATCTATTGCCAGCCCTAAACAAGTTCTTACTCTATATTTCAATAAGTGCATCAATAAATGAAGTGGCGGATCTAGGGGAGTTTTGGGGGTTCCCAGGAACCCCCTTGGTTTGGAAAAAATGAAAAAAAAATTAGTGGAAACCTTATACGATTTAAGAAAAAATAGTGAGAATTAGTGAAACTCTACCAAAAGGAACCTGGTAGAAAAAATCCTGAATCCGCCAAATGTATACTTCTTTATGATGGCCTTAGCCCTTAAGTATACATATGGTTAGAGTTTGTGCTCACTGTAATGTATGCACTTAGCATGATAGTATGCACCCATTTTTAAGTGACATCTTCACATGTGAGCCATGTTCACATTGGACTAGATTAGTTAGAGTTCATGACCATCATCAATACAGTTCATAGTGTGCTTAGCCATACCGACATGTGAGTTTCTAAACCTCTCTAACATTACTATTTTAGGGCGATGTGCATACTAATTAAAGTCTTCAAAGTAAAACATTATGTTTGAAACATGATTGATTATGACAAAGCTTGCTAAAGTAATTGTAATCTTTTAAAGTGTTATAGTATAAAGTAGGGTTGTTCATAAAGCTCGCGACTCGTAGCTCGCTCGAAAGAAGCTCGAGAAAAACTAGCTAAAAAAACTCTATTTGAGATGACGTGAACCAAGCTGGCTCATTTTGTAACCAAGCCCAGCTCGAGCTAAGCTCGGCTCGACCCATGGCTCGACTCGTTGGCTCGTTCTTAGGCTCGTTTAACTCCGACGTAAAGCTCAAGCCAAATTTAGCCTCCTGAATTAATTTCAAGCTTGAGCTCGACCCCACCCTGGCTCGACTCGGCTCGACTCAGCCCTAGTATAAAGTGTTCACAATGCATATTGCATAATAAAGGCTAAAGGAGACTTATTGCGTGCGTCTAAAGTTAACATCAGTGTCTGAAGTTAACACCGAAGTCTTAAACGACGCCTAAAGTTAATGTTGTGGTCACATATGGTGTCTAAAGTTAACACCGTCACCAAAAGGTAAACCAGCAGCGCCTTTATGGGTTTGACAATGGTTGATCAACTACGTATAGTATAGTGTGTATGTTACAGTTCGTGGTAAAGTTTTTTAGTCTATAACAAAGTACTATTGTGATTGAAGTTCAGATTAGGGTTGAAGAAACGTAAGAGAATGATGATGTTCTTATTATCAGAATTGGTAACCCTTACTGTTAATACATATGATACATATATACTCGACGATTAGATAAGTAACCGTCGCTACCTATGAAATAAAAATATAATTACATTTATGTTACATAATAAATATACTAAACTAATTATCATATCTAGCTTATATTCCTTCTAATACCCTCCCGTAAGCTAGATAGTAGTAACATGCAAGAGTTCTTTAATACGATTGAAGTCCTTCGGCTGCAGAGCTTTAGTTAGGATATCTGCAGCTTGATCTTTTGTTGAGCAGAACCTGATTTCAACTTCATCATCCTTGACGAGATCTCGAATAAAATGATATTTCACTCTAATATGTTTGCTTTTCCCATGATAGACAGGATCTTTAGCCAAACAAATTGTTGATTTATTATCATAGAAAATTACCGGAGGGCAATCCATATTCATTTGAAGTTCATTGAGAATTCCCTTTTATCCAAAGTGCCTGACATCCAGCCATTGATAATGCTATGTATTCAGCTTCGGTTGAAGATAAGGCAACTAACCTTTGTTTTTTAGATTGCCATGCTATTGCTTCGGACCCTAAATGAAATACATATCCAGAGGTACTTTTACTGTCATCAACATTCCCAGCATAATCACTGTCACTGAAACCAACCAATTTCCCTTTACTTCCTTTAGAGTAGACGATTCCATGGTTTGTTGTTCCTTTTATATACCTTAAGCTTCTTTTCCCTGCTTCCCAATGACTTCTCTTCTGCCTTTCCATAAATCGGCTTATCTTACTAACTGCAAACATTATATCAGGTCGTGTATTCGTTAAATACATAAGACATCCCACTAGACTTCTATACAGACTTTGATCCACTTCATCTTCTGGATTATCTTTGGATAGTCGCTGTCCATATTCCATAGGAGTTGAGATTGTATTACACTTCTCCATTTTAATTTTTTTTGAGCAGACCCTTTGCATATTTCTGTTGTGATAATGTGATATTTCCACTCTCATATTTGACCTCCATGCCTAAGAAATAATGCAGAATTCCCAGGTCTGTCATTTCGAATTCTTTCTTCATTGAGTCCTTGAGTTGATTTATCATACTTAGTGAATCACTGGCTATAATAAGGTCATCTACATACAAGCAGATCACCATCTTTGAGGTTTTTGTGTTCTTAATAAACAATGTATGTTCATATACACATTTCTTGAATCCATTTGAACCAAAAAATTTATCTATTCTGCTGTACCATGCCCTTGGGGCTTGTTTTAAGCCATATAAAGCCTTCTTGAGATGACATATCTTTCGTTATTCTCTCATCTTGATGTATCCCTCTGTTGTTCGGTATACACTTGTTCACTTAGATTTCCATTTAAGAATGCTGTTTTAACATCCATTTGATGTAGATGCCAACCGTTCCGTGCAGCTAAAGCCAAAATCAGTCTGACTGTGTCAAATCGTGTTACAGGTGCAAAGACATCTTGGTAGTCCACTCCATATTTTTTATTGTAACCCTTTGCTACTAATCTCGCCTTGAACTTACTCACGTTTCCATGCTCGTCATATTTAGTTTTATAAATCCACTTGACACCAATGGGTTTTTGATCTTTTGGAGGATCCACCAATTCCTAAGTTTCGTTCCTTTGTATTGACTCCATTTCCTTATCCATTGCTTCTCTCCACTTGCTGTCTTTATGAGCTTCTCTATATGTGTTAGGGTCTGCACCAGCATATAGCACGAAATTTGTTGCATCATTAGTCATGAACTGGTTTCTATATAAATCATTAACTTGTTCCTTTGAAAGCGGTTCTGAGTCTGCATACACATCTGTAAGGCTTCTTGTTCATAGTTCAGTGTTTTCTGATGAAGATGATGAATCTTCATCCTCATGATTATTGTTCTGTGCTTCTGTCTTTCCATCACTGAACAAGTTATCATCTTGATTATTATTTTCGGGAGCAGAGTTATTATCATGGTTGATTGTTTCCTTCTCTTGATATGTATCCTCATCATCGGGATAATTTAATTGAATACTTGATTCATTCTCATTTCTCTCAGTTCCTTCCCAGTCTTGATCTTCATAAAAAATGACGTCTCTACTGATGATGGTCTTATTCGTCACTGGATTATACAGTTTATAAGCTTTACTGTTTTCGCTATAACCAATTAGGATTGCTTTCTCCGTTTTATCATCTAACTTTCCATGATGTTGCTTAGGAACATGAGAATATGCAACACATCCAAAGATCCTTAAGTGAGTTACATTTGGTTTTCTTCCACTCCATGCTTCTTGAGGAGTTACATTCGGTACACCTTTAGTGGTTGCTCGATTTAAAAGATATGTTGCACATGCTACTGCTTCTGCCCAGTAAGAGTGTGATAATCTTTTCATTTTCAACATACTTCTGCTTAATTCCATGAGTGTTCTATTTTTCCATTCGGCTACTCCATTCTGTTGGGGTGTATAGCTCGTAGTAAGTTGATGACGAATTCCATTTTCTTTAAGAAAGTTTTGAAACTCATGACTGCAGTATTCTCCTCCTCTATCTGTACGTATTGCTTTTATTTTGAAATCTGCTTGATTTTCTACTAACCTTTTGAATATCTTGAACTGTGTTAATGCATTAGATTTTAACTTTAAGAAATAAACCCATGTTTTCCTCGAAAAAATCATCTATGAAGGTGATGAAGTATCTACATCCACCAATCGACAAGGTTCTCATAGGACCACATATATCTGAGTGTACGAGTTGAAGTGGTTTGGTTGCATGCCATGTTGTTTGTTTAGGAAATGACTTTCGAGCATGTTTTCCAAACAGACACCCTTCACAAACACTTTGGGGTGATTTGGAAGTAGTTTTCGGTAATCCTTTTACAACTCCTCTTTCTCCCATGTTGTACAGGGTTTCAAAGTTTATATGGCCATATCGTCGATGCCATAGTAGCGAGATATCTTGAGTCATCACATTGCAGACGCGTGGAGTTACATCATAGTTTAGGTTTAAAGGAAACATCTTGTTTCCAGTCATTTTAACAGTTCCCATGTGCTTTCCTGTTGGATCTTAGATAACACACTCATGATTGTGAAAGTTCACTTCATATCCTTTTTGTATAAGTTGTCCCACACTTAATAGATTATGCTTCAGGCCTTCAACATAAAAGACGTTGGGCACTCTTTTTTCTAATCCCCTCACTTTAATGGCTACATCACCACTTCCTAAGACATCGAGTCTCTTGTTGTCTCCAGTTCTTACTTCTCTCTTTTCTGATTCATTCAGAGTAATGAACAGTCTCTTATTCCCGGTCATATGATTGCTATACCCACTGTCTAAATACCAGCAATCGTCTTTCGTCACTTCTTCTACGTTGAAAATCATAAACAAGGTCTCATCGTTTCCCTCTTCCGTTTCATCCTCATGTAATAGAGCACTATTACTTTTATCACTTTCTTCTCCTTTTTGACAAAAACGTGCCGTATGCCCTAGTTTTTGACAATTATAGCACCAGATTTGTCCGCTAAATCTTCCTCTTCCTCTACTTCTTCCTCTTCCAGTGAAATTTGTTCTAAAAAACCTTGATCGATTCTGACTTTGACTCTATATTTGAAACGCTTGTTCCATGGGCACATCATCATATTGCTTCAACCTTAATTCATGAGATTGTAGGATTCCAAGTAGTTCTTCGGTGGACATGACTGTTAAATCCTTAGATTCTTCTGTGGCTACCACTACCGATTCATATTTACGTGTTAAACTTCGAAGAATTTTTTCAACTATTCGTTGTTCTGTAATATTTTCTACATTTAATCGTAATTGATTCACTATGATTTTCGTTCTATTAATATATTCTTCTATCGTTTCACTATCTTTCATTCGTAGGGCATCAAACTCATATCTCAAAGTTTGAAGTTTTACCGTTTTTACTCTGTGTTCCCCTCTGTATGCCTTATGAAGGATATCCCATGCTTCTTTGGACATTTTGCTTGTTGCAGTTCATTCAAAAACAGTCTCGTTGACTACTTGAAATATTATATGGAGTGCCTTCTTATCCTTCTTGACTTTTTCTCTGTGAGTATTTTGATCCTTTTCTGATGCTCCGGCGGCAAGTTGATTGTATCCTTCTTCTACAATCGTCCACAGATCTTGTGATTCTAATAATACTTTCATCTGTATGTGCCAATGATAGTAATTTTGTCCCAGTAATTTTGGGATTTGAGTTTGAATTCCTCCTTTTGTTGTTGTCATTGAATCGAACAGAAAAAATGATTTTGAAGGGGTTGTAATATCTGTAAGTGTGGATCGTTGTGGCTCTGATACTACTTTATTGTGATTGAAATTCAGATTAGGGTTGAAGAAACGTAAGAGAATGATGATGTTCTTATTATCAGAATTGGTAACCGTTATTGTTAATACATATGATACATATATACTCGACGATTAGATAAGTAACCGTCGCTACCTATGAAATAAAAATATAATTACATTTATGTTACATAATAAATATATTCCTTCTAATAAGTACTAGGGCTGTAAACGAACCAACAGTTCGGCAAACAGTTCGTGAACCGTTCGACGGGAAGTTCGTTTGTGTTCGTTCGTTTATTAAACAAACGAACATAAACAAGAAATTTCGTTCGTTTAATTAAATGAACAAACATGAACAGAGGTCGTGTTCGTTCGTTTATGTTCATGAACGTTCGGTAACGTGTTCGTTTATGTTTGATACTTCATTAGTGTTTTTAGTTTTTATATTTATTTAAATACTTCAAAATTTCGACAAATTAAATATCTAATAAGTGTTGGCGTATTATATATTATGTTCATGAACGATTGTTTCTGTTTGTTTGTTTCCATTTGTGTTTATGAACATTAGTTTGTGCTCATTTTTGTTCGTCAATGTTCGTTGCCTAAAATTAACAAACGAACACAAACAAACACGAACAAGTTCATTTCCTTAACAAACGAACACGAACATAAAATCTTGTTCGATAAATGTTCGTGAACGGTTCGCGAACACATATATTTCTTAACAAACGAACACGAACAAGGTCTTGTTCGTGTTCGTTCGGTTCGTTTACAGCCCTAATAAGTACTAGTTATAGTATATACGTATACAATATTTAGATGTGCATTAATTGCTTAAATGTGTTTAATTACTGTAGATTGTTAAAATTTATTGTAGCTTTATTTAAATTAGAACTCACTCCTGACTTTTACTATGCACATCAGTTCTATTGAACGGGTTGATTGTTGGTTCATGGTGAGGTTCCCCTAGGACGGATGACTTCTCATCTATGTTACTGCTTTTATGTTAAAGACAGTGGTTTATTTTATTTTTGTTTGTAAAGTTTCTGATGCGCATGAATGAAATTTACCTTTATGAACTATTTGCCGAAGAGTAAATCCAATAGCTGATACCTCTGCGTTTGGGTCGTTTCAAGTCTATGAATATTAATCCTTCTATGGCTTATAATTGTGTTATAGGCACTCATTCTTGTACCCATAACACCTCATAATGATTTTTTAGCTTTAATTTATTCTGTCTTCAATGTTCAAAAGAATTATCATGCTCAGACCACATTAGTTGTATTTGATTCACTTTTTAAAATAAAGTTTTCCAAGGATCTTCGAGTTCAGCTTATTTATATTCATGATTACATCGCTAACGTCTTCTCAAAGTTATCCCTTGCTTGAAGATGCAACACTTGGCCATTACCATTATCCAAATTCCTTAATTGTAATAAGAGTCCAAAGTCTAAATGTAATGCTTAGTGCTTGAGTATTAATTTTTTGGAAGGCAAACTTTTATAAAACCACAAAACGAAGGAAAAATCTTATGGTCTGGTATACAAATATATTTTATTTATGGTTGTATTTAATATGAGAAGAGAAAACAAATGACATATTGGTAAAAAAACTAAGTAGTTTATTTTTTTCTTGTGCTATTGTTATCTCTTTAATTAATTAGTCAAAACACTTTATCTTATATATATTAAAATTTATGCTCTATACATATCAAAATTTATCGTATATATATCCAGATTTATCATTCACCCCAACTTAGGTTTGTTTTGAAAGTGTTTATCTTGAAAAAGAGTTATTAGTTTAATTTAATTAGCTAATTTAGAGAAATATAATAAATTAATCAATTGTGTAAATTTACTTATAACCCTTACAGTATAACGTTAGGTACATTATTAAATGAAACATTCTTATTTGTTTAAACGTATTATTTCTTTTCTTATAAGATATCTTCTTAAAATATGATTTTAGTGTAACCATATTCATTTTTATTTACAAATACTAAAACCTAATTGTTTATTGGATGATGTAATGAGCCTGTTCCCCGATCTTTATATCGTGAAAACAATATTATTCAATACCTACACACATATATATCTTGAAATTTGATGTGTATTTTCTTTGAATAGACGAGCTTAAATTATTCACAAAATTTGTAGAATCATATTAGTTGAGTTTTGTTCTCAATCCGTGTTATATATTTATAACTTCAAAGGACAAATATAATTAAACGGGTACAAAATCATAAAGGCCAATTGGCTAATTAAAAAAATTAAATTTAACTTATGATAAGGTCTACATTATATTTGAACTGATAAAATTTATATTTAAATAACTATTTTGTTATTAGCTTAACATCATTTTGCTTTAAGATATTTAAAATTAGGCAATAGCAATGATCAATCTAAATATCAAAAGAATGAGAATGAACAATCAGATGAAGATAACGTTATATGCCCGTCCTTACTGACGATTGATAAAACTTAAGAATAACTGATATAAGGTAGATATGACGATCAAAGTATGTATATGTGTGAATGCAAAATGTTTTATTTGATAATTAATGTGAATATATAATACAACTATGTTATTGTTTATTTTTATATGAATCCTTGGCAAGACATATATAGATCTTTGCAGCAAAATAAGTACTGAAAAACCACTTGGAAAACTAGAAACACAGTATACTTTTCATCCATTTTTTATACTTTTACTAGATGTTAGATAACAAACAGTATACTTTTCATCCATTTTTTATATTCAGCAAATTAGAGTAATAGCGATGATTTAGTTTTGAAGCTAAATTTTGTTATATAAACATTAGAACATATTGGTTTTCGTGCAAAACATTTAGAATAATTAGAAGATATTAATATTATAAATGTGTGTATACATGTGTATATGAATGTTTATATGTATATATGTTGTACTATGATCACAAAATATATTTAGAAGTTGATTCTTTTAATGGCAAATATCTGAAAAAAAAGCAAAAGCTGATCACTTTCTCCATATGTAGAAAAGAAGTTGGGATATATGAAACAAACCACTTCATGTTATAATCTGACTGAAACATGCTTGGTAAAGAGTGTTATTCTTTGTGAAAAAACTACATCCAATATGTGAAATTTCGGATAAATTACTGATTTTTATCAAAGTTAAACTCTTTGCGATTTGAACTTAAAACTCCTTGAAAAAAAAATCATTTCTTTGCATCAAAATAAGTATGAGAGAGATATACTTCAATCATCCTAATTTCATCTTAACAGATTGAAAAATTGTACTGGCTATATGTTGAAGAATCCTAATAGATATTAATGTACAGTAAGCTTCCATTTAGTAACCCTAGTTCCCTATAAGTAAGAAAAACAAGAACAAAGTTTCAGATCTAAGTATGTTAGTGCCTGTGTTTCTCTCTCTGTGTATGAGAGAGAGAGAGAGAGAGAGAGGGAGAGAGAGAGAGAGAGAGGGAGGGAGAGAGAAAAGGGTGGGGAAGGAGAATAATTGAATAAACCCTATAAGGTTAATAACCTAAAACTAGAATAGAAATGATATATCACATATGTATGTCTATCATGTGGATGTATATGTATATGCTATCATGTATATGCATGAATGAAATCAAAAGGAAAGATTAACCCACAAATATAAATCAATCAAGAATCAGAAAAGAGTGAAAAAGATGAAACCTTGCGCTTGCAAATTCACATAGTTTGCCTCTTGGTGAGAAGATAATTAAAGCAACTTCAGCATCACAAAGCACAGAAAGCTCAAAAGCTTTCTTCAACAAACCACTTCTCCTTTTGGAGAAAGTCACTTGTCTACTTGTAGCATTCTCTATTCTCCTCATCTGGGTCTTTCCTCTCACCATCTTAGATTTCTTGAAATTGACCTAATATTTCAAGAAAGAAGATCAACATCCACAAACCATTTCAAGATCCATCAAAAGCACAATTAAACCTAGAAGCTTAACCATTTCTTGAATCAAATAGAAGCTCTTATAAGTGATGCAAGAGACCAAAAGATGATGCAAACTTTGTTGCTAAATATGGGTATTTCCATAATGAGATATGTCTAGAAAGAAAAAGAACTTACCAAAGAAGCAAACACTAGATTGGTGTTCTTAGACAGAAGAAGAGAGAGAAAGAGTGTGTGTGAGAGAGAGAGAGATGTGTGTGTGTGTGAGAACCTGTGGAGAGTAAAGTGTGATTGGGGGATGAGTACTACATCTTAGAGTGTCTATATACAAAGGTTTGATGGAGTTTCTTGATTGGTTACTCTCTTCAATCTATATAAAGAATTAGAAATGCAAACTCAACACACCCAACCACCTTTTTTATACCGATGGGTTTCATTATTTCAATGCTCATGTACACATGCTAATGCATTACATACAAGTCCGATAAGATGATGCACAAAAAAAGTCAATAAAGCAATATAAAAAAGAAGCACCTCAGTTAAATCACTTACCCTTTTATATTTAATCATAGATTAATGTCCAAACTTATTACCCAAAACATCTTGTATCTTTATCATTTAAATTTTAACCAATTAGAACTTAAAGACAAAATAACTGAGGTGACGGAGTCTCATCGATGAACAAGGCTAAGTCAGCGAAAGTAATGGATATATACAAGAGAAAATTACAAAATTAGCCAAGAAAAAAGTCAAATTACCAATCTAGCCACCTCATGCGTCTTTCGAAGGCCACTCACAGATCCCAAGTCTTCTAATGCGTCTGCCAGACCAAGTATTGCGTCCGCCAATCCCCAACTGACACGTGGAAAGACTCATCACATCACACACATGAAAGACTCATCTCATGCGTCCGCGGACTCATCCCATGCGTCCGCGGACCCACAAATCACATCACACACATGAAAGACTCATCCCATGCGTCCGCGGACTCATCCCATGCGTCCGCGGACCCACAAGCCATGCGTCCGCAGACTCATCCCATGCGTCCGCAGACTCATCCCCGCCACATGTCTTTTTTTTATTGGGTTTCTCCCCAAGGACTCATCCCATGCTTGAAAAGACTCATCCCATACATGAGTGGCCTTCCAAAGACGCATCCCATGGCTAGATTGGTAAGTTGACTTTTTTCTTGGCTAATTTTGTAATTTTCTTGAAATATACAATATAGCTAAAAAAGCCAAATCAAAAGGCAAGAATTTGTATAGTAAACTTCATAAAGGTAATCATGCAAGGATGTATAAAGGCGGCTCAATATGACTTCATAACAACCACCCATGTATATACAACCCCATAGGCTTAGGGTAAGAGGGGTGGGTGCGGCAAGGTGTGCGGTGACTGTTTTTGCCGCAAGGGGGATGTGCCGCCAACATGTTTTTGCTGCAAGGGGGATGTTTTATTCGATAAAGAGTTGCCACATGCGGGAAGAGGAGGGAGAGAGGGTAATGGTGGGCCCCACTCTCTTTCAACCTATTATACATTTTTTTAAATGGTTTGGGTAAAACCGCCCCTCGTGATTAAGTGTTTGAGGGGAGTTGGAGAGTGGAGTTGACATCGACGAATTTGATTGGCTCCGGTGAGGGGAGTTGAGGGGAGCACCCCTCTCACCCTTAGAGGGGTAGGGGCGCTCCACTAGTGATGGAATTCCATCACTCAAAACATCCAATCAAGTTTCGCCACGTCATCGAGCTTTATTCCATCACTAGTGATGGATTTTAGTGGAAATGTCCATCACTTACCACACACTCATCTCCATCATCAAACATGTGCCGCACCTTCAATTCTTCACGCGTGACCATGGCAACGCTTTACCCAGTTCATGTGTTATAAAGGAGGGTGATAGTGGTGTATCACGCACATCCACACGTGAAGATATGTTAACCACGGGACACCCCGAGTCCTCTTACAAGCTAAACTCCCATGGCTCACTAGTATCACATGGACCTACATATATGTAAACAAAACCGGTCACATATTTACACCGAAAATGAATTTGCATGTTGAATAATATTTGTTATTTGTTTTTACTTGTTATTTATGAATTTTAAACTATCAAACTAATTTAAAAGGTGACTAATAACATTATAGGCTCGTCACATCACCATCACATATTTACATACCACCAATTTCCGTCATCTCCATCTAGGGCGGATGTACATCTTAATAAGGGGTAATATACGTTGCCCCTTGACGCACCGACGATAGTGTAAATTTAGTGTAATTTTTGAAAATTTTTGATTTTTTTCGATTTCGTTACCCCTTTTCTTTGAAACGTTGCTCATATAAGAGTTTTCTAGATCCGCCACTGATCACCATGCGTACTACACCTACATACTATATACCGAGTAGAAATGTAAGTTTGCATCAAATATATGTAGGGGCGGACCTACATCAAGCCGAATAGGTTCACATAAACCCATTAAATTTTTAATTTTTAATAGATGGTATATCAAAGAAATTGAAATGACTCCATATCATAAGTTGAAGGATGGTTCCACAGGTAAAAGATTGGTTCTAATCTGAATGGGCGTCGGTGTAAGATTAAATATTTATTTATATGTATTTAATCTAATAGCCATCATTATCATTTATATGATATGGATCAAAATACATTAAAACCTATAATAAATTAGTTGGTAATTGTTGATGGGCCAAATTACCCTTATTTAACTAATTGGGTTTCCCCTTAGGTGTATATAAGGAGATTACTAGAGAGGGATTAGGGTTAGACATTTCATAACATCACACTCAAAATCGCCCATTCTCTCTACCATTACTACGAGTTCTTCAACCCTAAAGAATTCGATACTACTATCATGAACATACATCCTAAAGGGGAACCAGATCAAGCTGACAACATGTCGAACTCCATGGTTGTGTCTCTGACTGGATTCGCTGCTGGCATGTCTGCTGTATCAGGTATTATTTACATGTTTTCCATTATGTTTAAAACAGAACTGATCAACATGTGGTATCAGAGCATATGTTGATAAATCAGTTCTGTTATGTATCCATAAATCTGGAATGAGAATATGGAAAACAGAATTTTTGAAAACCTAATAATAATTCGTATTACTGTTCCGAAATCACATAACTTGTGAGTTAAATGTCACACCCCGATTTTTCCACATATTACCGGTGGGCCCGGTGGGGAGTATCGTGACGTAGTTGATATCATCATAGTCAAATAATCACAGTTCGATGCACAGCGGAAGTCTAAAGTAATAATACAAACCGAACTTGAAAGTATAATAAAATATTATACAAACGGTCTATAATGGATCCACATGCGGATCTTAAAACAGAAATATTGTTCAACAGACTATAGACGTTAGAACTTGCAAGATTCCTTATTAACGCCTCGAGCTCCCAGCCAATTACGTACAGTACCTGTCACTTAATCTTTTTGGAAAATACGTCAGTTTACTCTGGTAAATACAATTAACTGACTCTTTTGAAAATGTTTTAAGAAAATTGTTTTAAATGCACAAGGCACAAATATTCTTTTATAACTTGGGACAATTATATTAATAACAATCTTGTATCAGATTTACATGTTTGTCCAACATTTAGGGCCGGTATAAAAGCCGAACAAGATTAATCGACACACCACAAATATAAACTCACAAGAAGTTTCCTCACAAGTGAGTATATCTTTTACAAACGCAACAGACAGGTGTATGCCTACACCCCGTGCTTAAGTTGTGGCCATTTACGCTTTTTAAATGAGCCAAGGATATTCAGGACACGGTCATTAACCCCCAATGTTATATGTTATCAAGAAATACTGATTAAAACGGGATTATGCAATTTAATCATCTCTGATTAAAAGGTTTCTACACCCGACCAAGCGGTAATAATTTACCGTATCCCAAGCCCGTATAAGGGAAAATAAGTTAAAAGTATTTACCTGAGCTAAAAGTAATTTATCCTCAGCCGTATATTCTAATAAGCAAGTGCAAGTACTTCTACCGGGGCTCTCAATCTGGAACGAAGGTTTTATTAACCTATAAGATTCCTAACGGGTCTTATTTAAGTTGTAACTTAGACCGGTTAGTTTTAAAGAGAGGTTTACGGTACGAAACGCAAGATTAAGCGAATACCGGATTAGAATGTGATTTAGACCCAACAAGTATGAAGACTTGTATAAAATGGGTAAATTAAATACATTCTGGATTTTGAAGTAAAAATGATAAGGTTTGACCCGTTTTGGTTAATTTATGCAAACTAGTTACATAAACCGTACCGAACGCGAATATGCATAACGGGTAACCAAATGAGTCATGTACATGTTCCACAAGTTAATATGCTTTAAATATGATATGATATCAGTAGGATATCTTCCATTATGCCCAAAACGAATTTAAAACCAATTTAAGCCTCGAAAGGGTATTTTGGTCATTTTAAAATTTATAAAAGAGGTCAAATAGAAATCTGAGGTTCTGGTCTAAAATAATTAGTAAAGATATTTATTTTAACAAGTTACATCAGTAAGATATAATACATATGTGAATTTTATCATTTATGGCTAAACTATGCACCGTAGGGGCATTTTGGTCATTTTACATATGCTTTAAAAGTCAAATTTGAAAATCTGAGTTCAAGACTTAAACTTACTATTAAAGTATAGAAATTTATCCATAACATCAGTAGGTAACAAGCTTTAGGTGCCAAATATGGTTTTAAACCATACTATGCGCCTAAATCGCAAAAAGTCGGTATTTGACGATATTCGGGTTGATTAAGAAAATCTGAGATTTTGATCAGCCTCTACTGTTTAAAATAATTTATTTAATGTATAAAATCAGTAGAAAAATATTTGATATGAAAAGGATGTGTAAAACTCATTTTATTAGCAAAAGGGCATTATCGCCAATTACCGAATCTATGCAAGAACCTCATGTTATGATTAGTTTAAAATTCAACAAAAATTTTCAAAAATCCCTAAATATTATATCTTAACAGTAAGTGGTAAGTTTGGTGTCAAAAGTTGAGTTTAAATATGATTTATGCCAAAAATGACATTAAATTAACAAAAAGCTTTTTTTTTACGATATTGTGCATAACTTCTATTTTAGACCAGATTCGGATGTCAAATTTTTAGAATATACTAATATATCAGTAATAAAGGTTTTTGTCCTCTCACATTTTCAAAAATCTCGTTTTAATATCAAAAGGGCATAATGGTCAACTTTTAAGCATTTAACGGAAACATGCAATGAACTAGGATTTCTATGGAACCAAGTTGTATAACCTCATAGGGTTATACTAACTTATAATATGGTCCTAAAGGAACCCTAAGGCATATCTAAACTAAGCTAAATCAGGTCAGAACTGAAAGTCAAAGTAAAAGTCTACTTTTGCGACTTTCGGTTGCGAACCGAGCCTAAACTCAGAATTGTCAGGTTGAACATGCCTAGACATGTTCTTATATTATTTACCAAGTTATTTAAGTGTTAAAACATGTTCCATAACTTCAGCATTATCAGTTATGAATTATTTTGCAAAAACTGACTCATTTACTTTTTATTAATAAGTTTGACCCGACAATTGACTGAGATAACGTGATAATTAGAAGGTGCCCTTTTAAGGGTTTATCACCTACATAATTACCAACACATTGCCACTTTCATTACGAAATATGGCTAGACCGATAGTGATTAATCACAAAGTCAAAGCGTAATTTCGATAGCTTTGACTTTCGGTCATTACACTAATAAAACCTTAACTACGGAGACTATGAACACTTACAAGAGTCCTTAGCATGAAGATTTATACTTGAGAAGCTTCCTAGATAACAAGGATGCTCAGAGAAACTCCAAAGCTTGAGAAACTTTGAGAGTATGAAAATTTTGAAGTGTGAGGAATGAGCTCTAAGCATGACCCCCTTTATATAGGTTTTTGAATGTTCTAGGATCAAAGCAAGTCTCCCCCAGGTGTAATCTAAAGCCTACAGGTGTCAAAGTAGTTTTTAAAACCATCAAACAGCCCTAGGTTTCGAGTTATGTGAGTGTGGAAGTGGTTTGGAGAAGATAACTTGTTGAAACTTGCAGCTGTGCAAAGTTTATGCCCCGATCAGGCCGTCGCGTCACACGAAGGCAAAGGAGGTTTGCTGTGGCGTGACACCACCATAGAGGTAACCAGCTCAGCAAGTTTCAAACTTGACACTTTCACCCCCTGAACCTTTTAAAACGTAATAATTTCCATTTTAAGCACATGTAACCCATAAAATATATATTTTTATGATCCTTAGGATATAACCAAACATCCTTAGGTCCGGTTTCGTTAAATGATAACCAAAAACACAAGTTTTGCCTTGTTGACGCTTTTATTCCTTTATTTTGCGATCTTGCGCGTATTATCGTGAAATGGCGTAAAAAGCCTTACGAAGTTAATAACAAGCAATCCTAAGAGTATAATGGAGTATTACGACACTCCAGTTCACACCAGTTCGCTTAAATGGCCGCTCAAAGGTGTAGTTTCAAATGTTGATGCTTTTGGTCCTTCTAACGCACAAACTTGAGCGTATTTCCGCTTTATTGCGTCAAAGCCCTATGTTATCCATATTGAGCATTCATGAGAGTATTATTGAACATTACGATGCTTAGAGTTTGTTAAAAGGTCACTCAGAGGTAAGAATTAACATGTTGACACTTTTAACCCTTTACCGTGCAAACTTTCGATTTATACGCAAACGGTTTCGCTTATCCAACAAGTGGCTTAATATGCGAATACGAATATCATGAGAGGTTATTCAAAGACTTATTTTAAGCATTTTAACACTTCCAGTCCTTCCTTAACCAAAGTTTTTGATCTTTCACAAAATTAGTCCCTCATAGTCACTGTTTGACTTTATTGGGGATGAATACACATGTCAACACATCATTGGACGTGATTTTTACGAGGTGTTACATAAAATTCGGATCTTATGTTTACTAGGTAAATCACTGTTCCGAAACCTGTTTAAAGAACTTTAAAATTTCAGATTTTGGATTCCATACGTTATTTTATATTTTTTTAGGGTTCATCATGTTCTTATGAAAATTCGAAAAAATTCCTTTATTTTGGAAACAATTTCGGATTATTGGGTTTTTTTTCCTGTTTTGATCTTGTTTATCCATTAATAAGTTTTTGAAATCTGTTATTATTATTAACAGGTATTATTTTCGAAATAATTAGATAAACTTAATTAGCATTAAAACACGAAACTAAATCCCATGATCCTTTAAAATTCAGATTTTCAAACTTATCACAACTAACAGCTATCTATCAAGAGAGTTCGAGTCTTGGAGAACAATTTTTGAGATCCATAAGAGATTTCGAGATAACATAGAACTCGAAACCTCATTAAAAATCAAAATCACATAAGCCTACTCGAAATCACCGTAGATCTTGAAACCCCACTTAGAAGTCGAAATCTTATCAGATCTCGAAATAATTAAGGGACTCGAAATCTCATTTAAATTTCGAGATTAAAAGGCTACTCGAAATCTCACTCGAAATCTCAAGTGAACTCGAGATTTCATAACAAAGTCGAAATCTCACTAAAATTCGAGAACAACAGAGATCTCGAAATCTCATAAGGAACTCGAAATCCATGGGAACTCGAAATCTCATAAAACTCGAAAACTCGCAATCAGGTTGTTGCGACTGAGGTTCCGACTGGTGATATTTCACTCACAATCAAGTTGTTGCGACTGAGATTCTGACTGGTGGTACACACAAGGAACTCGAAATCACCATAAACTCGAAAACTATTTTTTTACTCGAAAACTAACCTGTTCTCGAAATCTCATTACTTTATCGGCTGTTATTAAATAATTGGTTTTGCAAATACTTAATTAATCAGAATTATATAAGTTTTCGCAAAACCAAATAGCTTAACTTGAATGAGCTTCTGATGTATCACTTCTGTCCAAAGGTGATTTGATTCATCTATTTATTGTTAAAGTATTATAAAAGCTATGCTAATTATGCATTATAAACGTGAATGTCTTATTTCTGGCCAAAGCTGGTTTAATTCATTCATGTCTAGCATACTTAACAAGTGCATAACTAAGGTGATTGTCTCATTTCTGGCCAAAGCTAATTTGTCACAATTACTTTGCACACATACTTAGATGATTACACTTCTGCCCATAGGTGATTTGTCTTCGTTTAAGTAGAATTTTCAAATTAGTCTATTATTTTGATGTTAGTAATAGACATGTCACAACTTTTTCAAATAATGATCCTCACAATAATGATCCTTCATTAATCTTATGATCATATTTTGCCTGCCTTATTTTTTAGTACCCATAACTTTACTCACTGTAACTTTATTCTATAAATCAGTATCTCATCCACTCTAATTCCTAAACCTAATATGTTATGCTTTACTTAAAGTTTCTATAAGATTAGCTCTTAAATTAATTCCTTGATTATCCCTTAAAACACAATAATCCTATTGTTATAGAAGAAAAGTAGAGCATGATGAATAAGATAAGTTGAACATGATGTCACTTATGATAATCAAGAACTCATCTAACATAAATACTATCACTAAAGTTATTCCAGATTAAGTTTTTCCTAAGACTAATATAATTTTATGGAATAATCAGAAGAACTCCTAAGATGCTTGTCTTCATTTCAAATTCTAAACTATAAGGTTAAGTGGCATTCATGAATACATCATAATGTACAGTACCATGACCCATAAAATAAAGGGCTTACATATCGAAATAAGTACATTTTTTCCACTACATTACATACTAAAATTTTCACTTGTACAATTTGATGCCTTATAAATCACCTATAACATTCAAAAGTACCAAAGGAAAATGAGTGTGTTGATAAGCAACATATGTACATAGAAAGAAATGTTAGAAACTGGAAAATAAGATGTTATTCACCTTACAACCACTAAAATCTTGAAAGAGGATACTTCTAAGGTCCATAGTAAAAATTACGAGTACAAAATTCCAACTCTTAGGTTCTTCAAGGGAGAATCTCCCTACAAAATTATGCCATTAAACTAGGCATAAGCAACAAGACTATCCATGATTCAAAAGAACAATTGGATGAATTAATTAGGTAGTCGCCTACTAATGATATTTAAGTCTGCTAGTTTTAATATTCCAATTAACACATGATAAGTTGACTCTAGTTCTAAATGTCTCCTTACCAGAAGTCAATAAATAACTAACATGAGAGTTAGTGACAAATTAAATGTTAAGGCTATAAGAAGCATATTAATCAGTCTTCTAACAACGCCTTTTGATACCTTACATATTCTGGAGATTAAACAGAATATAGTATCAATACTTAGGCTATGTTATGAAGGTTGTGAGGTTTGCATAACCAACATAAAGTCACACTTATCTTAAACTCTCATATTATTTGTTCTCATTATCTTGATTGAAACATTAATAAGATGAAACTAGATGATACCTCTTTCACAACTTTTGTTATCATGCAAATGAGAATTTGACAAAAGGAAAATGAGACCTATAAATTTCATTCATTGTAACCGAAATTCATGAGAAATCATGACATGGTTAATGAGGATGATTTACATCTAATCTCATTCTAAGTGATTTTAAATCACGATGTTAAAAGCCCTAAAATATGAGTTGGCTTAAGGAATAAGTATTGGTCCACCATAAGTTATTCATTGACATGCGTGGAACTTATTCCAAATGGAATATTCATACATAATTAATTTATCAATTAAAGACTATCTACTTATATCCAAATTTATCTCACACGGTCCACGGTCTTAAAAGAAATCTATTCATATATATACTTAATAAAATTTCTATTAAATATGTTCCTAAGTTTCTTATGACATCTGGACGTTAAAGAAATCAAATAAAGTCTAACATCCCTAAGTTTCTTATGACATCTGGACGTTAAAGAAATCAAATAAAGTCTAACATATATATGATAGGTTCCCACGTCACGTACCTCAGTGAAATTTCCCTTGTAGCATTTTAGAGATATCAAAGATTAGTGGGAGTATTAAGTGTCTTAATAATAACTTGCAATAGTTGCAAGAGGTGGGGGAGTGAAAACTTCATATTACTTCAATTTACACCTCTTGCACAAGACAATGCTCCATCTCGACACTGTTCCATCAAAACTTGTCTCCTTAAAATCTAATGCTAATCTTACAAAAGTTTCATTGTTGCTTAATTATGGGCACACTTAGATTTCTTACCTAAACTAACATAATCCTCAACAAGATAAACTACAACGACTAACGTCATTAATTTGTTTTTCTCTATTAGAATCTGTTGGTCGTTAAATATTGACCCTAAGCATGCCGAGTTCCTTAAGACTTCTAAGGTCAGTGGGAGCAGTAAAAGTCTTTCTCATGACTTGCAAGGAATACAAGAGGTGGGGGAAGAGAGTCATTAAAATTTACTCCGAATTTAACTCCGATTTCACCTCTTGTACACCATACTGCACCAAATCTTACAAACTTAGAATCCTAAAAATGATAGAAACCTAACCAAGAGCTAATCCATAAAACTGAAACTTCTAATAAACCCAATAATCAACTCAGGGGGTCATCTAGGTTTAAAAACCTACTAACTTTGATGATTACATAACCTCCCTAACTGAAGTTGAAATGGATTTTGGAAAAGTTTACTGATCCTATCTCTTCTAGTTAAGCCATTATCGTCCATCAATCTTCTAAATGGAATAAAATTGTTTTCTAGTAAAACTGATTTTATATGTTCGAATAACGTTTGGGATTTGATTGAATTACCTATGAGTGCTCATAACCAAACCAAATACTGATATAAACATTAAGGCGCTAAGAAGCATGATTGATTGTCAAAGGTTATACCCAGGAAGAGATAAATTATCAAAGAATCTTTCTTACCTATTTTACAGAAGATTTCTTTGAGGATCATCACTGTTCTAGTAGCTTATAATGGTTTTGAGCTACACTAGAAGAACATTAAAACAATTTTCCCTAACAACTGACTTACATATTTACATGTTCATAAAACAACATGAAAGTTCTAAACTAAAGGTTAAGAACACTTTGTTTCCAATAAAATCCATGTATGGGTTAATGCAAACATCATAATGTGATGAAATCTTAACGCAATCATTTTCATCATGAACCAAGCGGATTAATGTACCTACCTCAAGATGAGTGGGAGCAACTAAGATAAACTTGTCTCTGTATAGATGATATTCTATTGACAAGTATATGTGTTACATAAGTCAAAGCATTGTTAACACAAACTTTGATATAATAGATCTTGGAGATATCTCTTACGTGATAGATATCATAACATACCGAGATAGACCTAATGGGACATTAGTTTCGTTCCATAAGTTTAACCTTAAATGGTTCCTTACACATGTAACAAACAATACTGCTATCCTTTAGAGGATAATAGGATAAATAAGATTATTTCCTTAGGCTTCATTAATTAGAAGCCTTATGTAAGTTTAAGTCTATACTCGTTTGGATATTACTCACATTGCAACACACTAGATATGTCTAGATTAATGTGAAGCATTTAATAGAGTATTACAATATCTTTAAAAGAAACGAGAGACTATAATTTAAAGAAGAAGTGAGAACTCAAACCGGTTGATTACTCTAACTTTGTAATATTCAAAGATGACAAAATGTAATTTTGGGTATATCCTTATGTCAGCAGACAAAACCAATCTCATGGAGGAGTCATGATAAACTGATGACAACAACCTAAGTTATAACGACATAATATATTGTTGATCACAAAGCAATAGTCACTAAATGTTGTTGGAAATTTATCAGTGGACTCATAAGTTTATTAACTCCATGTAAATTATATTGAAGACTTATTGTGATAAAGTCAGGTACCATGTCTCCTTGAACAGTAACAGTTCGAGAGGCGCTGCATTAAATTTCGATACGAAATTAATTATTCATTTATGAACGAATTGAGGAAACTAAATCTTTGTATCGAATGCATTCGTGATATGCTTAAGGATCCTATAACTAAAAGTCTATCACCCATAACTATTATGTAAGCGCTTATAATAATGACGGGTTTATTGATGACTATGTACAACTGCATATGTAGGTCCGTTTTTCCGGAGGATCCGATACGAAAACCTATTCCCTGTTTATCACAAACACGATCACGGGTGCGGAATCCCCGTGATGGTGCAAAACGAACAAAGTAGATAAATAACAACAGCAAGTAACCAAAGATTAACTTCGATTAAATGGATGAGAACATTCACAAACATATACACACAATGCTTGTACAATAAACTCTCACAAGTCTCTTAGCTCTCGTGGAGTCTCACAATAATCTCATGGAGTCTCATAATGATCTCATGACTAAACTGATAAACAACTGAGCTATTTATACTGTCCATCGACGAAAACCCATGCGACGAAAACAATGTGTGACAAAATCAGGGATTTCGCCACACACATATTGACGAAATCAGGGAATGTTCGTCATTTATAATTCATGATGAAATAGGACTTCGTCATGCATGGTTTATGAAGTCTTCATCGTTTATATACATGAAGTCTTCGTCAGTTTGTTGCATGGAATGATAATTAGTCATGACATCATCATGGTGATGTCATGGTGATGTGTCAGCGGGAAAAGGTTCGCGGTTCTCCGTGCTTCACGTGTCAAACTCTGGGGCGCACGACGGAGGAATGTCGCTACGTCGGGCTTGAGCCGAACCTAACCGAGTCGAACCGAACCGAGTCAAGTCGCGTCCACATAAAGTGTACCAACAAACTCCCCCTTGGACGCTACTCGCGATGGTTCGTTCTTCACATTTTCAGATCTTTAAAAGGTCTTCACGTGTCGCAAATAAGGAGTGTATCAACAAACTCCCCCTTGAATGATGCTCGTGAATCTTTTGAACTTCAAAACTTTAGATCCTTGTGGTGTTGATGAGTGATCAACTGCAACCCGATCATCTTGATCTTCTGATTGCATCAACGGCGTGTCTTCACTTTACGGCTTGTCATCTGACACGTTCTCTTCGCCTTTAGCTGATTCTGATGTCGTATCTGCACATACAAGAAAGCTAAACACGTAATGAGAACAACCGAGAAGAATAAAATCAACCTAAGAAAGTTTTCAAATGAAAACCTTACTAAGAATTGACATCAAACAATATAAGCGCATGACACATATGAGACAAAATCTCATTTAAACACCGACTGACAGCAGTTTGACAGTTTTAAAAATTGATCAATTTTAACCCTTTTAACTTTCACAACTTGTTAACTTCGACAGTTTATGAAGATGAAATTGTTTTCCGGCTTACGATCAGGATTTTGGGTAGGATAGACTCGAGTTCCAACATCGGTAAATCAAAAATAAACTAGAAGCAAAATCTTTTTGGCTTTTATAAAGTTTATATTAAAACACACCTAAAATCTTTTTGGAATTTTTTATTTTTCAAAAGTAAAGACGGAAAGCAATAAATAAATATATACAGCGATGTAGAAACGAAAGCAATAAACAAATATTTACAGACATTCTTTTTGCGAGTTTAGAGGGTAAGAGAATCATATCAATGTACGGTCACGCCAAAACGCTCTTTTTGTTCAATTAGTTAACATTTAGGTAAGCATCCTATAACAATTATCGGTATTGTTGTCCACATAAGCTCAACTTATCAGATGTAATTATGGCTAGGGGATACGTTAAGGTATGATTTATACTTACCGACCGGTGTTCATCCACACACGACACATTCCCGTATCAAGGTATGCACAAGAGTTCATCTTACCGGTGAGTATACCGTTTATCATCTGTTTGACCGTATAAAAATGTGAGAAACTCACTTATTTTGATTGAAAACAAGCCCTATGTGATAGAATCACTTATTTATGGGGAACTTGATTTTCATATGCATGAGGGCACAGGAGCAAGTCCGTGAACAGGTCAGTACAAACGTACAGCAAAGAGACGAACTTGACTCTCGCAAGAAAGCTGTGATATTTATCACTTATTTTGTTTGGACATGTGATTGTTGATCACTTATTGAGGTCGTATGCAATATGTACACGTATGTATAGTATCATGGAAGATCTAGACTTCGTCTCCGTTATTTTTCGGTAAAAGATACAACCATGATACCCAGATGATAAGCAGCATAAAGACCGAATATCTCAGAACCTCGGCAATCTCTCAAACGAAATTTTGGTACTAAGACCATATGCCAATGTGCGGTTCCCACCTGGTCTTCAGTCGATTAAGGTTTATATCCCTGCACACTTTAAAATGATTGTGAGCCTACCGATACATCTTATATAGAGCTGCTTAACATTTTTCATTTTAAGTTCAGTTTAAAGATGTTTCAACAGACCACTGATGTACTATCATTTTCTCTTTTTCTCGCCAGGAAACTCATTTTTGTTTTTCTATTTTTTTGGGTTTTTGACATTTTTCACTGTTTTTGAATTTTTCAAATTTGGATTTACTCCCCCTAAAATCAACAAACTAAGATAAATTTAAAAGACACAAAGATATTTACAAGTAGATTTAAATGATCAGATAAGAGAAGCACAAGAATCAGTAATCAAGGATGATGCTGAAAAATTAAAAGGTATGCTAAAAGAATTAGAACAAGGAACAGATGGAATTTGGAGATTCCATGAGAAGAGAATGTGGATACCTAAATTAGGAAACCTACGTTATCGTATTTTAGAAGAAGCCTATAAATCTAAATATATGATGCACCCAGGAAATGATAAAATGTACCAGGATTTAAGAAAAAATTTCTGGGGGATAGAAATGAAAAAGGACATAGCAGCCTACGTTTCTAAATGTTTAACCTGTTCACAAGTTAAAGCTGAACACCAGAAACCCTCAGGATTTCTACAACAGTTAGAAATGCCAGTGTGGAAATGGGAATTAATAACAATGAATTTTGTTACTAAATTACCCAAAACAAAGAAAGGTAGTGATACAATCTGGGTGATTGTAGATAGGCTAACCAAGTCAGCTCATTTCTTACCAATGAAGGAAACTTTCAGTATGGAACAGTTAGCCAAATTATATGTAAATGAAATTGTTTCTTTACATGGAATTCCTTTATCAATTGTTTCTGATAGGGATAGTCGATTTACCTCTCATTTTTGGTCAAGTTTCCAACAGACAATGGGAACCAAGTTAAAACTAAGCACAACTTATCATCCTCAAACGGACGGACAAAGTGAAAGGACGATTCAGACAATGGAGGACATGCTTAGAGCTTGTGTAATTGATTTCGGAGGTAATTGGGACGATCACTTACCTTTAATAGAATTTTTTTATAATAATAGAAATCACACAAGTATCAATGTTGCACCATTCGAAGCACTTCATGGACGAAAGTGCCGAACCCCAGTCTGTTGGGCAGAAATTGGGGAAAAGCAACTATCTGGACCTGAGATAGTGCAAGAAACAACTGATAAGATTATTCAAGTCAAGGAACGACTGAAAGCAGCACGTGATCGACATAAGAGCAATGCTGATAACCGACGCAAACCATTAGAATTTCAAGTAGGAGATAAAGTATTATTAAAGGTCTCTCCTTGGAAAGGAGTAGTAAGATTCATTAAAAGGGGAAAGCTAAGTCCCAGGTATGTTGGACCTTTTAAGATTATTAGAAAAATAGGACCTGTACCCTATCAGCTACAATTGCCAGAGGAAATGGCAGGAATACATGATGTGTTTCATGTATCTAATCTTAAAAAGTGTTTAGCTGATGAATCCATAATAGTACCTCTTAAGGATATAGAGGTAAATGAACAACTCAAGTTTGTAGAAAGACCTCTACAAATTGAAGACAGGAAAGTCAAGAACCTCAAGCATAAGAGACTAGTTCTGGTCAAAGTAAAGTGGGACTCCAAAAGAGGACCTGAGTACACATGGGAGCTTGAATCAGAAATGCAAAGAAAATATCCGTACTTGTTCCAGTAGATCTCGAGGATGAGCTCTAAAACAAGGTGGGGAGGATGTAACAACCCTCGATAAATCGACACTCTCGAATATTTCCGACACCCTATTATATTTTAAAATATCCCAATATGTCTTTAAATACACCTCGTATGTGAAAACCGAGCCCGAAATACAGTATAGCATTAAAAATAAAATATAAATCTGAATTTTAAGCTGAGGCGGGCCGCGTAGACCCACCCCAAGCCTTTACGCGGGCGGTATCAAGGTTGGAAACTGACTCCGTTGATTTCTTTAGTTCAGGCGTGCCGCGTAAGCTTTAGCTTACATTTACGCGAGCCGCGTGAGATTAAAATAGTGGCAACACCCCAGGCCGACACGTGTCATCATCGTGTCAAGTCTATACGCTGATCCGGACGAGCTACGCGTTGACTGGAGTTTGACACGGGCAGCGTAGACCTTCGTCTACTTTTACGCGGCCGCGTGAGACCCAAATTCAGCACCTATAAATAGAACGCATCGGCTTTCAATTCAGATCGTTCACTTCTTTCTTTCTAAACTAATTTCTGAAGATATAAGCATAATATTCAAGTATTATACCCCCTAATTAGCGAGGTTCAGCTCCGTTGTAAGTATGATAACCCTGGTTTCGTAGTAGATACGCTGCCCGATTGATTTAGGGTTCCGTAATAACTGTCGTGGTTCGGCCCGACGTAGTTGTTGGAATACCGTATCGGGGAGGGTATCATTAATATTTTCAAAGGGTTATGATACTAACCTATGTACATTTGTATAAATTATAGATTATTCCCAGGAAACCCTTACGCGAAGTCTAAGATAGCAATGTGAGTTTATCCTCTTTTTGTTAACCTTTTTGTAATATTTTACAAAACCTTAATTGTTTTACAATGTGATTAAGCGGTGATTGAGTCTTTGTAGTTCTTCAATTACTGTCGGTATGTTGGGGTTTTGTATACAAAATTTACTACTGCGAGTAGTAAGTCGGATGACAGTACGTTACCATTGGACAACGAGTTAGCCAATGTGTTATATGACCCGCAGGTCAGGATTGACAGTACTGAATGAGTAATTGTGTAGAAATAAACAATGTGATCGCTCTCAATACTGTTTTAATAGATAAAATGTTTCTTGATTAAACTGGGATTCACTCACCAGTATTTCCCACTGACAAATGTTTTTAAAACGCGTTTCAGGTAACACAATGTGATAGCCAATTAGTAAAAAGCCCGCTGGAGAGCACTGAAGGCTTGGGAAAAATGTGGCTATAAAAGTTACCTAAAAAGATGATGTTTTAAATTCAATAAAATAGGGTTTATACCTATAAACGTATTGTAATAAGAAACTTGGGTTTTGCCCATGTGATTATTAATATTAAATAAGGTGGTTTTACTCTGATAAACATTTTCTAACTACGATCCTGATGTAAATTCCGCTGCCAAATTAACAAGCTGATACCACCGAAACTCTGAGTTCGCGTCCGCCCGTTCCCGGGACAGATAAGGGATCGGGGGTTGCGACAGAAGGTGGTATCAGAGCCTAGCCACTGGTCTAAGCCAAAGAAGTGTTCTGCTGACACTTAAATTCTAAATTTTGTGTTAGGAAATAAATTACGGAAATATGTGCATAACTGTATTTATTTGTTATGTGATTATGTGTTTTGTGTTATTTGACTATTTGTTAGTTTACAGTATGAGTAATCAAGGACCCTCAGACATGTGTCGTCAGTTGTCTGATTCACCTAGGAGTGAAGGTAGCTCATCACAGCCTGCCCTTTCTGGGTATTCTGCTGATCAGGAAGAAGGGATGTTTGCTTTTAAAGCTCAGTCGAAAGAGCCATTCCCTCATAAGAAAAGAGGATGGTACAGTAAGGAAGCCTTTGCACGTAGGAAAAGAATGCGAAAATTGCAACAGCAAAGAGCCTTAACAGCCGTTAAGCGAAAGACAGATGCCCATACACAGGATATGCTTAATAGAAGCCTAGCCAATTTCCATATCCTAGCTACAACTGCTGCTGACCCAAGTCTGGAACAACTAGTAGCCCCACAACCACTAATCCCAGACCAATCCATGGAGATAGAAAACCCTGAAAATCAAGTGGAGATGCATGACTTCAAACCAGAGGAAATCCCTAGGGTACAAGAACCAAACCCTCTAGACCCAAATTACGACCCCTGGTGGGACGATAATAGGGACTTTGTGCAACGTTACCCGATACATGAAGACACATCCATACAGAGTATAGAAGCCTATCCAGGTATGGACCCTTTAGATCCCTATTACCATGATAACTACATCAGGGAGATCTTAGAAGATCCTTACCGATTTCAGGCACTTTCACCCCCATATCAGGAACCCGCACCCCAGATTCCGTACCCAGTCCTAGAACCTGCACCCCCAATGAGTGCAGAAAACGTGCAAGAACTTAGGACTTTTGGGGAGGAAATTTTAGAAAGCAGTGAGAGAATGCGACAGGTGGGAGAGCGACTCGTATGGAAATACGATGAGTGCAATATGGATTTTTGGATAAATCCATATCCGTGATATGATAGAGGAAATGGTAATAGTAATAATAATATAATATAATATAATATAATAAAAATGAAATAAAATATGTGTGTACGGATGCCTATTACTATTAGTGTGATTCTATTTCTGTTGGTATTGTAAATTTTATTTCAGTACTAGTGTGTAATAGATGCATAATAGTGTATGAATAGAGTACAAGTCGCAATGATCGACGCTTTTGGCAAAAATGCGTGTCATATGATTAACTATATTAAATCTTATCTTGTGATATTAATATGGGGTAAATGTTTAAAATTCAGATGGCTGATGAAGGAAATCAAGGAAATCTGAATAATGATAACCAGAGTAACATTAACGTGGTTAATAAGAATCCAAGCATCAATAACAGTGGAAACCAAATGGATAATAGTGATGTTCAACATATAGTGGCACAAGGAATCATAGATGTCATGCCATTTATTATTCAAACTATTCAAGAAGCGAATAATAAAAGTAAGCATAGCAGTAAGCGACCCATCGAACCCGAAAATAGTCTAAACAATGGACCTTTACTTCAATTGCCTGTTCCCAAAAAGAGAAGAACCATGTCTTACGGTTGTTCTTATAAAGAATTCTGGTCTTGTAAACCAATGGAATTCTCAGGCAACGAAGGAGCCATTGCAACCCAACGCTGGATAGAGAAAACTGGGGTAGTCTTAAGAATAAGCAAGTGTGCTGAAGAAGATAAGATATTGTTTGCTTCTAATCTGTTTAAGAATTCAGCACTAGAATGGTGGAACACTATCCTTCAATCAAGAGGAAGTGATAGAACCTACAATATGGAATGGGAAGAATTTAAGAACAAGGTAGAAAGGAAATTCTGCCCACCTAATGAGAAGGAACAGATAGCAAACAAATTCCTAAATCTTAGGATGACTGGTGTAGATAGTAAGGGACACACTAAATTATTCTTCGAATATGCTAGAATAGTTCCAACTCTTGCTTCACCAGAACCAGTGTTAATCTCCCGTTATATTTGGGGATTAATTGGAGAGATTAGACACGTAGTCAAGGCAGCTAGACCTCAAACTATAGAAGAAGCTGTAGAACTAGCAAATACCTTGACATATGAGTTAGTCCGTACCCGAGAAGAGGATCAAAGGAGGAACCTAACCCAAAAGCTCACACAAGATTTCGTTCTGGAAATTCTAACCGTGAGAGAAATATAGGTTCTACCTCTGCACCTTACTATAAGAATTGCAAAAGAAAGCATTCAGGAAGATGCTCCATATACTGTAACTTTTGCAAAATATCGGGACACAAGGAGCAAAATTGCAGGAAGAAAGCTAATAACAGGATATGTTACAACTGCGGAGAACAAGGTCATATCAAGCTTAATTTCCCAAAATTAGCTCCAGTTACAAACAACAAGAATACTCAAAATGCTAGAGCATTTGTTCTGACTGCAGATGAAGCTAAGATGATTCTAGATGTCATAGCTGGTACGTTTTTAGTTAATGATGTTTTTGCTAAAGTATTATTTGACTCTGGTGCAAACCAAAGTTTTATTAATACATCATTTTGCAAATTTCTAAATCAGTCATTAACTAAAGTACCACAAGAATGTCTAGTAGAGACAGCTAATGGAGAAACTGTTAGGATTTCTGAAATTTTGCAGGGAGCAAGAATAGAAATTTTAGATCAGGAATTTATTGCAAACCTTTATCCCATGAATCTGGCAGGATTTGATGTTGTTTTAGGAATGGATTGGTTAGTAGCCAATAAAGCAAGTATTTTATGTGATCAAAAGTCAATTCAAGTAAATTCACCAACAGGTAAAATGATCACAATTAAAGGAGATAAACCATCTATATCCACAAAATTTATCTCTGCGATGAAAACTGCAAGTTATATCAGAAAAGGTTCTATAGTGTATTTGATTTCTATAATCACTAACACTAAAGGAAAGGATTTGAAAGATATTCCAGTAGTATCTCAGTTTTCAGATGTATTTCCAGAATAATTGTCATGGCAACCTCCAGTTAGAGAAGTTGAATTCAGGATCCATTTAATACCAGGAACAGTACCGATTGCCAAAGCACCTTATCGTTTGGCACCCGCAGAAATGCAGGAACTGAAGAAACAATTAGAGGAATTGTTGGAAAAAGGATTCATACAGCCAAGTTCGTCACCATGGGGAGCGCCGATACTGTTTGTTAAAAAGAAGGACGGATCAATGCGTATGTGCATTGATTACCGTGAATTAAACAAGGTCACGATTAAGAATCGGTACCCATTACCAAGAATCGATGATCTGTTCGATCAACTGCAAGGAGCTCGATTTTTCTCTAAAATCGATTTAAGGTCAGGATATCATCAATTAACGGTACAGGAAGAGGATATTCCTAAGACCGCATTTAGAACGAGGTATGGACATTATGAATTTACTGTCATGCCATTTGGTTTAACCAATGCCCCAGCTGCATTTATGGACATGATGAACCGAATATGTAAGCCATATTTGGATAAATTCATAACTGTTTTCAGAGATGATATTCTAATTTATTCTAAGAATAAAGAGGATCATGCAAAGCAGTTGCACACACTTTTAAGTTTATTAAGAAAGGAAAAACTTTATGCTAAATTTTCTAAGTGCGAATTTTGGTTAGAACAGGTACAATTTCTTGGACACCTAGTCAATCATGAAGGAATTCATGTGGATCCCACAAAGATCGAGGCAATTACTAAATGGAAAACCCCTGAGTCACCAACCGAGGTTAGAAGTTTCTTAGGATTAGCCGGTTATTATAGAAGATTTATTCGAGATTTTTCTAGAATAGTCATTCTCTTAACTAAATTAACCTGTAAACCTGTTAAGTTTGAATGGGGATTAAAACAAGAAGAAGCCTTTAGAATTCTTAAGCATAAATTAACCCATGCACCCATATTAGCATTACCAGAAGGAACTGAAGACTTTGTAACCTATTGTGACACTTCCAAATTAGGTTATGGATGTGTATTGATGCAACGACAAAAGGTTATAGCTTACGCATCTAGACAACTTAAGAATCATGAAGAGATTTATACAACCCCTGATCTAGAATTAGGAGCTATAATTTTCGGTCTTAAGATTTGGAGACATTACCTTTATGGTAGTAAGTTTACCATATTCATTGATCATAAGAGTTTAAGGTATATTTTCAAGCAAAAGGATTTGAATATGAGACAAAGACGCTGGATGGAGATGCTCAGTGATTATGATTGTGATATGCAGTATCATGAAGGAAAAGCAAATGTAGTAGCAGATGCTTTAAGCCGAAAGTATCATGAAAAGCCAAGAAGGGTACGTTCTCTTAAATTAAATCTACAAGTAGATTTGAATGATCAGATAAGAGAAGCACAAGAATTGGTAATCAAGGATGATGCTGAAAAATTAAAAGGTATGCTAAAAGAATTAGAACAAGGAACAGATGGAATTTGGAGATTCCATGAGAAGAGAATGTGGATACCTAAATTAGGAAACCTACGTTATCGTATTTTAGAAGAAGCCTATAAATCTAAATATACGATGCACCCAGGAAATGATAAAATGTACCAGGATTTAAGGAAAAATTTCTGGTGGATAGGAATGAAAAAGGACATAGCAGCCTACGTTTCTAAATGTTTAACCTGTTCATAAGTTAAAGCTGAACACCAGAAACCCTCAGGATTTCTACAACAGTTAGAAATGCCAGTGTGGAAATAGGAATTAATAACAATGGATTTTGTTACTAAATTACCCAAAACAAAGAAAGGTAGTGATACAATCTGGGTGATTGTAGATAGGCTAACCAAGTCAGCTCATTTCTTACCAATGAAGGAAACTTTCAGTATGGAACAGCTAGCCAAATTATATGTAAATGAAATTGTTTCTTTACATGGAATTCCTTTATCAATTGTTTCTGATAGGGATAGTCGATTTACCTCTCATTTTTTGTCAAGTTTCCAACAGGCAATGGGAACCAAGTTAAAACTAAGCACATCTTATCATCCTCAAACGGACGGACAAAGTGAAAGGACGATTCAGACAATGGAGGACATGCTTAGAGCTTGTGTAATTGAGTTCGGAGGTAATTGGGACGATCACTTACCTTTAATAGAATTTTCTTATAACAATAGTTATCACACAAGTATCAATGCTGCACCATTCGAAGCACTTTATGGACGAAAGTGCCGAACCCCAGTCTGTTGGGCAGAAATTGGGGAAAAGCAACTATCTGGACCAGAGATAGTGCAAGAAACAACTGATAAGATTATTTAAGTCAAGGAACGACTGAAAGCAACACGTGATCGACATAAGAGCTATGCTGATAACCGACGCAAACCATTAGAATTTCAAGTAGGAGACAAAGTATTATTAAAGGTCTCTCCTTGGAAAGGAGTAGTAAGATTCATCAAAAGAAGAAAGCTAAGTCCCAGGTATGTTGGACCTTTTAAGATTATTAGAAAAATAGGACCTGTAGCCTATCAGCTACAACTGCCAGAGGAAATGGCAGGAATACATGATGTGTTTCATGTATCTAATCTTAAAAAGTGTTTAGCTGATGAATCACTAATAGTACCTCTTAAGGATATAGAGGTAAATGAACAACTCAAGTTTGTAGAAAGACCTCTGCAAATTGAAGACAGCAAAGTCAAGAACCTCAAGCATAAGAGACTAGTTCTGGTCAAAGTAAAGTGGGACTCCAAAAGAGGACCTGAGTACACATGGGAGCTTGAATCAGAAATGCAAAGAAAATATCCGTACTTGTTCCAGTAGATCTCGAGGACGAGCTCTAAAACACGGTGGGGAGGATGTAACAACCCACAATAAATCGACACTCTCGAATATTTCCGACACCCGATTATATTTTAAAATATCCCTATATGTCTTTAAATACACCTCGTATGTGAAAACCGAGCCCGAAATACAGTATAGCATTAAAAATAAAATATAAAATCTGAATTTTAAGCTGAGGCGGGCCGCGTAGACCCACCCCAAGCCTTTACGCGGGCGGTATCAAGGTTGGAAACTAACTCCGTTGATTTCTTTAGTTCAGGCGTGCCGCGTAAGCTTTAGCTTACATTTACGCGGGCCGCGTGAGATCAAAATAGTGGCAACACCCCAGGCCGACACGTGTCATCATCGTGTCAAGTCTATACGCTGATCCGGATGAGCTACGCGTTGACTGGAGTTTGACGCGGGCCGCGTAGACCTTCGTCAACTTTTACGCGGGCCTCGTGAGACCCAAATTCAGCACCTATAAATAGAACGCATCGGCTTTCAATTCAGATCATTCACTCCTTTCTTTCTAAACGAATTTCTGATGATATAAGCATAATATTCAAGTATTATACCCCCTAATTAGCAAGGTTCTGCTCCGTTCTAAGTATAATAACCCCGGTTTCGTAGTAGATATGCTGCCCGATTGATTTAGGGTTCCGTAATAACTGTCGTGGTTCTGCCCGACGTAGTTGTTGGAATACCGTCTCGGGAAGGGTATCATTAATATTTTCAAAGGGTTATGATACTAACAAATGTACATTTGTATAAATTATAGATTATTCCCAGGAAACCCTTACGCGAAGTCTAAGATAGCAATGTGAGTTTATCCTCTTTTTGTTAACCTTTTTGTAATATTTTACAAAACCTTAATTGTTTTGCAATGTGATTAAGCGGTGATTGAGTCTTTGTAGTTTTTCAATTACTGCAGGTATATTGGGGTTTTGTATACAAAATTTACTACTGCGAGTAGTAAGTCGGATGACAGTACGTTACCATTGGACAACGAGTTAGCCAATGTGTAATATGACCTGCAAGTCAGGATTGACAATACTGAATGAGTAATTTTGTAGAAATAAACAATGTGATCGCTCTCAATACTGTTTTAATTGATAAAATGTTTCTTGATTAAACTGGGATTCACTCACCAGTATTTCCCACTGACAAATGTTTTAAAACGTGTTTCAGGTAACACAATGTGACAACCAATTAGTAAAAAGCCAGCTGGAGAGCGCTGAAGGCTTGGGAAAAAATGTGGCTATAAAAGTTACCTAAAAAGACGATGTTTTAAATTCAATAAAATAGGGTTTATCCCTATAAACGTATTGTAATAAGAAACTTGGGTCTTGCCGATGTGATTATTAATATTAAATAAGGTGGTTTTACTCTGATAAACATTTTCTAACTACGGTCCTGTTGTAAATTCCGCTGCCAAATTAACAAGCTGATACCACCGAAACTCTGAGTTCGCGTCCGCTCGTTCCCGGGACAGATAAGGGATCGGGGGTTGCAACAAATCACACCGCAAAGAAATGTACACTGCACGTTCATCTTGTTGATTTTGAACATCAGACGTGCTGCAGGTGCATAAATTTTAATTGAATCTATCCCGGTGACCCGATTAAAGCCTTTAACAATCAAACTTTGAAATGATTTTTCATTTTGTCGAAGGTTTTCAATTTCTTTCGACAGACAATTCTGTCTTCTTTTCTTTTTCTCTCCATCAAAGGCAACAATTTCTTTGTCGCCGATCTTGTGCGTGGACACTCCACTATCAACAATCCGATGACTATCGATAGTTCCTCCTGGAACATCCTGCACACTCACTCAGAGATTAGTTGGAGAGGGGGACCCAAGCCTTCATAGACTTGGGTTGCCCCTGAGAATCAAGAAATGTAATTTTAATTTCTTGAAGGTCTTTAAATTGCAAGCCCCCCCCCCCTGAATCCTCACCTGTTTTCGGTTTCCAAGCCTGTTTCCTTTTACCAGTGTGTGTATTATTAACACTTTCTGGTTTTAATGGTTGTGACAAACTAGGTTTCCTATTAACATATTGTACTTCCGTTTTTACAGCCTTTTCGATCACCTTCACATTTTTACGTCGTTGTTTTATTTCCTGTTCTTTAATAGTGCGTTTGTCAGTTTTTGGTGACACAGGACGACGTTGTTGGTGACCTTGTTCAGAATGGGATCTTTCTACAAAATTTGGTTTCAGAGAGTTTGTGCAATTTCTGATAATGTGGCCAAACTCCCCGCATTTAAAGCATGATCTCCTTTCAACAAAATTAGGAGATTCTGTTCGATGACCTGACGTTGAATTTGTAGACCCCGAGGTACTAACTTCACACCCGTTTGTGTGTTGGGTGTAATTGTTATCACTATTACGTTTCAAAATTTTGACCTTTTGAACAAACTCAGTATTGGATTTATTTTCAAAAGTCTCAACTTTATCAGTACCCATGGAGGCCACAAATTTAATGTCTTTGTTTTTCTTCTTGTAACGAGCTCCTTTTGTTTCAGCCTTTGGGCGTAAAGCCTTAGGCTTTTGAGCTCGTTGTTGTTGTTTACCCTTAAAGGCGACAGGTTGTTGCTTAGTCGGTAATTTCAGATTTCCATGTTGTTTTCTAATTTCAGCTTTTGGAATAGGATCACATTGAGTTACAGAAACTCTCGGGATCGCTTTACCCAAAAACTTAGTTGTATTATCTTCAAACACTTTATCAATCAAGGATTGATTGACGTTTTTGATTGGAAAATCTTTGTCTGAATAAATTTTACTATCACCGACCAAAGTATACAACACGTTATCACTTTTAATGGTAGACACTGTCTCAGTGATAGGATCTATCTCTTATTTAGCACCAGTTGATTGCACAGCAGGAGTAGGAGGATCACACAGAATGTGATTCTCAAACGGCACTTCTACTCCTTTTCTATCGTCAAGAGATTTATCCTCATCACTCACATCTGATTCATCATCCGAAGAATCATAGTCCTCAACGGTTGGAGGACTTTGATTTGAAGCACATGATGACTTTTCCTTGCTATCAGATGAGCCCTCCGATGAATTGTCTGTTTTGAACCCTAAGCAGTTGTAACTTCCTCATAATCAAGAGGTACAGTTGGCTCAAAACGCGGCATTTCCTCCTCATCGGGCATCTTGGTATAGTTGTGTCTCAAAGGAGGCGGACACGACTTATACCCAATGCCTTTAACATTACGCTTTAGTTGTTGAACGTCAATGATGTGATCAAGCACATATCGGGAGTTTGAGTAACTCTCCAATTTGAGCTTGATCGCTTCATGCTCACATTTCGCCTCGGCTAGCTCTTTCTTAGTTGCCTCAATGATATTAATGTAATTATTAATACCAGTTTTCTTATTAAAAACCGTTTTTGATAACTCAGAAACACTTTTCTTGAGTGTTTCAATTACCGATTTAAAATCTTTTTCGTTGCGAGCTAAGGCCATGTTTGCCTCTTTGCACTTTGACAGTTCAATAACCAAACTCTGATTGTGACTGTGAATCTTTTCAGATTCTTGTTTCATATCAGCACATTCATGTTTCGTATCAGCACAATCACTACATATGCTAGGAGTTTCAGATTTTACCTGACTTGTAGAAGCTGAGACATTAGCCATAAAGGCAGTCTGAGAAGAGAAAGATCCATCTTCAGTGAGAATCTTCTCCATTTCTTCTGATGTAGCATCAGCTTTCTTAAACAAGACATATTTCTGACACTTGACCTCCTCAGCATCATTCAACAAACTATCACCTTCAGAACCCACACGTTCATTCACATCCGATTCTTCATCCGAACTGCCACTATAGCCCGAACTGTCATCATCTTTAGAGAATTCTTCTTTGTGCACATGTTTGATGTGACTGATGATCTTCGCATAACATGCAGTTCCTCCTTGATTTCCATCTCCAAATTGTACGGACCAATCACACACTTCATCAGCTTGAACTATCAATGCTCGGTTGGCGTTTGAAGGACCCGACTGGTTTGTGTTGTTGGTAGCTACTATCCCTCTTTCATTGTTAGCTTGATTTTGGAAGGGATTTTGGTTGCCTTGTTGGTTGCTAGGGCGTTTGCACTCACGCTTGAAATGACCCTTTTCACTGCAATTAAATCATGTGACATCACCCTTGTCAAACCTGTACTTGGTATCCCTTTTGCTTTCCAAGCTGGTTCTCCCCGTTCTGCTCATATAATCCTTTGCCCTTCTCACAGCGCTAGCAAACGCCCACTTAATGTCCATCAACTCCATCTCATCTCTGTCTATCTGCTGATAATCTTCATTGGTCAAATTAATGTTTCCAATTTGACCTGCGACTAATCCGTTGTAGGCATTAACCATAGTGGTAAGAATTTCCATGTGATCCCGTGCAGCTTCTACACTCACTTTGGAAAGATTTGGAATATCAGGTTTGTTACCATAGAAGGCTTGTTGTGGTTAGGCTTGGGCTTGAGGTGGTTTAGGATAATAGGCAGTTGGATCAAATTGGGGTTGAGGTGTGGCAACTTGAGGTTTCGGAAGATAGGCATTTATATCAAATTGGGGTTGAGGTATGGCAACTTGAGGTTTCGGAAGATAGGCATTTATATCAAATTGGGGTTGAGGTGTGGCAACTTGAGGTTTCGAAAGATAGGCATTTATATCAAATTGGGGTTGGGGTGCTGCAACTACTCCTCCAAAATAGGAATTTGGGTCGAAAGCATTTAACACAAAAGCTGTTTGTATCTTTGGTTGCTGGCTTGTACTAGCAGCAGGAGCAATCCCTCCAAAGTACATCTCTAGATTTTGAGGGACAGGAATTAGTTTAGCTTTTCTGATTTCTTCTGCATCCTTGTTCTCCAGCTTTTGAACAAACTCATAGATACTGACAGTATCCAATACACATGTATGCTTTAACAACTCAATGAATGGGCTCCACTTTGGTGGTAGAGCATCAGCAAACCGTGCGACTATTTCCTGTGAAGATACAACAACCTTGTAAGAAATCATTTCACTAATTAAATGATAAAAACGAGTTGTCATCTCATTCAGTGTTTCAGTCTGCACAAACATAAACCCTTCAAACTCCTTCTTTAGTATATCATGACGCGTCTTTCGTTTGGTTGCATTTCCTTCTCCTCTTGTAACTAGGATGTCCCACAAGGCTTTGGTGCTGGTACAATCGGCAAATTGATGATAGATATCTTTGTGCAATGCTTACGTAAGAATAGCAAATGCTTTCTTTTCAAGGTCATACGCCTTCTTGTCATTTTCAGCCATGGTCGCCAAAGTCGTAGCATTTGATCCGGCTTCCTCAAGAGCGATGTTATATGCTGTGGTGAAACACGTCCATAACTCGGTGTTTTGACCTAAAACATAATTCTGAAAACGACCTTTCCACGATGGATAGTCGTTCATGTGGTTGAGTTTTGGCGGACGGTTATTGCTACCTGTTTCATTTTCGCTCATGAGCAGGTTTTGGATACTTTGATTTTGATTTGCCACGCACGCCCATTGACTAGCCGAAATTCTTTCTTGTAGCATCAAAGACTTAACCCTTGACATATCTGGGACCGTGCTAATGCTCCAATCTAAAGGATTCGTACTCATATTTGATATGTGAACAATTGTACCTGAATAAATACTTCAAAATAAACTGTTAAATATGTTTTTCAAAGGTTCTGTTAGAAATTTCAAGTGAAACCCCACGATACGATCTGGTGAGGCCTAACTACGATCTTGTTAAAAAAAATTACACAGCCCACCAAAATGAATTAGTTAATTAATGGCCCAACACAAGAAAAAAACCTACATGGATTTTCACTTTTTAGCCGACATGTACCTTTTTTACCTTGTGTCTCTCTTATTTCTTCGATACAAACACAAAAGGAGCAGACAAACTTTACCAAACAAATATCTAATGAAAAACCCAGCCGATAACTCTCTTATCTCTTCGATACACACAATCAAAGAACCCAAAACCCCCCAAAATAAAAATCCCTGCTGAAATTTTCATCTTTCTTCCTCCATCTCTCTGCGATACACAACTCAAACCAGAAATCCTATCTGAATCAGCTGTTTTGATCGATCATGTAGATGTTTGTATAACACATGTGACGAAGGTCCTGTTGATTGACGAAAACACAACACAACTGACGAAGTCCTGTTGATTGACGAAAACACCTGAATGGGACGAAGATTGGAAGTTGACGAAAATGTTGGTGACGAAGATAGGAGGTTGACGAAGACTGATGGTCTGACGAACTCTCTATCAGCCGACGAAGACTCTATCAGCCGACGAACAATAGGACTGACGAAGACACTGTTTTGACGAAATCTCTTTGACGAAAACTGATGTTGGATGAAACTGAATGATGACTTGAGATATTTTTTAAAATAAATCTTATCTCCTCTGACAAAGTTGGTGACACAAATTCAAACCACACCTTACTTTTCTGATTTACGAGGCTTCTTTTTCAACCAAACATCATCACAATGTTCACTATTTTCAAACCACTTGCATTTTAATATTCATAAACCCAAAAATCACTTTAATTCAAACAACAATTCAGATCAAACACACAGATCATGCAAGAACAGTTATGAAGATAATGAAGAACACTATGAATATCCGACGAACCACTTGATGATTCTGGTAAAAAATTTCACCGGACAAACTTTCCGAACATGAATTTTGCATAATCTTTCAATAGAAACCAATTCCTAACATGCAAACATGCAAAATAATAAGGTTTTCACTAAAACTTATAGCAAAACAACACTTCAAACACTGATTTTCAGCAAATATTTCCAGAAAATATGAATTTTTAAGAATACAAACTGAAAATAGTTAAGAACACACTTGTTTCAAACAACACAATGTTTGGTTTTAAATAAGGAAAAGAGCCAAGGCTCTGATACCACTTGTAGGTCCGTTTTTCCGAAGGATCCGATACAAAAACCTATTCCCTGTTTATCACAAACAAGATCGCGGGTGCGGAATCCCCGTGATGGTGCAAACCGAACAAAGTAGATAAATAACAACAGCAAGTAACCAAAGATTAACTTCGATTAAATGGATGAGAACATTCACAAACATATACACACAATACTTGTACAATAAACTCTCACAAGTCTCTCAGCTCTCGTGGAGTCTCACAATAATCTCATGGAGTCTCACAATGATCTCATGACTAAACTGATAAACAACTGAGCTATTTATACTGTCCATCGACGAAAACCCATGCGACGAAAACAATGTGTGACGAAATCAGGGAATGTTCGTCATTTATAATTCATGACGAAATAGGACTTCGTCATGCATGGTTTATGAAGTCTTCATCGTTTATATACATGAACTCTTCGTCAGTTTGTTGCATGGAATGATAATTAGTCATGACATCATCATGGTGATGTCATGGTGATGTGTCAGCGGGAAAAGGTTCGCGGCTCTCCGTGCTTCGCGTGTCGAACTCTGGGGTGCATGACGGTGGAATGTCGCTACGTCGGGCTTGAGGCGAACCTAACCGAGTCGAACCGAACCAAATCGAACCGAGTCAAGTCGCGTCCACATAAAGTGTACCAACAGCATATCATACTATGAATGATCAACTATTAATTTTCCTTATCAATTTGATTTTGTATGTCTCTAACATATGTTCTGCCAGTATAATGACATATAGACAAATATGAATATGAATACAAATCAAACGTTAAAGGGCTTACTTATTTTGATCATAACTGTTAGGTTTTAAATTGAGGTTGTAGTATGAATAATGGGGGTCCTGAGTTGCAGAATGATTCAACGGCTGTATTTCTCTGCTACGGTTCTTGGTTTAAAGCTAAAATGAGTATTAACTTCTAATCAGAATTATCTAATGCTCATGATAAAGGATTATTCGGCTAAGTTGGAGAATGTAAGATTAAATATTTATTTATATGTATTTAATCTAGTAGCCATCATTATCATTTATATAATATGGATAAAATATATTAAAACATATAATAAATTAGTTGTCCCACCCTCCCCAGACCCTATAAGTAGCTTTGCTATTTGTGGGATTTACTGGGTATGGTTGTTGTTGTTGTTGTTGTATATAATAAATTAGTTGGTAATTGTTGATGGGCTAAATTACCCTTATTAACTAATTGGGTTTCCCCTTGGGAGTATATATGGAGATTACTAGAGAGGGATTAGGGTTAGACATTTCATAACATCACACTCAAAATCGCCATTCCTCTCTCTCCATTACTACGAGTTCTTCAACCCTAAAGGCCTAAAGAATTCGGTACTACCATCATGAACATATATCCTAAAAGGGAATCGGATCAAGCTGACAACATGTCGAACTCCATGGCTGCGTCTGTGACAGGATTCTCTGCTGGCCTTTCTGTTGTATCAGGTATTATTTACATATTTTCCATTATGTTTAAAACACAACTGACCAACAGTCGGTTCGAGCCTCACTCCTGAAATTTTATAAAACTTTTGTTTAAATCAAGGGTATATAAGAGACCTAAATTGGGGATTTGTCTGGCTTCTCTGCCTTCGACAGTCAACACCTTCAACCCTCTATGCCCTTATGTGATACCCCACTCGATAAGGATGCTTTATAACACAGTTGAAACTTAAAGTGCTTATTTTATTGATATAAACGTATTGTATAATTGTTGGAAACTCAAATTACAACATCTAATCAGATTAAGTCTAGCCTGACATAACAACACTTCCACCAGATCACACCGATCCAGGATATACATTTCTACCAGAATGTCACAAGTCTGGGACTATGAGCAACGATCATACCTCATCACATGTGACACATGCTTAAAAGACGACGTCAGCTATTGTCAACGAGTTCATGAATATACACGAGTTATAAACCACATTATTTCACCATAACTTTGTACCCGCCCATATCATCATAACCCAACGTCAACACATGACACATCATCATACAGTTAATGCCCACTACACCACGGGTGTAGTGCCGACAAATTTCACCGTAGCGGCACATATAAGGGACCACAAATATCATGTGTATGAGTGCACAGGTTATGTACATGCGTACAACAGTCTTGCCATATTATTATAGTTTAGGACAAGCATGTTCACGTTTGGAAAAGATTCATAAAACTTACCCGTGTAATTGTTGCTA
Source organism: Helianthus tuberosus (assembly GCA_030545235.1). Taxonomy (NCBI): domain Eukaryota; kingdom Viridiplantae; phylum Streptophyta; class Magnoliopsida; order Asterales; family Asteraceae; genus Helianthus; species Helianthus tuberosus. The sequence goes on from CM060447.1 coordinate 32,338,419, forward strand.
GCACAATCAGGTAACAATTCCTAGTACAATCAGATAACAGTTGCTAGCATAATCAAACAATATCTCTGGGTCCTGATACAACATAAGAAATACTAGGTTAGGTTATAATACATCTAACTACTTATTATCATGGTTGGATATTGGTTAACGTTGTCTTGTTTAAGCATGGGTGATCAGTCCATACCTAACTAAGGCTAGGCTACCCAATACTGGCCCCTGACAATAACCCTAATACCTAAAACTAATATTGTTACTGCTAACAAAAATATTACTACTAGTAATATAAATATTAACTACTAAAAATAAATAATAAAAAACTAAACATAAACCTAAACGAGAGCATACCTTAAACTATCTACGACACGTTGATGTAGAGTTTCCTTACTCCTACTCCTGCTCTTACTCATGCTTCACAAAACAACTACTAACAACACCCAACAGGGTATCGTATACTCGGGATTCTCTCTGCTAGAGCGTTCCCGAAAAAAAAAACTAATACTAAAAAGTAAATATGAAGTTGTATATAAACAGAAAGCCAAACACCTCAATTTTGTCAAAGCTTCGATGTAGGATCAATTTGACGTGCATGCCTGCATGCTTAGTTCAATTCCTTTACTCAACAACAATTCTAAGAGTTAAATTTTATTATTATTATTATTATTATTATTATTATTATTATTATTATTATTATCATCATCATCATCATCATCATCATCATCATCATCATCATCATTATAATTAATTCAGCTGCTTCACTCGTTTATTGCTTTTAATTTTCAAAATATACCCTTTTATAAAACGATGAATATGTCATTAGAACGAGCATATTTTTATCTACATTTTAACCTAAGTTTGGCTAAGCTATTTAACCTAAAAAGGACTTTTTGTGAAAAGAACTTATTTACTTATGACTTTTTGAAAAGGATTTTTTAAAAAAATGTTTGGATTAGCTTATAGGGTGGGAAAAGTCAATAAGTCAATAAGTTGTTTTTTAAAAATTGTTTGGCTTAGTTTATTGATGTAAAATGGCTAAAAGAGCTCAAAAAGTTATAAGTTGCTCAAGAAGTCACACCATCCTAACTTCTCAAAAATGACTTTTTCTCATTTACAAAAAGTCATTTTGAAAAGTCCTTTTAGGTTTGCCAAACACAAAATCTCCTTATTAGCTTTTTGAAAAGGCTAATAAGTCAATAAGTTGGTTCAAAAAGCTTAGCCAAACATGCCCTAAATGGTCTCCTATAATAGCCAAGTCTCGTCAAGATATCTCACATTTCAACTAACCATTTTACTCATTACCTACTCGTTCGATAATATATAAAAGGAATATTGGATTTTAATAATCCCAACTATTCGCCTTTGGCCGCCAACAGTTCCAACTTCAAAAATAACCACTAGCAGTCCCAACTATTGATATATTGGTAGCCAATGGAACCTGACTAACAAATCCCTAACGCCGTTAGTCTTCGATCACCGGAAAACCGTTTTTAGCCATGAAAAAGGTTCTAAAGGTCTAATCTAGGGTTAGAAAGAGGTTTGGAACGAGGATGTTAAGTTTTTCGGCCAAAAAGTTGAGTTTTTCAGCCAAAAATAAGTTTTCCGACGACATCAATAATTGGGGCTTTTACTAGAAAAAGGTTCCTAAAGATCCGTAATAAGGTTAGAAAGAGGTTTGGACGAAAATGTTGAGTTTTTCGGCCAAAAATGAGTTTTCAAGCCAAAAACTTTTTTCTGGCGACCGGAGACTTACGGCGTTATGGTTCTGTTAGTTAGGGTCCATTAAAGGCCAATATGTTAATAGTTGAGACTGCCAGTGGTTAGTTTTGAAGTTAGGACTGTTGGCGGCCAACGGCGAATAGTTTGGATTATTAAAATCCAATATTCCTAGATAGAATAATATATATATATAGGGGATGGATCATGAGAAAACTAGTTTAAATGAGAAAACCAAAAAAGCCTAAAAAAACCTAAAAACATACCGATTTTTCTTTTTACAATTTTTTTTAAAAAATCGCTACTTTTTATGTATGGAGAGGATCATGAGAAAACTAGATATAAATGAGAAAACCAAAAAACTAACCAAAAAAGCACTAAAAAGGAGGGGGTGACTTTTAATGAAGGAGGTGTAAAATTGGAAAAAAAAATATATAACTTTTCAAACATTTCCTATTTCTCCGTACGTTATCATTTTAAAACAAAAATGACACCATAAGATCACAAATTTTTGTATCTTTCATTCAAGTATATTCGAGCATATTTTTTATGACATAAAAAAGATTTATGGTGTCGTCTTGTTTTCAATACTATTATTATAGTAGTGCACATGTGCAATATAACACGTACTACAATTGCATTACATGCTTAAAATTAGCTTTTTGAGTCTAGTTTAGCTTTTAGGGTTAGTTTTTTGGAGGTTTAGGATTAGGATTAGGTTTTTGGGTGTGGGGGGAGGGGGGTTTAGGTTTTTGGGGGGTGTGGGTGGGGGTGGGGGGTTTAGGTTTTTTTCGGGTTTATGTTTAGGGTTTAGTTTTAGGTTTTCGGTAGGGTGAGGGGTGGGGGGTTTAGGTTTTTGGGGGGTGGGGGGTTAGGCTTTTGGTGGGAGGGTGAATTTAGGTTTTTGGGGGTGGGGGGTTTAGGTTTTTGGGGGTGTCGGTGGGGGTGGGTTAAGTGGCTTAAGCTTTATGTATTAGTGCACATGTGCAGTACAACCAAAAAAAAAAAAATTTTTGAAATTTTTTTTCCATACATAAAAAGTAGCGATTTTTTAAAAAAAAAAATTGGTATGTTTTTAGGTTTTTTTTAGGCTTTTTTGGTTAGTTTTTTGGTTTTCTCATTTAAACTAGTTTTCTCATGATCCATCCCTTATATATATATATATGTGTGTGTATTTTTGTCTATAAAATGGGGCGTTACAACTCTACCTCCCTTAAATTAGGTTTCGTTCTTGAAACCTGTCAAACCATCACTAATTGGGTATGATTTCTTTATCTTGTTTTCACTTCCCTGTGTTCTTCATTGACCTCTATATCCTCTAATAATACATAAGGAGTCACCCCCGCCAACATGATAGCTAATGATGTATGAAAGTCAAAGAGCGACAAATAGAAATCCCAATTACCCTCTAAAGTCTATAACATGCCCTTAGCATGCCTTCAAGTACTCGAATCATATTGTTCCTTTTAAAGGCGATACATAAAATTCTCGGAGCTTATGATTTTGATTTTGATTTGCATAACTCTTTTTCTGGTCGGGAGCACTTTTCATGTTTTTTTCATATGTTATATATTGTCAGTTGGTTGCTGGATAATCCTAGGTCCCGACAACTGACTTTATCCTGCTTTAGTCTAACAGATAGGAGTCCTACATTTTCTCCCACATAACTCTTCATATGGGCATTCTTTTATGCTAATGTGGTGTGAGTGCATTATGTCTATTGTTTCCGTCAATGTATCGAGTCATAGTTGAATGTATAGGAACAAGTGTTGAAATGATGGGATTATAATGTCAATGACCCTTTCGCACAAAAGGACCTTTTGTGTGAATGGGGTCCAGTCGTTCCAAATACCTTCCACACGAGAGAGCCTCTCGCTCTAAGGGTGTTCGCACGAACGGTGCACTAATATAAATAGTGGAGTGAGTAAGTTCATTTGTAACTTTGTGTTTCTGGTAGCAAAGCTCTTCAAGTTTGGTTTCTTGGAGTTGTAACATCAGATCACCAGTTAATTAGTGAATTCTTGTGTATGTCAACATTCCGAATGGATTCCGCACATTACAGAGTGTCATATTGAGTCGGTCGGAGCATTTCTAAGAGCAAAACGGTCCTCACAAGTGCTATCAGAGCTTGGAGGCCGATTTCAACGATAGAGAGCAGAAGAATGCAGCAGAATTGCATCGATTCACATCTATTTCACATTTTTCTTCTACACTTTCTTCTTAATCATCAAATTGACAATGAATTCATGGACAAAATTAGCTAAAATTTGACTATATTGTGTGAATTCACCTAAAAACAAACCCTTGAACAAATCAGATCATAATTCAATCAAATCAGTAAAAATTTGTGAAAAAATGTCAAAAATGTAACTTGAACTTCGAGAGGAAGGAACCAGTCGCACGAATACAATACCTTTCGCACGAAACGCTACATCTTCCACGCGAAATGAGCAAAATTTGTTGTTCTTGAAAAATTTTACCATTCGCACGAGAGGATCATCCTTTCGCACGAAAGTATTTTAGTTTCATCTGTATTTGATCTTGAATCATTCGCATGAGTGGCAATCCCACTTGCACGAAAGGACTTTGTTCCATTCGCTCAAAAAGGCGTTTCACCAATTGTTTGACTATTTCAGGTGTTTTTCACATATTTCTAGTGTTTGACAATGGATGCGGAATTCTATAACTCATTTGCAACAACACCTTGATAGGTGGCTTAGAGTTTAAAGTTAGAAAATGAACTTGGAACACAATCAAAACCACCAAGGATGATGAGAATAGATGAATTTAAGAGTTGGGAAGAACGGTTCTGTAATTAGATTCAAGCATATCATACATATTGTTGGTGTTCAATTATATTTGAATATTCGGAACCAGTTGCAGCCTATGGTTAAAAGAAATCATTGATGCAATTTGATGAGGGTGAGAGAACTAAATTCATCAATGAGAAGAAAATGATAAACTTTTTAAAGCAATCAGTAAAAGACAATATTCTCACTCTCTTACAGCATAACGGAACAACATTTTCAATCTAGAAAGCACTGAAATCGAAATATGAAGGCAATGAACAAATGATGAAAAATAAGAGAGCATTAATGAAGAAATAATTTGAAAATTTTGCAAGTCTGAAAGGTGAATCAATAAAACAGTTAATTGAGAGATATTGTTATTTGGTAAAAGAATTAAAAAGATTAGGGATTGAAAAAGATAAAGAAGAATTAGTTGACAGGTTGGCTGATGCGTTGCCTCGGGATGGAGATTGGTCAACATATCTGATGGTCTCGAAAAATGGAGAAGAATATTCTAGTCTAGATTTGGAAAAGTTTATTGAAAAGCTGGAAGGACACAAGTTAGAGCTAAGAAAAACTGCTAAGATACAGAGTCCCAGCACACAACAAGATGTGGGTCTGTATTACAAAAATTGTACCCCATCAAACATTCAGAGTCAAACATTCAGCTCGACAGGATTTTCTGTTTTTCCTTCCAACACTTCAAACAGTAGTGAGTTTTCGACATTTTCAAGCTGTGAATCAAATCCGTCAACTCCAAATTCAAAATCATCACAAGGCTCGAATTCATATTCGAATCAAAACAATTCAAATGCTAATGTGTTTCAATGTAATATAGCGGTAAATCTACAAAATGCTCAAGGTTTCAATGAATCCACAGTGAAACAACACATGGGATTTCTAGCTTTAGTTCTTGAGTCATATGATAGTTTAGTTGTGTGACACCTGTGCCTCTGTGACCATCAAACAAATACCAAATCAATGAAATATTGTGTTTCATACTTGGGATTTGTATAAATATGTGTATCATGTGCACATATCAATTCATGATCGATTTCGAGCTTTAAATCGCTTTCTGGAAGGTTATACGCAAACTGATGCATAAATATAACCAGTTTAATGCGACAAACACTCCGGGATAGTGACATAGGCTCAACATACTTAAATAACCTTTACATAACTTAGAAATAAGTTTTGGATGATTTGGTGTGTCGAAATCAAGTTTGTTCGATCGAAGGAACTATTTGCGTCAAATTGTGAAACTACACCGATTTGTATAGTAACGAACGTTCCGGAACTAGATCATAAGTTAAACATGCCTTAAATATACTTTACATAGATTAGAAATAGGCTTTGAGGTGTTTTGGTGCGCAAAAATAAACTTATTGATCAACAGGGACTAAAAGCGTCAAAAAGTGCCCAAATGACCAGCTTCATTGTATCTAGTCCAATTTTGATGTTTTGATGGTTTTTAACCCCTAGTTTTGCATTCTAAGGGCTAAAATTTGATGGTATTTCATGTCCCCTTGTATTGCAATACCATGTGCCCACATGGAGGGTCAAGATCAAGGCACGAAATGCGAGAAACGATCCTAACGGTTCTCCGAAATCTATAAATACCCAAGCTCTCATTCCATTTTCCTCACACCTTGATCTGATTTTATGCTCTAAGTTGAAGCTTTATGCTTCATACCTGAGTATTTAGATTAAGTTCTTCCTAGCTTGGACCATTTGTAAGTTTCTTTCAGGCTTTTATGCATTTTTAAGCACGAAAGTCAAACTGTGTTTGACTTTCTGCTTTGACCAGGTTATGGTCAACACAAAGTTTATTTAAACTTTGCAACGTGAGCGTAATCATGATGGTTATAGTCCCTTGTGACTATACCTACTGATTTCCACGTTGATTAGGTGTAGTGACGAGTCATAATTTCGGTCAAAATGCGTATTCATGCGTATTTTACAACCAAACTATTCTTAGGTATCAAAACCTTTTGTTTTGATATAAAACTTGTTTTCTAACTTCGTTAAACATGTTTTAACATGTTTAGCTCGTCACTTTTAGATTTGTGCTTGTATAGGGTCGTAAGATAAGCGGTCTAAACAACCACTTAGACTTTCGAACCCGACCAGTTTGGTCGATCATTAGGATCCGACCAAACATGTTTTATGACCATAGTTGTATAGGGAATAACTTTCCGAGGTTATTCCTTATGGTCACTTGATTTAAGTAGTCGTGTGATAGGTAGTTTATATGCCTTAGGAAAATGACCAAAATGCCCTTTTTACGCATAAATTCATTTTAAGCATATGTAACCTAAATTTTGACATCTAAACTGATTAGGAAACATTATTAGATGTGCATATAATACTTGTCATAGGACCAGTTAGGTGGTCCGAACGCGTTTTACGCGAACGACGCGTTTAAGTGGTATAAGCTACCTAAACGGGTCGTAATGGGTCGTAAGCACTTAGGTTGGGTTTCGTTTTAGTATGTAGGCTTTGTTAAAATATATCATATGAGTTCCAACACTCATTTGGTTTACAAAACCTCATCCTATCCGATCTCCGGATTTAGGTCCGGTTTATTAACATAGTTACCTATATTAGGTGCCGTTTGATTTCCGTGATCCCTCTAGCTTTATTTGGTTGTTAGTCAAGACTTCTAAGCATCCTCAAGTGAGTACATAGTCCCCTCTTTTACTGTTTTTCAAACATTTTGGGGGTGAAACACATGTGCCTACTTGTTATTTTCGTGCTTTTCATGCTTTTATATATCATACACTTGCTATGTTCATTAGTACGCCTATAGTACATGATTTCATTATGCTTTGCTATGTATGTTCACTTAGCATGCTAGCACATTGATTTTTATATTTTACATTTTGTTGCATATGTTTATCTAGCATATGGACACATTGTTTTTACATTTTGAAACTGTTTGAAGCTGTTTGATTTATGTGAACCGTTTTTAACTGTTTGATTTATGTGAACCGTTTGTAACTGTTTGATTTATGTGAACCGTTTGAATCTGTTTGAACCGTTGGGTTAGGGAAGTGATTTGGTAACGGGGCGGGTGTAATGTGTTTAAAGCATGGTGGATACGCCGCTGGTACTTCCTATATATAAGTGCAATTAACACATTATATATCGTTGCGTTATCTAGATCACTTGGGTAAGGTTATCAAAACAAAGTTATATTACAAGGTTTTTCTAACAATATAAAATATTCGAGTTTTATTTCAAAATCGATTTACAATTTGGGTTTACTTAAACAAATGTTTTTGAGTTAAGATTCATGGTATCGAGGTTTTATAAAACAATTCTGTTTTGACATAGTTATTTCAATTTACATTACAAAAATTTTACAAAACTTGGTTTTCTAATTATCAATTTACAGGGGTGTTTAAGTTATATTTTCAAAACATAAACAAGCCATGAATCTGACACTCTCATAAAATCCTATGTACTCGTCGGCATTTTATACTGACGTATTTTCACATGTGTTTCAAGTACCATAGTTGGTGATATTTGATGATGATATTGATGCATGCTCACATAGGAACGGACGAGGCATTAGTGACTTAAATAACAATGAAAGTCTATTTGTTCATGTTTTGTTTCTAATTTCAATGTAATGTAATACATTTAATTTAATAAAACAGAACTTCAATCCATGTGCTATGAAACAATTATTCTGTTACAACACTCCCCGACGTTTCCGCCACGATTTGTTGTTTTTCGTGGTCAGGGTGTGATAGAAAAGTTGGTATCAGAGTTCATGGTTATAGGGAATTAGGTTATTAGTAATGTTTTGACATAGTCTATAACCTTCCTAGGACCCTAACGTGAGTTTACTTGCGTTTAGTCATAAAACAATACCGTCATCTATCTTTAGGTAACAACCACAATGAGAACATAAATTTCGAATCCGCTTTGAAAACTAGTCATCTGTTCTAGGATGATTTATTATAAGGTTTTGAACCTTCAAAGTTTTCAAAATCTCGTCAAGGTTTGGGTCTAAACAATGTGAACACATGCAAACTGTATGGGTGGGTGCCTGTACCTTGAGTCTTCTGTCTAAGGCTAAAGTGTTCGTACAAATCCGCAGTATCGGACCAGTCACTCTTACCTGGGAACTCTTGGGGTGAGTGTCCCCTTATAGGCGAGCATGTCTTCGCGATACATTATGAAGACCTATTTACTTTGATTCAGCTTTTATGTGTCGTTTGTTTTCTTCGTGGTTCGAACAAATGACCATCACCCATGCCTTTTGGTCGGAAATTGTAACATCCTTACCCAATGCCATTTCATTTGTTTTCTCTCTTGTTTCCCCTTTTTTGAATGCCTCCACGACGTGACAATCAGGTACCTAATGAAGAACTGGCAGCTATCATTACGCAGCAAATGGCTGCTGCAATCCCAAACATCATTGCTCAATGTAACCTAGCCCTCAACAACAATAATGCCCCATGCAACTTCAAGACGATCAACTCAGCTAAGCCATCAAAGTTTTCTGGGTCTCAAGGAGCGACTGCACTTCTGCAATGGTTCGAGAGTCTAGAGAGCACCTTCAGACATGTTCAATGCCCAAACGAGCAAAAGGTAGAGTTTGCATCTAGTGTTTTTGAGAAACGAGCTCTAACATGGTGGAATGGTGTGATGAGAGATAGGGGTGCCGAGGTAGCACTGGCTCAAACCTGGGAAGAGCTTTGAGCACTAATGATGAGGGAATTCTGTCCTCGTCATGATATTAGGGCATTGGAAAGGGAATTCGACGATCTTAAGCAAGATAGCGGTGAGCATCGAGCCTACACTGGCCGTTATGAGGAGTTAAGTCTGTTATGCCCGAACATGGTTACCCCTTTGGATAAGGCAATCGAAAAGTACATTGATGGCCTCCTTGACTCAGTTCAAGATATTGTTACTGGTAGTAATCCCACTACAGTTAGACAGGCCATTGAGCTATCCGCTACCTTGACTGAATCTCAGATCAGGAAAGGTAAGCTTTTCCGAAAGGGTGACAAGAAACCGATCGAGGGATCAAAACCGAAGAACGAGCAGACTGAATCCTCCAAGAAGTCAAAGAAGCGAAAGGCTTCTCAGAACTTCGCCGTGGTCGCTCACAATAATCAAGTTGTCCCTAACCAACCAGCTCAACCCCCTGCTAGGAAGCCATACAACAGAACTGCACCCTTGTGCAACCAATGTAGCCTTCATCATCATGCTAGTGTGAAGTGTCGCAAATGCCAAATTTGTGGACTTATTGGTCATACAGCAAGAGTTTGCCCAACTGTAGGTGCACCAAATCAAGCTGGAAATAATCCAGCTCAAGCTCATTTTCTACCAGGTTTTTGCTTCAACTGTGGCGAGATGGGCCATTTTCGAAGGGATTGCCCAAAGCTTGCTAACGCAAATCCAGCGTAGGGATGAGCATCTGACCGATTGGAAGACAACGCTGTTTAGAAATAATCAAGCTTTATGTATTATTTTCTCTTGTTGTCAAGGTCTAAGAAACAGTTCTTGATGTTGTTTATAAATAAATCTTTTATTCACATTGCAATGTATTTATGTGGTTACATGTATAAACAACATATCCCCTATAATACCGACAATCAAGGAACCGTATTCCTTGAAAAACAGACTACTCCTAAAATTCTTCCATTTTATGATCTCTTGCGTTTTCCACGAAAATCCTAAGTACCCGTTTATTCCAAGGAAACGAAGTACAAGGCGCAAGTTACAACTCGGGACGAATACCCAATCCTTGATAGGGTACCTAAGGGTATTTCCGTAAGTCCTTAATTGTTGTGTACCTTAATTCGAATGTTATGATTCCTTGTAATCAAAAATCTAATTTTTGGAAGATCATCCTATCTTCATAGATAGATTCTTGAAAATGATTAAACTGCCAAATGAAATCCACAGATTGGATTCCTGATATGCTTTAAATATCCATGTCCAAAGATAACAAATTAAAGGTCAAGTTAAAAAATTATGTGATTATGTGCTTATGTGTTCTCTTTTGTGTTTTTGCGTGATCCGAATTTTTCGTTATCCAAATCCTCATAGAATCTTCTATATCTTCGTATAAGGGATTCATAGTAGGATATCCAAAGGTACAACCTCAAATCCTTAATGGGCTTCTACGTAATAGTTAAGACCCTTGGATTATAAGGTACTATTCCATAATTAGACCCCTTGAGTGGTCTAGTTAAACAGATTGATACAAAAATCTGGTTAGGAATGTCATGTGTTGATATAGCTGAAAAGACTCCTTGATGGTCTATTTAAAGAGATCATTTGTCGATCTAATTAAAAGGACCCTATGGTAGTCTAGTCACACTCATCACAGGTTTGATTTTTCTTCCCCTACACATTATGAAATGCATTGTGCGGACTGTGCAAGGAATTACATAAATATGGATGCATATATAATTATGGAATTTAGTGCACAGAAACCACAACAAGTTTTGTCATGTGTCTAGAGTTAACTCTATTCGTTTCCATTTCTGATAAAGCACCTGTTGAAAATGACTCCATCCGTTCATTTTCATTTCTAAAGAATGTCCGTTGAGCGAAATGAGTATCCTTTTGAGTTAATTATATTCATTTCCGTTTCTGATGAAGCACCTGTTGAAAATGACTCTGTCCGTTCATTTTCGTTTCTAAAGAATGTCCGTTGAGGGAAATGAATATCCTTTTGAGTTAATTCTATTCATTTCCATTTCTGATGAAGCACCTGTTGAAAATGACTCCGTCCATTCATTTTCATTTCTGAAGAATGTCTGTTGAGGGAAATGAATATCCTTTTGAGTTAATTCTATTCATTTCCATTTCTGATGAAGCACCTGTAGAAAATGACTCCGTCCGTTCATTTTCGTTTCTGAAGAATGTCCGTTGAGGAAATGAATATCCTTTTGATTATTCCTTCATTTCCATTTCTGATGAAGCACCTGTTGAAAATGACTCCGTCCGTTCATTTTCATTTCTGAAGAATGTCCATTGAGGAAATGAATATCCTTTTGATTATTCCTTCATTTCCATTTCTGAGGAAGCACCCGTTAAAAAAAATGACTCCGTCCGTTCATTTTCGTTTCTGAAGAATGTGCGTTGAGGAAATGACAGGATTATGCCTTGCATATCTTTGGTGGTTATTTAACATAAAGTCACAGACATACTCCTACGAATAAATTTCGGGACGAAATTTCCTAAAGTAGGGGAGACTGTGATACATGTGCCTCTGCGACCATCAAACAAATACCAAATCAATGAAATATTGTGTTTCATACTTGGGATTTGTATAAATATGTGTATCATGTGCACATATCAATTCATGTTCGATTTCGAGCTTTAAATCGCTTTCTGGAAGGTTATACGCAAACTGATGCGTAAATATAACCAGTTTAATGCCACAAAAACTCCGGGATAGTGACATAGGCTCAACATACCTAAAATAACCTTTACATAACTTAGAAATAAGTTTTGTATAGTTTGGTGTGTCGAAATCAAGTTTGTTCGATCGCAGGGACTATTTGCGTCAAACTGCGAAACTATACCGATTTGTATAGTAACGAACGTTCCGGAACTTGATCATAAGTTAAACATGCCCTAAATGTACTTTACATAGATTAGAAATAGGCTTTGAGGTGTTTTGGTGCGCAAAAATAAACTTATTGATCAACAGGGACTAAAAGCGTCAAAAAGTGCCCAAATGACCAGATTCATTGTATCTAGTCCAATTTTGATGTTTTGATGGTTTTTAACCCCTAGTTTTGCATTCTATGGGCTAAAATTTTATGGTATTTCATGTCCCCTTGTATTGCAATACCATGTGCCCACATGGAGGGTCAAGATCAAGGCACGAAATGCGAGAAACCATCCTAACGGTTCTCCGAAATCTATAAATACCCAAGCTCTCATTCCATTTTCCTCACACCTTGATCTGATTTTATGCTCTAAGTTGAAGCTTTATGCTTCATACCTGAGTATTTAGATCAAGTTCTTCCTAGCTTGGACCATTTGTAAGTTTCTTTCATGCTTTTACGCTTTTTTAAGCACGAAAGTCAAACTGTGTTTGACTTTCTGCTTTGACCAGGTTATGGTCAACACAAAGTTTATTTGAACTTTGAAACGTGAGCGTAATCATGATGGTTATAGTCCCTTGTGACTATACCTACTGATTTCCACGGTGATTAGGTGTAGTGACGAGTCATAGTTTCGGTCAAAATGCGTATTCATGCGTATTTTGCAACCAAACAATTCTTAGGTATCAAAACCTTATGTTTTGATATCAAACTTGTTTTCTAACTTCGTTACACATGTTTTAACATGTTTAGCTCATCACTTTTAGATTTGTGCTTGTATAGCGTCGTAAGATAAGCGGTCTAAACAACCGCTTAGACTTTCGAACCCGACCCGTTTGGTCGATCATTAGGATCCGACCAAACATGTTTTATGACCATAGTTGTATAGGGAATAACTTTCCGAGGTTATACCTTATGTTCACTTCATTTAAGTAGTCGTGTGATAGGTAGTTTATATGCCTTAGGAAAATGACCAAAATGCCCTTTTTACGCATAAATTCATTTTAAGCATATGTAACCTAAATTTTGACATCTAAACTGATTAGGAAACATTATTAGATGTGTTAAGGCATATAATACTTGTCATAGGACTAGTTAGGCGGTCCGAACGCGTTTTACACGAACGACGCATTAAAGAGGCGTAAGCTACCTAAACGGGTCGTAATGGGTCGTAAGCACTTAGGTTAGGTTTCGTTTTAGTATGTAGGCTTTGTTAAACCATATCATATGAGTTCCAACACTCATTTGGTTTACGAAACCTCATCCTATCCGATCTCCCGATTTAGGTCCAGTTTACTAACATAGTTACCTATATTAGGTGCCGTTTGATTTCTGTGATCCCTCTAGCTTTGCTTGGTTGTTAGTCAAGACTTCTAAGCATCCTCAAGTGAGTACATAGTCCCCTCTTTTACTGTTTTTCAAACATTTTGGGGTGAAACACATGTGCCTACTTGTTATTTTTGTGCTTTTCATGCTTTTATATATCATACACTTGTTATGTTCATTAGTACGCCTATAGTACATGATTTCATTATGTTTTGCTATGTATGTTCACTTAGCATGCTAGCACATTGATTTTTATATTTTACATTTTGTTGCATATGTTTATCTAGCATATGGACACATTGTTTTTACATTTTGAAACTGTTTGAAGTTGTTTGATTTATGTGAACCGTTTTTAACTGTTTGATTTATGTGAACCGTTTTTAACTGTTTGATTTATGTGAACCGTTTGTAACTGTTTGATTTATGTGAACCGTTTGAATCTGTTTGAACCGTTGGGTTAGGGAAGTGATTAGGTAACAGGGCGGGTGTAATGTGTTAAAAGCATGGTGGATACGCCGCTGGTACTTCCTATATATAAGTGCTTTTAACACATTATATATCGTTGCGTTATCTAGATCACTTGGGTAAGGTTATCAAAACAAAGTTATATTACAAGGTTTTTCTAACAATATAAAATATTCGAGTTTTATTTCAAAATCGATTTACAATTTGGGTTTACTTAAACAAATGTTTTTGAGTTAAGATTCATGGTATCGAGGTTTTATAAAACAAATCTGTTTTGACATAGTTATTTCAATTTACATTGCAAACATTTTACAAAACTTGGTTTTCTAATTATCAATTTACAAGGGTGTTTAAGTTATATTTTCAAAACATAAACGAGCCATGAATCTGACACTCTCATAAAATCCTATGTACTCGCCGGCATTTTATGCTGAGGTATTTTCACATGTGTTTCAGGTACCATAGTTGGTGATATTTGATGATGATATTGATGCATGCTCACATAGGAACGGACGAGGCCTTAGTGACTTAAATAACAATGAAAGTCTATTTGTTCATGTTTTGTTTCTAATTTCAATGTAATGTAATACATTTAATTTAATAAAATAGAACTTCAATCCATGTGTTATGAAACAATGATTCTGTTACAACACTCCCCGACGTTTCCGCCACGATTTGTTGTTTTTCGTGGTCGGGGTGTGACAAGTTGAAGGAAGAGTCAGAAACTTTAATATGACATAAGAGGACTATGATCAGATAGATCAAGAAGAGTTAGAGCTGATGGATATCATGTGGAATATGGCTAATATTCTTCGATGGATGCAGAAAATCACAGGGAGACAATGTTTGCTTGAGTCTGATTCTAAACTTGGCTTTGACAAAACAACAGTTACTTGTTTCAAATGCAAACAGCGAAGACATTTTAAAAAGAAAATGTAAGAATCAAGAGAATCAGGGCAATATCAATCCTTTTCATAGTGATTACTACAAACAAGCTATATATCATAAGTGATGTGCGTAAAATGCAACATATAAATTACATCAAACAAAGCAGAAAATCAACCCTTTTTCGGTACTAATGTTGGAAAAAGCATGTTTCTTTGTTTACTTTTAATTTACAGGATCAAAAGAGCTTAAACAATAAAAAGGAACAAATTAACAACATAAACCAACACAAATACAAGGAAGAAGGAATGATACGACCTACCGAACCCCCATCCACATCCAAAACAACAAAAATAACAAAAATAGAAGCTTAAGCACGGGGTTGTGCCCAGCAAGATTCGCTGCAGAAAAAGACAACAACAAAACACAAACCAACACGGGGCCATGCCAAGTTAACTTGGGCCGTGGTTAACTCTAGGATTCGCAGAATCTAAGATAGTACAACAAGTACATTCACCACGGGGCCGTGCTCTGTCAACACGGGGCGTGTTAGTACAAAGATGTAACATCTGCATTTAATGAAGGGAGAGAAATAGAAGACCACAGGGCCATGCCATGAGGGCATGGAGCCGTGCCAAACCTCTGTTTCCTACTATAAATAGAGGTGCTTGGTTCAAGTGAAATGCATCCATTGGCAAACCACTTCTCTCACGCTTGCCATCAATCCACCACCATTACAACACCAACACACACCACCATCATCCATCTTTCATCTTTTAGAGTGTGTAATAGTCTCGAGATCCAAGATCGATAATAAGAGTTCTTGTCAATCAAAGGCCATGCTTGGCTAATCTCTTACATCGCTTGTGAAGACAAATCTTCTATTTATTACTTTTGATTTCCAACCTTTGGCAAACTTTTTATTTGGGTATGTATTAGTGACTTTAATAACTAGTTTTTTATATTGAAGGTGAACTTTACTTAATCATTTCTTCATGTTTTGTTGATTCACTCATTCATGTCTTTACGGTCTATATAAGGCGCGTTAACTGCCTAGAAGGGTGTTTGGGTAAAGTTCTTGCCTCGTTCAGTGTATAGATCCTACGAGTACCTGATTCAAGCTTATTAGGACTTCCCTTGAGGCAGATAGCATCAAATTAGGGGAAGTAAGAACGGCTTGTAATTCCATATAAAAAATGCTATTAAAACAATAACCCGGCCTTGCGGGACTGTATCTCTGCTGACTCAGACCAATAGGCTAAGGGTAATGTCACCTTCATAAGAGGGGCCTACCACTTTTAGCATTAATAACTTATTTAATTATCTTTCAATAATGCGACCTTGTGGGACTGTATCCCTGCTGACTCAGAACAATAGGTTGAGGGTAACGTCGCCTTCACAAGAGGGGCCTACCACTATAACTAAGATAATCTCTTTGTTGGTGCATATTTTGTATGTCGGCCACTGTGTGAATATGCTAGGTAGAGCGTGTGTTGAATATTGTATAGATTAGTATGAAAACGGACCAGATTTGTAATGTTTGTACCCATTCGTACAAATGGCATATTCGTACGAATGGGGTCTCATCCGTCCTAGTTACATTCGCACGAGAGGAGCCCATCTGTCCCAGGTGCATTCGAATGAATGGGCATTACCTATAAATATAGGACTTGGGCTCCTCATTTGATAAGCTTTGGTTCCCAGAGGGGAAATGCTGGCGAAATTTCTCCAGAGTTTCGCCAGCTTGTAAAAGTTGTAAACACTTTCGGTATGAATGAATGAAGCATTCAACCAATTTCTATTCTGCTTCTACTCATTTCTTATCAATAATATTCTACCAAATCGGTTCTATCGAGTCCAAAACTCCGTCAAACCCGTCGGATCCTGGAATCTCAATTGGTATCAAAGCTACGGTACCGATTCAATCGATCTAACAGTTGATTGAATCACCTACGCTCATGAATTTTGGATTTTTAGGGGGTTTAGATGTAAAACATCAAATACACATCAAATTAAAGTTCAATTCATGGATGGAATTTCAAATTGAAGACATCATTAGTTTCGAAATTGATTTTCGCACATATCTGTGAAGTTTCATCATGAAATTCGCAGATCTAAAGATTCTGGATCGAAAAATGTGATTGGGAATGTTCGTGAGATTGGATCACTCGCATTCTCACGAATGCAGATCTATCAAGTCGTACGAATGGGACATCCCATTCGCAATCGGCCTCTCGGACAAGAGAGGATTCCCAATTCGTTCGAAAATGTCATTCGTTCCAAAATCAGCCCATTCACACGAATGAGCTAATGCCTAAAAGAAGGCATTTTTTTGATCGAAATGACGAGCTAGTCACAAGAAAAAATTTGGTGAATGAAATTTTTTTCGAGTTTTTAACGACCAAGATGGGTTATTCGGGGACACCGTCTGGCGCTTCAGAGAACAGATATGATGATGCGATCACTAGTTGTGGAAATTAGTGGGGTAGTCATGATACTGGTGCCAAAAGATGAGTTGATTAATGAGAAGTCAAAAAGTGAAAAGAGTGTAACAAATTATGAGAAAAATGAGTTTAAGTGCAAGAAAAGCACTAAAACATGTGAGTTCTGTGCTGAAAAAAAAAGAATTTTTGAAACAAAAATGCATAGAACTTGCTGAAAAAGAATAATTTTTATAACAAACTTACTCAGAGGTAGTTGCAAAAGAAGAGTTTCTGAAACAAAAATGTGTAGAAATAACTAAAAAAGAAGAATTTTTGAAACATAAATGCAAGGAACTTGATGAAACAAATGAAATTTTGAAGCAAAAATGTTCAGAAAAGTGCATTGAATGTGTTCAAAAAGATGAAAATTTTCAAGAATTGAAAAAGCAAAATGATCTTTTGAAATATGATTACAATCAGATGAAAGAGGCATATGATAAGATGAGTAGCAAAACTAAACCATTTGTTGACCTTTGTTATGAAAATGATGCTACTATAGTGATGCTTAAAGCTACCGTGATAGATAAGCAAACTGCATTCAACATTCATCTTGGCACAATCGTAGTGCTTAAACAAGAGTTAGCAACAACAAAAATTGAAATGGAAAGGGTTAACAATAAATTGATTAGTTATTCAACTTCATCATATGTGCTTGATCATATATTTACAAAAAAAAAATACAGAAAAGAATGAATCGAAAGAGAAGGTTGTTGGAAATGGAAAAGGATCAGGGTATCATCGTGTTCCACCTCCTTTTAGGGAAGGTTATTGCCAGAAAAAGCTGGGGGTGGAAAAGGCACTGAACATCAAATTAAAATCTGTTCAAAACAAAATTGTTCAGCTGCCCGATGATATTGATGTGATATACACCAAATCTGATGTTTGTGAGTCAAAGTTGGTGAATAATGTGGTTGAAAAGGTTTTTGAAGAAGAAAGTCAAGGCGATTCCACCAAAAATGAAATTTTAAAATCATAGTTTGAAGATGAGGAAAGTTTTTATAAGAATTATTTTCCGAAATCAAAATCTGATCCCAAGCTGAATGATGATCCAATTATGACGATGTATAAAATGTTTGGATCTGACAAATTGTTTTCAGATGATGAATTTTCAATTCAAAACGTGAATTTGGAAAAGCTTGAGAAAGTGTTTAAGCCGGAGGAAATCGAGGTTCCAGAAATTGAGAATCTTGCAACAAATGAAAGAGATTTGAAATTCAAGAAAGATAAATCTTTTTATACTAAACCAAGAAACTCCCATTATCAAAAGAAAATTTTTAATAATGAAAGAGCTGATTTAGGATATAAAAAGAAGAGAAATCAAAACAAAAGGTTTCAAAAAGAAAATTTTGTGAAGAAAATGAACTTTGTTCGTGGACCAAGTTCAGAAAGTGAAAAAGATTCCCAATTTAGTCGACATGCTAATGAGGAATGATTTGCTCAAAAGAAACATCAAAAACAGGCCGAGGGATCTACTGTTGAAAAAGACAGTAGGATGTGTTTCAGATGTAATCAGATTGGACACATTGCTCGAAAATGTTCACAAAACCAGCCAAAACCTGTTTATGCTAAGAAGAAGAAATCAGAAGATGATGAATAGAAATCACCAAGTTTTGCACCGAAACAGAATCCAAAAAGAAATAATGAATCTTTAAAAAGAAATGTTCAGAATGAATCAAAGTTGTATGTCAAGAACATTGTTTCACAAGGTCAAACTTGGGTGATAAAAAAGAAAGAAACTTCTGATATTGAAAAGAAAAAACTTGATTCAATTGAAAAAGTTGAAGTCAAGAAACAAGATGGTATTTTTGAAAAAAAATTGAACAAGAATTTCCAAGCTTGAATGAAACTTACAAGTGAAATTACCCAAGACTAAACAGGCTTAGGTTGCATTATTCAAGTAATTGAGTTGGTGCATGTGCAGGTGTTTCAGAGGTTAATCAAAGTTATTTATGGACAACGGAGCATCTTGACACATGAAGAGAAAGCCTGTGAAAAAGGCTATGATTGGTTTGATTGAAAAATTTATATGATTTTTAAAAATTTTGAAAGTTTGAAAAATTCGCAGAACTCTCACTGCTGAACAAACAAAACGTGATAAAACATGAATTGAAAATGGTTTTCAAAATAAAAAAGATATCAATGTTTTGTTATCATAAGGGCTGAAAGATCAAAAAAGATTGTGAAGCAGTATCGGATAGTGAGATAAAGGTATCCACATTGGTTTGTCAAATTTCTTTAAAAATGTTTTGAATTTTAGGGGGAGTAAGTAAATGTTGAAAAATTCAAAAACATTAAAAATCTGAAAAAGGTACAAAAACATGAAAAAGATGAAAAGAGTTTAGTGTAAAAAGAGGAAATGATAGTACATCAGTAGACGGTCACAGCACGCTAGAGAAATGAATAGCTAAAAAGTGATAAACGGTCTCACTGATAATATGCCAGTAGGTTTTTACATACTTAGTAGATTGTTTTCGAGATATAAACTAAATAAAACTTATTAATATGTGGGTAACAACTCTTGGATATATGGACTTAGTACTCCGAAATTTCATTTGGGAGATTGCCTTATTCTGAGATATTATGTCTTTATACAGAATTGATATATGGGGTATTATACAAGTTCTTCTAATTTTGCGTCAGCAATGGCCTAAAACTTGTAGAATACTTTCGCTTTAAACCGGATAAACTGCACAAATTTGAAAATGTCGAAAGATATTACTATTGCAGTCAAAAGATTCCAAAATGGAACACCACTTTAAGTCGAGCCTTCATCTCTTTGTCGGTATGGTGGTACTAACCTGAGCTCTCAAGGTCTCGCACTAACACAGAGACAGATATCAATTAGGCATATTCACATATAGACTAAATCTAGGGAATCTTTATACGGGAGTATATTCTGAGATGGGACACATTATTAAGAAAGTTCCTAAAACATCTAATCCCGTATCTTGAAACAATTGAAGTGTGTGTCGAAATTTAAGTGGATCAGTATACTGACAATCTAGGTGAATTGTTTAGAGCTTAAAGTTTAAATAGATCAATGGTATTTGTGATTTGTCAAAATCTGATATGATCCTTTGACACAAACTCACAAAAATATGTCTGTAAATATGTTGTACATAACTGGTGTTATTCATTTCAGATAAACCACAAAAAGATTTTGGGTATGTTTTAGCATAAAGTTTGTAAAATACAAAAAGATTTTATTTCTACTTTATTTTCGACAACCGATGTTTGGAAGCTGAATTTCAAAATCTGAATATGCTGAACATGTTTTGAAATAATTACAAGTTCATTAAATTGAAACTTGAATTTAAAAAAGAAAAATCTAAATTTGCTTGATATTGTCAACCAAGGTCATTAATTTGGAATTGGTAGATAATTCAGATAATCAAGGTCATTAAGTTGGACTTGATTATCTGTGAGGGTTATTGATGTTAATCATGTTTGAAATTTAAGAATGATGATTGATGTTTGTTTTGAAAAACTTCAAAGTTGGAAATTAAAATGTGTATTTGCATGATAATTTGACGTGATAGTAGCTGATAGAAAGGGGGAGAAATATAGAAAGTTGAATGTTGTAAGGAGTACAATAGAAAGCTGATTGAAAGGGGGAGCTGGATAAGTTGAAAGAAAGAAAAGGAAGCTCAAGTTAAAGGAGAGATTATTGATCTGGAATGTTAAATGAAGATTGCTAATGCTAGGGGGAGATCATAAAGGGGAGTCTGTAGATGTATAAATGTTAAAGTTATTGAAGACTCTCAAGAGATTAAAAATTGGCTGTGACAAAGATTGATTGTGGGAATATCCAAGGGGGAGTATGTGATTGCTTTATATCTATTGCCTCCTTCAATGTATCGAGTCATAATTGAATGTATAGGAATACGTGTTGAAATGACGGGTTTATAATGTCAAAGACCCCTTCGCACGAAAGGACCTTTCATGCGAATGGGGTACAGTCATTCCAAATACCTTCCGCATGAGAGAGCCTCTCGCTCTAAGGGTGTTCGCACAAATGTTGCACTAGTATAAATAGTGGAGTGAGTGAGTTCATTTGTAACTTTGTGTTTCTTGTAGCGAAGCTCTACCAGTTTGGTTTCTTGGAGTTATAACATCATATCATCAATAGAAACTAGTTAATTAGTGAATTCTTGTGTATGTAAACATTCCGAATGGATTCCGCACATTACGGAGTGTCATATTGAGTCGGTCGGAGCATTTCAAAGAGTAAAACGGTCCTCGCATGTGGTAACTATTATCGTGTGAAGTTTCGATCAATGGTAGATAGATATCCTAAGTCCTAACTAATACCAAAGTTGATTGTATGTAGTATATCTTCTAATATTCGGATAGTCTGTTCACTTTTCCAGTTAGTATAAGGGTGGTATGCAGTGCTCAATTTTATTCGAAATATGCACACTATGTCACGAGACTAATCTTGTTAATATAGACTTTGGCAAAACCTTTCTATTTTATCGTCCCTTCGGATAGATATATAGTATGCTGATTTGGTAAACATATCTATCATCACCTATATAGTAGTATGTCCATGACTCGATCTTAGGACCTAGTAACAAAGTCCATTATTACTTTCTCCTATTTCTATTCTGCAATTTCAGGTTGTAGATAGCTAAAAGGCTTTAAATTCTCTAAATTAACTCTTATGCAGGTAAGGCATTCTTGTTGTACATTCTTCATTTGGTCTAAGTGGTTTATCTTAACACTAATTCTAGATGCACGGATTCATATTGGTTTGAGACTTTATTTTCTACTGAGTACATACACGACCCCATTTGCCTTACAAACTAAGTTAATGAGATCCATAAATACTACAGGTGTATCATTATTATACTATTAGCATCACTAAGAACTCATAGTGGCTGTATTCATATCTCTATAATAATTTAACAAACACATCTCAGGTCTTTCTTCTAAGAAAGGAATCTGAGCTTGTGGGTTTGGGTTACAATGATGTTCTTTATCTTTTCCATTCGTTTCTAGATACCACCAGTTTCTTGTTGTTAAGCAATCTAAGTCATGGTATCCTTCTGGTGCTCACGATATATTTTATAGAGAGCTAAGCAATCCATTTCGGTGACTACATTGAATTCTTCCAATTTCATAGGCCTCAAGTGTCACACCCCGACTTTCCACGTATCACCGGTGGGCCCGGTGGGGAGTATCGTGACGTGGTTGGCAACATAATAGTCAAACAACACAATATTTAAATGCACAGCGGAAGCAAATTAAAGATATATATTTCAACTTTAATGAATTGTAATATCAAGTATCACAACAGTCGAAAGTTTATCCACAGGTGGATTAAAATAAGATGGAAACAGTAGTTAAACAGACTTTAGGCATCTTAAGCTTGCAAGACTCTTTTGATGCTAAGGAGAAATCCAACTTATTACGAGTAGTACCTGCACTTAATGTTTTTGGGAAAATACGTCAGTTTACACTGGTAAATACATTCAACCGACTCATTTTGAAAAGTTTAATAAAATTGGTTTGAATGCACGTGGCATAAATATTTTATAACTTGGGATAATTATTTAAAATATATAATCTCGTAAAAGAATTACATGTTCCTTATGCGTTCAGTAGCCCGGATCGTGCCGGGTTAAAGATCAATAGACACACCACATTATTTATTTATGCACTGACGAGTGTACGCCTACACCCCGCGCTTAGGTCGTGGCCATCTCGTAAGATGATGCCAAGGATATCCGGGACATGGTCATTAACCTCCCAAAGGCTTTAAGCAAACAAAACAATTTAAACGGGCCGATCATATATCAATTAACCACCAAACGATGGAAGATTTAATGCCCGACCAAGCGCTATTTTATATACCGTACCCCAAGCCCATATAGGGAAAATAAGTTAAAAGTATTTACCTTTGCAAGTATAATTCACAAACAGCAAATGCAAGTAGCTTTTACTGGTCCTCCTATTCTGGAACGAAGGTTTATAATAACCTATTAGAATCCTAACGTGTCTTTAATCAAGCCTAAACTTAGACCGGTTAGTTTTAAAGATACGGTTCGTACGCGTGATTAAGCGAAGACCGTGATAGAATGTGATTTAGACCCGACAAGTTTGAAGACTTGCTTAACATGGGTATATTATACACATTCTGGATTTTGAGATAAAACCGATAAGGTTTGACCCGTTTCGGCTAGTTTATGCAAACTAGTTACATAAACTGAACCGAACGCGCAAGAGACTTAACGGGTAATCATAAGAGCCATATACAGCTTTCCTAAGTTAATATGCCTCAAATATGTTGTGACATCAGTAAGATATCTTTTATTATGCCCGAAACGAATTTAAACTCAAACTACACCCCGTAGGGGTACTTTGGTCAATTATAAGGTTATAAAAGAGTTTAAGTATTATCCTGAGTTACAGGTCTGATGTAATCAGCAAAAATACTCAATTTAATAAGTTATAACAGTAGGGTAAAGTATATATGTGAAATTTATTAATTATAACCAAACTATGCACCGTAGGGGCATTTTGGTAATTTCACATAAGCCGAAAAGCTCAAAACTAAAGTCTGAGTTAAACAACTTTTTCTTACTGCTAAATTATTATAATTTACCTAAAATATTAGTAGGTATCAACCCTTGTATGTTTAAAATAGTTTTAGTACATACTATGCGTTAAAAACGCTTAAAAAGGCGATTAGAAGCCGTTTCCGGGTTCTATAAATAAAGCTGATATTTTTATTATTCCAGAAGGTCTAAAATAATTTATTTATCATATAAAATCAGTAGCAAAAGGTTTGGGGTCAAAAACATATGTAAAACTCATTTTATAGCCCAAAAGGGCAAAACCGACATTTACCGAATCAAGCTTATGACCCTAAGTTATGCTCAGCCTAAAATTAATTAAAAATCTTCAAAAATCCCAAAATAATATATTACATCAGTGGGTAAAGAGTTTGATATCAAAAAGTGGGTTTAAATAGGCTATATGCTAATTACGCCGTTAAATCGCTAAAAAGCTTTCTAATTACGCTAGTGAGCATAACTCTCAACCTACACCTCAAACTGATGTCAAATTTTGGGTACAAGTTTATATATCAGTAACTAAGGTTTCTACTCTTTTACATTTTCAAAAATCACGTTTTATGGTGAAAAGGGCATAATGGTCAACATATGAGCAATTAACGGAATCATGCATATTAATTGGATAACTAATGAACCATGGTGTATAATCACAGAGGGTTATACTAGCACGTAACCTGGTCCAATTAGAGCTCTAAGGCCTTTCTAAAACATGCTTAAACGGGTCAGAACTGAAAGTCAAAGCAAAAGTCAAATTATGCGACTTTCGGTTCCGAACCGGGTCTCTACTGAAAATTGCCGGGTTGAACATGTTTAGACATGTTCTTACATTAATTACTAAGTTATAATAGTGATCAAACAGGTTGTATGGGTTCTACATTGCTAATTATGCATAAATTGGAAATTAAGCATTATGTTGACTTTTTAATAACAAGTTTGACCCGACATTTGACCTAGTTAGAGTGGGAATCAGAGGGTGCCCTTTTAAGGGTTTATTGCCCACATAATTACCAACTTATAACTACTTTCAATTCGACTAATCACTGGGCCATCAATGATTAATCGCTAAGTCAACCGTTAATTACGACGGTTTGACTTTTAAGCTAAAACTAAGCAAAAACTTAACTAAGAAAGGTTAAGCATACTTACTGAAGTCCTATGCACGATTTGTGATCACCTGAGTCTGCTTTGGAGCTCCAGAAATGATCAGATATGCAGATGGAAGGTGTGGTTACAATGTTGCAACACAAGGCCCTTTTATAGTGCTTTAATCACCTTAGATGGTTGACAAATCATGCTAGCAATGGCCATGGATCATCAACAGATGTCCCTAAGTGCCTAGGGGTTGTTTAGGGGTCGTCCAAGATGTGGAAAATCGGATTAAAGTCGGTTACAATGCACCTAGCATACCATAACCCAAAGTTTTCGGAACAGATAGTCCCTCGCGTCACGCGTGGACCCCCTAGGGGACCCTCGCGTCGCGCGACGCCCTTTCTGACTCAAATCCATTTTTCAGATTTTTATGTTTTGGTCCTTGGCTCTTAAAAACTTTGTTTCAACTTTATTTCTTGCATTTTGAACCCTACAATTTAACTTATAAGGGCTTCAAGACATATACCCACTTTTTTTAGTCCTCGGTTAACTTTATTGTCACCCGAAAAGTCATAAACTTCATCGTTGACGCTTTTAACCCCTCGCATACGAATTTGATCATAACTTTCTCATACGATAACTAAACTTTATGAAATTTATATCGTGCATTCTAGTGAGCATAACTAATCGTTACAAAGCTTCGGGTTTGCTAAAAGGTCACTCAGAGGTATAACTTAAACATGTTGACACATTTAACCCCTGTAGTTTGTAATCTCCCACTTTCTTTCATATTTAGCTTCGTATGATCCATGATTTATTTGTTTGAAGATATAAACATCGTGTAGGGTTATCGTGAAGTATATTTATTCACCGTTGACATATTGAATCCGTATATTCACATACTTTCCATGTTTGTCAACTTTAGTCCTTCTAGAACATTCTTTCACACGTTCAAACCTATGACACATGTCAACACATTATAGGACGTGAATTTTCGAGGTGTTACATCCTCACCCCCTTAAAAGAAATCTCGACCTTGAAATTTACTGAAATAAATAAGGGTACTTTTCTTTCATTGTGGACTCTACCTCCCACGTATACTCGGGACCTCTACGGGCATCCCATTTTACCTTTACAATAGGCACATGCTTCCTTCGAAGCTTCTTAACCTGTCGATCCGCGATCGACACAGGTTTTCCAACAAACTTCAAGCTGTCTTCTATGTGCACATCTGTTTGTGGTATGACTAGTGATTCATCAGTGAAACACTTCTTCAGATTGCGAATGTGGAATACATTGTGAATACCACTGAGCTCTTCAGGTAAGTTTAACTTATAGGCAACCGATCCGACACGTTCGATAACCTCGAAAGGTCCTATGTATCTCGGGCTTAACTTGCCTTTCTTACCAAATCGCATCACTCCCTTCCAGGGTGATACTTTAAGCAACACTTTGTCACCTACCTCGAAATTCAGAGGTTTACGCTTTGGATCTGCGTCACTCGTCTGCCTATCCCTGGCAGCTTTCAGACGGTCACGAATCTGGACAATCTTGTCCGTCGTTTCAAATACTATTTCCGGACCTGACAGTTGGACATCTCCAACTTCTGCCCAACAAACGGGCGTTCTACACTTTCTACCGTATAAGGCCTCGAAAGGCGCAACCTTGATGCTGGTATGGTAGCTATTGTTATATGAGAACTCGATCAATGGCAGGTGGTTATCCCAACTACCTCCTAAATCAATCACACATGCACGAAGCATATCTTCCATGGTCTGGATTGTACGCTCACTCTGCCCGTCCGTCTGTGGATGGTAAGGCATACTAAAATTTAAGCGCGTGCCCAAAGATTGTTGGAAACTTTTCCAAAAATGTGATGTGTATCTAGTATCTCTGTCAGAGATAATAGACACAGGTATGCCATGTAAAGCTACAATCTTATCTACGTACAGTTGGGCTAACATGTCGGAGCTGTAGGTCTCCTTTATGGGTAGGAAATGTGCTGACTTAGTCAGTTTATCTACGATCACCCATATTGTATCATTTCCTTTCCTTGTCTTGGGCAACTTGGTGATGAAATCCATCGTCACTATTTCCCACTTCCATGTGGGAAGTTCAGGTTGTTGTAGCAAACTTGACGGCTTTTGATGTTCTGCCTTGACTTGCGCACATGTCAAGCATTTAGCTACATAGGTGACTACAGACCTTTTCAAGCCTATCCACCAATAGTTTTCCTTCAGATCCTGGTACATCTTATCAGCTGCAGGATGAACGGAATATTTAGAGCTGTGGGCTTCCTGGAGGATAACATCTCGAATTCCTCCATAAACTGGAACCCATATTCTTCCATTTAACCTCAGGATTCCCTCCTTGCCCTGAGATAATTGCTCTTCAGTGACTCCTAACTTTTCGTTAGGATAGTTAGCTTCCAGCACAGCTTCCTTCTGGGTAGCTAACAACCTTTCATTCAGACTGTTCTTTATTTCAATGCTCTTGGCATTAATTCGGATGTTTCACTCTTTCCTTCCGACTTAAGGCATCAACAACCACATTTGCCTTGCCTGGATGGTATCGGATTTCACAATCATAATCATTTAACGTCTCCATCCATCGGCGCTGCCTCATGTTCAAATCCTTCTGGTTAAAGAGGTGCTGGAGGCTCTTGTGATCAGAATAGATCACACACTTGATACCATACAAATAATGCCTCCACAGTTTTAGTGTGAATACAACGACACCCAACTCTAAGTCATGGGTGGTGTAATTCTTTTCATGCACTTTTAACTGTCTTGAAGCATAGGCAATAACTTTGCCTTTCTGCATAAGCACACACCCCATGCCAGTGTGTGATGCATCGCAGTACACTACGAAATCTTCGGTACCTTCAGGCAATGTTAGTACAGGCGCGTTGCTCAGCTTCTGTTTAAGGATATCAAAGGATTCTTGTTGCTTTGGTCCCCAGTCGAACTTAATCTTCTTCCTAGTCAAGGAAGTTATGGGCGCAGCAATCCTTGAAAAATTTTCGATAAAGCGTCTGTAATATCCTGCCAATCCCAAGAAACTGCGAATTTCTATGGGCGTCTTCGGCTCTTGCCAGTTCATAACTGCTTCTACCTTAGCGGGATCCACTTGGATACCACGCTCACTAACCACATGTCCAAGGAATTGCACTTCTCGAAGCCAAAATTCACACTTTGAAAATTTGGCGTAGAGTTTCTCATGATGTAGAAGTTTAAGAATGCAGCGAAGGTGTTTCTCATGGTCGGCTTGGTTCTTTGAGTAAATGAGAATGTCGTTGATGAAGACGATGACAAATTTGTCTAAGTATGGCTTGCAAACGCGATCCATGAGATCCATGAACGCGGCAGGTGCATTAGTGAGCCCAAAAGACATCACTAGGAACTCATAATGACCATAACGAGTCCTAAATGCAGTTTTGTATACGTCTTCATCTCTAACCTTCAGTTGGTGGTAGCCTGACCTCAAGTCAAACTTCGAGAAATAACTTGCCCCTTGCAATTGATCGAACAAATCGTCGATCCTGGGCAAAGGATACCTATTCTTTATTGTGACCTTATTAAGCTCACGATAATCGATGCACAGATGCATCGATCCATCCTTCTTTTTGACAAACAAGACTGGTGCTCCCCAAGGAGACGAACTAGGTTTAATGAAACCTTTAGCTAGCAATTCATCTAGTTGCGTTCTCAATTCCTTCATCTCTGTTGGTGCTAACCTGTAAGGCGCTCTAGCAACAGGTGCTGCTCCAGGGATGATGTCAATTCTGAATTCCACTTGCCTATCTGGTGGTAAACCAGGTAGTTCTTCAGGGAAAACCTCAGGGTATTCAGAAATGACGGGGATGTCTTCCATCTTAGGTTTCGGTTCATCAATAGTCACTTGTGCCATGTAGATGACACAGCCCTTCTTCAAACACTTAGAGGCCTTGAGCATAGTCACTTGCTCAGGCAATCCATACCGGGTATCTCCCTGAATGGTAAGTGATTCGCCAGACGGAGTTTTGATCACCACTTGCTTTTTATTGCAGACAATCTGGGCCTGGTTACGAGATAACCAGTCCATGCCTAACACGATGTCAAAACCGGCTAACTTCAAAGGAAGTAGGGACAAAGGAAAAGAGTGGTTCTTAATGGATATGAAACATCCATCTAATATGGTTGAGGCGGTTTCTAAGGTGCCATCTGCTAACTCCACCTCATATTTCACTCTTAGGGTTTTAACAGGTAAATTCAGCAATTTGCAAAACTTATTATCTATAAATGATTTATCAGCTCCTGAATCAAAAAGCACTCTTTCATAAACGTCATTTATAAGGAATGTACCTGTTATCACATTGTCATCCTGTACTGCTTCCTTTGCATCCATTCTGAAGACCCTAGCATTGGTCTTCTTTCCTTCATCAGCTTTCTTCGCGTATTTTGGGCAATTGGTCTTGATATGCCCCTTCTCATGACAGCTGTAGCAGGTTGCATCCTTCAGCTTTTTGCAATCCAAGGTCTTGTGTTCCTTGGACTTGCATATCCCACATGTAAAAGTTCTCGACTGTGTCTGCGAGTTCGATTCAAATCTGCACTTACCGAAGTGCTGTTTCTTGAAGACTTTGCACTTGGGCTTTTCACCAGTTTGATGCCCATCTTTCTTAGATTCTGACCCCTTCCTGTTGTCACCGTTTCCTCGGTGCTTCTTGTTTGACCTCCGTGAATTGTCATCTTCACGTTTCCTTTTCTCTGCATCCTTGTTCCTCAGCGATCTTTGTCTGACCGCGTCCACTGTGAGGGACAAGGATATATCAGCCACAGATCTGAAAGTAGTTGGTCGAGAGGCCTTCACGCTTGCCTTTATCTCTGGGGCCAAACCCCCAATGAAACGAGCTATTCTTTTGGGTTCCGGGGTCACCAGATACGGAACCAACCTCGACATTGTATTAAAGCTCGTGAGATAAGCTTGGCAATCTAGATTTGTCATTACCAATGAAAGAAAATCTGACTCAATCTTTTCGACCTCGTGCTGAGGACAGTAGTTCTCCCTGATAAGGGCAACGAATTGTTCCCATGACATGTTGTACAGTGGAATCTTCCCAGTAGCTTGGATCGACGATCTCCACCAGGCTAAGGCCTCACCTTTAAACGATTGAGACACAAACTTGACTATATCCCTCTCAGCGCACCCGCTGATATCCACTACTGTGTCCATCTCATCTAACCACGTCATGCAGTCAATGGCTCCTTTTTCCCCAGTAAAATCCCTGGGTTTGCATGAAACAAAGTATTTGTAGGAGCAACCCTTATCACGGGGTCCTTGATTCAGCATGATCTTTTGAGACGGAGCACTGTTGTGGTTTGAGGAGTGTCGATCATCATCTTTCTTGGGTTCCTCCTTCTTGGAGGGTGGCTTTGAATGCGGCGTAGATAGGGTCCGACTTCGAGTCCCACTATATTCTTCATACTGCCGTTCTAAGGCCTTTGTAATAGCGTCGTCTACTAACGCTTTCAGTTCAGCACCCGTTATATTAATTTGGGCGTTATCATTGTTCTCCCTTGGGTGACTATTAATTTCATCCAAGTCAGCCATTTTAATTTGAACTGTTTCATAAGACAATAACAATAGTTTACTAGGGAGTTTATTATAGAATTTTCTTTTATGGCAATTCATTAACCACGGTAAACAGAGACCAGATTTGGTTAATTTGTTAATCATATTTATTTAGGATTTTCATTATAATTTATCCTAATTACAAAACAATAACAGTTTTATTAGTGGCACAAAAGGCCTAGTCACAAGGACATTTTTTAAATTATAAGCTATGATTTCAGAGAATCAAGGCTTTGAGGTTTGAACATAGTTCATTACCTTTTTTCGGACAGGGAGTCGTAGCTACCACTATCTTTTGGCTCATGTAGAAATGAGCAAGGCCCGTAGGCACTATATTACCAATGCTTGGTCAACATATGATCACCTTAATTGATGATTTAAACCCATGATTCATAGATCTTTAAGTTGGGTTATGAATCTTTTGAAGAATCCTTATTTAATAATGACGTGTGTGATTTTAACGAATCACGTCTGCCAGGAGCGTTAACATGTTTTCAAATGTTAACTGGGATCCGAATCTTTTTAAACAGGTTTTACCATATTGGCTAAGTCTTTATAATGACCTACAAGCTAGGTTTTATCTTTTTAAGATTCTTATTAATATTTAAAATAGGCAGATTAATTTTTAAAAGGAATGACTCTGATTTATTTATTTCATGTAATATATTTATGCATATAATAGCAAAATGAAATTTATGAATTTAACATTCCAATAATCATACAAAGTACACACTGCCCTAAACGGGTCTTTTTAACAGCACACATACCCACGCAGGGGTCAAATTGAAATACTAGTCCACGCAGGGACTTAAACAAACAACATACCCTCGTAGGGGTTAACAGAAAGATAGGCCAACACAGGGGCTCAAAAGACAACCATACCCACGCAGGGGTCCAAACAGCAAGACAGACCCATGCAGGGGCTCAACTGGTACAAGGAGAATACAATTAATAATTGAAGGATTCAATGGTCCTTTTTGCTTATCCCTTTTATTAGACTTGTCAATCCTTGGAAGAAACTTTGTCGCTCCCTGCGATCTCTGTGAAAGTCTCGCTCGACTTGGTCCAACCTTTGAAGAATCTCTTCCCGTTCGGGTGGGGAAAACCGTGGCGGCTGCGATTGTTTCCGAATTATAGGTCTAGCAGGTATTTGGTACCCATGAGTTGGGTACCCTACTCCCCAAGGAGCTCCATACGGTCCTTCAGGATGTAGGGCGTTATAGTTGGCCGCTACCAAGTATGGGTCGGCTTCAGCGTAATTATAGTTGGTGTGAACCGGCTGCTCAAACGAGTTATATGCCATTGAACCAGTGTAGGCAGGAATTGGGTTATCAAAACCCATCGGTGGTGGCTGCGGTGCAACTGGGTTTGAAGGCCCACCCATTTGTGGGTCTTCATGTAGTGGCGGATAATGACTGCCACTTGAGTGTCGAGGAGAGCTGAAGTGAAAATCTCCTCCACGCGCGGACATTCGCGCGCCTGTCCTCCTACGCCTTGGCGGTTCTGGAGGTACCTGATTAACTGGCGGCGGTGGAGGCGGTGGCGTGACTGCCACAAATCGTGAATCCCAAGAGGGATCCTGCTGCTGCTGAGGCGATGAATGATGCGAGGGTGTAAAATACCACTCGAACTGGTTGAATCGTGCCTGGTAACTGTCCGGACCACGATAGGGTGATCCATGAAAAGACGAACCATCGGAGACCTTGATAGGATGGTTGGGAGTTCCGGTTGCGGGCTCGACGGGATCCGTGTCCTCGTCCATGTCCTCTGCATGATCGCCGGAGAAATGATCCTCTGGCCCCAATGGGTTAAAACCCACTGGTTCTTGTATGTAGTTTGCCGGGTTAAACCGGCCCTGGAAGACGGGTGTGGGGTCTCCAAATGAATGGTGCGATAGGGATCGCTGTAGAGGTATGTAAAAAGGTTGTGGGTTGTTGGGCTCGTTTTCCGAATGTGGCCCATAGGAGTTATGAAAAGGAGGCGTTGAGCTATGTG
Organism: Helianthus tuberosus; assembly: GCA_030545235.1. Taxonomy (NCBI): domain Eukaryota; kingdom Viridiplantae; phylum Streptophyta; class Magnoliopsida; order Asterales; family Asteraceae; genus Helianthus; species Helianthus tuberosus. The sequence goes on from CM060447.1 coordinate 32,370,935, forward strand.
AAACAGACCGTCTAGCGGGATCCACATGGGTCCTCCAGTTTTCTCGAGGATCAGCACTCGCAGTGACAGAAGGAGCTCGCCTGTGCGAAGGCCCGGCTTCGTGATCATTGGGGGCGGTGATTGGCCACTTGCCTCTTCCTCTTCATCTGAAAAATCTTGGCGGCATATTTAATCCTGTCAATATAACATAAGATAATGACAAGAATATATAAAATAAAGGACAAAGTAAAAATAAATTGAAACAAATTTGGATTGTTCCTATGTTCTTTGTCTAGACTCGAAAATTTTTGAATGTGCAATTGTGTAACTGAGATTAAACACAAAAGGCTAGTGTTTAATTCACTCAGCGTTGGCTCTAATACCAACCTGTCACACCCCGACTTTCCACGTATCACCGGTGGGGAGTATCGTGACGTGGTTGGCAACATAATAGTCAAACAACACAATATTTAAATGCACAGGGGAAGCAAATGAAAGATATATATTTCAACTTTAATGAATTGTAATATCAAGTATCACAACAGTCGAAAGTTTATCCACAGGTGGATTAAAATAAGATGGAAACAGTAGTTCAACAGACTTTAGGCATCTTAAGCTTGCGAGACTCTTTTGATGCTAAGGAGAAATCCAGCCTATTACGAGTAGTACCTGCACTTAATCTTTTTGGGAAAATACGTCAGTTTACACTGGTAAATACATTCAACCGACTCATTTTGAAAAGTTTAATAAAATTGGTTTGAATGCACGTGGCACAAATATTTTATAACTTGGGATAATTATTTAAAATATATAATCTCGTAAAAGAATTACATGTTCCTTATGCGTTCAGTAGCCCGGATCGTGCCGGGTTAAAGATCAATAGACACACCACATTATTTATTTATGCACTGACGAGTGTACGCCTACACCTCACGTTTAGGTCGTGGCCATCTCGTAAGATGATGCCAAGGATATCCGGGACATGGTCATTAACCTCCCAAAGGCTTTAAGCAAACAAAACAATTTAAACGGGCCGATCAAATATCAATTAACCACCAAACGATGGAAGATTTAATGCCCGACCAAGCGGTATTTTATATACCGTACCCCAAGCCCGTATAGGGAAAATAAGTTAAAAGTATTTACCTTTGCAAGTATAATTCACAAACAGCAAATGCAAGTAGCTTTTACTGGTCCTCCTATTCTGGAACGAAGGTTTATAATAATCTATTAGAATCCTAACGGGTCTTTAATCAAGCCTAAACTTAGACTGGTTAGTTTTAAAGATACGGTTTGTACGCGTGATTAAGCGAAGACCGTGATAGAATGTGATTTAGACCCGACAAGTTTTAGGACTTGCTTAACATGGGTATATTATACACATTCTGGATTTTGAGATAAAACCGATAAGGTTTGACCCGTTTCGGCTAGTTTATGCAAACTAGTTACATACACCGAACCGAACGCGCAAGAGACGTAACGGGTAATCATAAGAGCCATATACAGGTTTCCTAAGTTAATATGTCTCAAATATGTTGTGACATCAGTAAGATATCTTTTATTATGCCCGAAACGAATTTAAACTCAAACTACGCCCCGTAGGGGTACTTTGGTCAATTATAAGGTTATAAAAGAGTTTAAGTATTATCCTGAGTTACAGGTCTGATGTAATCAGCAAAAATACTCAATTTAATAAGTTATAACAGTAGGGTAAAGTATATATGTGAAATTTATCAATTATAACCAAACTATGCATCGTATGGGCATTTTGGTAATTTCACATAAGCCGAAAAGCTCAAAACTGAAGTCTGAGTTAAACAACTTTTGCTTACTGTTAAATTATTATAATTTACCTAAAATATCAATAGGTATCAACCCTTGTATGTTTAAAAAGGCGATTAGAAGCCGTTTCCGGGTTCTATAAATAAAGCTGATATTTTTATTATTCCGGAAGGTCTAAAATAATTTATTTATTATATAAAATCAGTAGCAAAAGGTTTGGGGTCAAAAAGATATGTAAAACTTATTTTATAGCCCAAAAGGGCAAAACCGACATTTACCGAATCAAGCTTATGACCCTAAGTTATGCTCAGCCTAAAATTAATTAAAAATCTTAAAAAATCCCAAAATAATATATTACATCAGTGGGTAAAGAGTTTGATATCAAAAAGTGGGTTTAAATAGGCTATATGCTAATTATGTCGTTAAATCGCTAAAAAGCTTTCTAATTACGCTAGTGAGCATAACTCTCAACCTACACCTCAAACTGATGTCAAATTTTGGGTACATGTTTATATATCAGTAATTAAGGTTTCTACTCTTTTACATTTTCATAAATCACGTTTTATGGTGAAAAGGGCATAATGGTCAACATATGAGCAATTAACGGAATCATGCATATTAATTGGATAACTAATGAACCATGGTGTATAATCACAGAGGGTTATACTAGCATGTAACCTGATCCAATTAGAGCTCTAAGGCATTTCTAAAACATGCTTAAACGGGTCAGAACTGAAAGTCAAAGCAAAAGTCAAATTATGCGACTTTCGGTTCCGAACCGGGTCTCTACTGAAAATTGTCGGGTTGAACATGTTTAGACATGTTCTTACATTAATTACTAAGTTATAATACTGATCAAACAGGTTGTGTGGGTTCTACATTGCTAATTAAGCATAAATTGGAAATTAAGCATTCTGTTGACTTTTTAATAACAAGTTTGACCTGACATTTGACCAAGTTAGAGTGGGAATCAGATGGTGCCCTTTTAAGGGTTTATTGCCCACATAATTACCAACTTATAACTACTTTCAATTCGACTAATCACTGGGCCATCAATGATTAATCGCTAAGTCAACCGTTAATTACGACGGTTTGACTTTTAAGCTAAAACTAAGCAAAAACTTAACTAAGAAAGGTTAAGCATACTTACTGAAGTCCTATGCACGATTTGTGATCACTTGAGTCTGCTTTGGAGCTCCAGAAATGATCAGATATGCAGATGGAAGGTGTGGTTACAATGTTGCAACACAAGGCCCTTTTATAGTGCTTTAATCACCTTAGATGGTTGACAAATCATGCTAGCAATGGCCATGGATCATCAACAGATGTCCCTAAGTGCCTAGGGGTTGTTTAGGGGTCGTCCAAGATGTGGAAAATCGGATTAAAGTCGGTTACAATGCACCTAGCAGACCATAACCCAAAGTTTTCGGAACAGATAGCCCCTCGCGTCACGCGTAGACTCCCTAGGGGACCCTCGCGTCACGCGACGCCCTTTCTGACTCAAATCCATTTTTCAGATTTTTATGTTTTGGTCCTTGGCTCTTAAAAACTTTGTTTCAACTTTATTTCTTGCATTTTGAACCCTCCAATTTAACTTATAAGGGCTTCAAGACATATACCCACTTTGTTTAGTACTCGGTTAACTTTATTGTCACCCGAAAAGTCATAAACTTCATCGTTGACGCTTTTAACCCCCGCATACGAATTTGATCATAACTTTCTCATACGATAACGAAACTTTATAAAATTTATATCGTGCATTCTAGTGAGCATAATTAACCGTTACAAAGCTTCGGGTTTGCTAAAAGGTCACTCAGAGGTATAACTTAAACATGTTGACACATTTAACCCCTGTAGTTTGTAATCTCTCACTTTCTTTCATATTTAGCTTCGTATGTTCCATGATTTATTCGTTTGAAGATATAAGCATCGTGTAGGGTTATCGTGAAGTATATTTATTCACCGTTGACATTTTGAACCCGTATATTCACATACTTTCCATGTTTGTCAACTTTAGTCCTTCTAGAACATTCTTTCACACGTTCAAACCTATGACACGTGTCAACACATTATAGGACGTGAATTTTCGAGGTGTTACATCAAGTCTATAGGTACCGGGTTATTGTTCAAGCTTATCTTACAATTTTGAATGATTTCAACTATCTCCTTTTGACGCCCATCAGTCATTTGAGTAATAAAGGTATGGCTAAATTATAGGATTCTTAATCTAAATAGGGTTTAAACATGGCTGATGCTAAGCTTCTATTCACACTAGCTTCCATGAATCAAAGAAATTCTTATAGGCTCTAGCTTAAATGAACATCTGGATTTCTAATAATAAATCCCACATAACTCGATTCATAATTTGTTTCTTTGTTACCATCACTTGAAGGACTAGCCAAGTTGTGTCGTTAGACTTCATGACATATTCTTTGTGTATCTTATTTCCCCAATCAAATTTGAAGAATTTTCATTCTAGTTGTTTAATCTCACTTAGGGGACATAATTTCTTAGGACATTCTTGGGTGAATTCCTCCCAACTCATTAGCTTGGTGATGCCTTTTCCTTTGGTACATAGTATACTATTCATGTAATATAGTGCTTTTGATTGATACCAATGCACTATGAATTAAACTCTATTGCTTTTCGCACAATCACATATGTCTATGACATTTTCCATTGGACTTAACAACTTGTGTGGCTATATAGCTCCTATATTAACATCAACGGTTGGAGGGTTACAAAGCATGCTTAACTTATAACTACACTCCTTGTATTTACCTTTCTTTTTCCCAGTTTCTTTATATATAAACTTATTCACAAACAACAAAAAAAATTCCTATAGTTTATTCGCTGGTTCTCCGGGACAGTCCTTTCTTGATGGCTTCCATAATGTTTGCTACTTCGAGGGTTATTCTCTTAATTGCTTCCCAGTTTAACTGTACTTGTGCGCTTTCCGGTGTCTGGACATTTTGGATTGAAGTTTTGGTTCTAGAAGTACCTTTGTTTCTATTATTAACAGAGTATTTGGTGTTCACACATAGTATTTTTGTGATATCTTATATAAGTTAGTACATAGGTTACTTTTTTTTGAATGACCTCGTTATACACAATAACATATGTTCTCATTTTAGTTATTATGGTTCAAGGATACTGTCATGTCACATACCGCAACATGTGCTCTTACTTTGTTCGTCATGGTTTAAACACGTCATACCTATAGCCACCATGTTTCGAATACACAAACACTTCATACTCAACAGTATGCTTTTAGTTTAGCCACAATTTTAGTGCACGACTCATCATATACCACAATACATGTTCTTAGTTTAGTTGTTACTTTGTACATACTTGTACTGGTGTTTCGGATCATAGGTGGCGACGAGGTTAGAGGTGGTGCGACGTCAGTGTATATTTGTTATTTAGTTGATCTGTTTGCGTGCGCCCTATTATATCACAGGGAGTGCACCATAATTTCTTGGAGCTTCCCTAATAGCACCTAAGCACCACATCAGATTTTTCCCAAACCCTCCAAAACTCCTTAAATTGGAGGGAGTGGACCAAAAACCACCACACGTCACTTTTTTTTTATTAAGAGTTAAGTATAAGGATTGTCCTTGTGGTTTACCAAATGTTTGGATTTAGTCCATAGCTTTCTGAAATTACACAGATGATCCCAGTGTTTTACACTTTGTAATGTATTTAGTCCTCAGCTGTATTCAGTTGATCTGTTTGCACGATCCCTATTATATCACAGGGAGTGCACCATAATTTGTTGGAGCTTTCCAAATACCACCTAAGCACCCCATCAAATTTTTCCCAAACTCTCCAAACTCCCTAAATTGGAGGGAGTGGACCAAAAACCACCACACGTCACTTTTTTTTATTAAGAGTAAAGTATAAGGATAGTTCTTGTGGTTTACCAAATGTATGGATTTAGTCCATAGTTTTCTAAAAGTACACCTTGTGGTTTACCAAATGTATGGATTTAGTCCATAGCTTTCTAAAAGTACGCAGATGATCCCGGTGTTTTGTACTTTGTAATGTATTTAGTCCTCAGTTGTTTCCAAAATTACATGGATGGTCCCTGTAGTTTGCACTTTGTAAACTCATTTAGTTTCTAACTTGGACATGCTAAAACCTTTAGATTTGTTGATTGGAGACTAAATGTGTTACAAAGAGCAAACCACAGACCACCTGTGTACTTTTGGGAAGCTAGAAACCAAATTCAATTTTTTTGGTAAACCATAGGACCATCCGTATACTCTACTCTTTATTTAAAGCCTATATTATTTAACAAACATGTTATTTTAATATTAAAATTAAAATGAGTCGAGCATGTTTGGCTTCACTGGTAAGCATGCGTGGTTTTACGGTCTCTATGCACATGGTTCTTGATGAACTAGTGGTGCCTCGAATGTCATCTTCTAACTTGGTGTATGCATTAATGTTAAAAAGTTGGAGTTTCACCTATCTATTTGAGTTTCTTCTTCCTCAGAAATTGATGAACTAGGTGGTGTCGGGGATGTGTAAAACGATCCATAACTAGTTGTAATTTTTTCTTTGGTTAAAAAGGTTAGGTTGAGAGAGATAAAATATAGTGGGTATTTTTTAGTTTATTTTTGGTTTATTTTTTTTCAAATATATGTAGTGACATTTTTTAACGTTAACAGCTATATAGTCGTTGGTGAATCAGGATTGCCACACCATAAACAACAACAAAAATCCGAGCCGATTCAATAGGGGCCGGGGGTGATGGTTCTGAATGGGGCATCCACACAAATCGATTATTTCTAGTGGGACCACTCAATGAGGCCTTATGAGGCTAAAGGGTATGGTGATGGTCCTCTAAGGGAGGATGATCCGCCACGTAGGCGCCACATCATAGTCCTCCCAAGGATAGTCCATCCCACAAAACTAGAGGGTATGGAGGATGATCCTACCCCACCACTTTTATATTTTTTATTTTTTTAATCTTCTATTTTTTTTAACATTTAACAAATAAATTAACTAAATATTTTCATTAATATTAAAAACACATTACATAAACTTAAAAAAGAAAACATAAACTTAAAAAATAAAAAAAGATAGACTTAAAAAAACATAAACTTAATAAAAAAAACATAAACTTAATAAAAAAACATAGACTTAAATATTTTGATGCTTCCTCATGATGTCGGTTTGTAGTTTTTTCAACATTGAACGTTTCGGCTCGGGATACTCATCGACATCCATCGTTAATATTTCTCATTCCTTGAGCCGAATCTTTTCATCGGAAATTCGGATTTTCTCATTGGACAATCGGACCTTTTCGCGTAACTTTTCTTCCGCCACACGAGTCTTTTCTTCGATGGCCCGCTCCTTCGCCTTCGCCTTTTGGACCGAGACGTCCGTGTACGTTTTAAAGTGTTCCATAAACTCTTCCATCTTCAGGTCCACCTTTTCCTTTTCTTTCCCCTTCGCCCGCTCCTTCTTTGATTTGTCCCGGCCCGGTGGACGCTCCACTTCATGTACGGCGTATTCCTCTTCGTCAAACTCGGCGTCATCGTTTGAGTTTATGTGACACCTCGCGTCCGATCCACCGACGCTAAAACTACCCGATTCCGATGTCCTTTACCGCTTCGCCATCTCCACCTCGTTGGGAATCGGCGCCCATTTTTTGTGCGTTTTCAAAACTTCCCACGCGCGAACGTGTGCAAAGTTGGTATTACCATTGTTCGCCTTATACTTCTCCAACGCCTGTTTAAACACATCCTCGTCGGTCATGCCGCTACGACGCCCACTTGTATATATTTTATTATATTCATCGCAAAACTTATTGACGAACCCGTTCATTTTTAGCCACTTTGATGACACCGAGTCGATATCTCGATACGGGCCTTGGTCCATTAGCTCAAGGAACTTCGCCAAAACCTTGGTCCAAAACCCGTCACCCGTTTGATTATTACCTATAAAATATGTTTAAAAAAATATGTTACAAAAAATAAAAAAAACTAATTCAAAAAAATATAAACTTTAAAAAAAAGTTAGTTTTACGAACCTTTTGTCGGGTGTGTAGACGTGCCTATGTAAGCCTTAACTAAGGCTTCTTCTTCGATTGGCGTCCACGGTTTCGCCTTTGATTTTGACGGTTGCTCACCCACTACTTGCTTTTCTTTTCTTCGTTTGCCTTTTTCTTTTTGCGGTTGGGTTTCGGGAACAACTTCCACATCGTCGTCGGGTTCGGATTGTTGAACGGGTGGCGTCGGGTTCGGTTGGAAATTAAAAGCACCCCGCATCATCATTTGTTGAAGGGCTTGATTTTGAGAGAATTGAGCGAATTGGTTCGGTGAGTGTTGGAATGAGGCAAAGGCATTTGACGAATACTGAGAGAATTGGTTCGGTTCGAGCGTCGGATAATATCCCGGAACCTAGAAAACATTCGGTTGGGTCGGGTTGTTGGGATTGTTCGGGTTGTTGGGGACGTTCGGGTTGTTGAAGGGATCCATGGTAGAGTATAAGTTTATAAAAGTGGAAGATGATTTATAAAAAATAAAGTGAGAGAGATGAGAAAATGGGGTTAAAATGGTAAATGGATGTGAAAATGGATTAGAAATTTATAAATGCGGGGGAATTGACCGTTGGTTTTTTTTTGAAAAAGGGTAAAGTAATTTTTTTTATTAACGGTCGAAATCATCAAAGGGCCCACCATTTTTGGATCGTAGCCAACGTCTTGAGCTTGACGGAGAGGACAGGGACGGGTTGGGGCGAGATGGTGTTGGGCCGTCGCCGTTGCTCGATGGGGGTGGGGACGAACCCCATACCCTATAGCCTGAGGGGTACGGCTGTAAACGAACCGAACGAACACGAACAAGGCCTTGTTCGTGTTCGTTCGTTAAGGAAATAAACGTGTTCACGAACGGTTCATGAACACTTACCGAACGAGATTTTATGTTCGTGTTCGTTCATTAAGGAAATGAGCGTGTTCGCGAACGGTTCACGAACACAAACGAACACAAATAAATTTGGCGAACGCGACGAAGGATAAAGATAGATGGCTGTAACACCCTAGTTATTATTTAACATTTATCGTATAATTTAAACTCATAATCATGTAATTACAATCATGATTATACTCAAAATACGGGCTTGTTAAAAACTTTTTACAATTTATAGTGATATAACATAATGCGATTTAATTCGCCATTTCAGAATAACGAATGAAACAACTTGCGGAAGCTTTATTTAACATGTGTTCGGTTCTTGCTCGACGCTTGATCTTCATCCGGGTTCTCGACATATACATGTGTTCAAAACCAACTTAACAGTTAGTTTTGATAATTAAATATCTAATATAACGAGGAAATTATGTAAATCCAACATTGATAACAAGACCCAAAACAATGCGCTTGAATTTGGCCTCCACCGTAACTTACGGTGGAACCGTAAGTTACGGTGGCCTCTGAAGAGTTCTTCCACCGTAACACAGGTGGTAATCACCGTAACAAGATCAGCCCCACCGTAACTTACGGTGTCACCGTAAGTTACGGTGGCCCCTGCATTCCAGCTTTCCATTTTGCCGTTTTTTATACGAAAACTTCCGTATCTTTCAAACCGCTTGTCCGTTTGACCTACCGTTTCTTCCTACGTGTTTGTAATTTAATTCTCCATCAAATGGAGTTAAGATCCAACATTTGACTTAATAAATTTAGAGACTTCTAAGCCTTCGCCTCATTACCTTTTTACCGAATTTTAACCCGTTTATGCATTTTATCAAACAAACGTATTTGTTTGATTCCTATATTACATACACTTCTACAAATTAATGTTACCTACCATATTAGGTTCTAATTATATGTTTATTACACCATTTAAACCCGTATTCGCTCGTATGCTTATTTTGACCCGTTAAGGGTATTTTAAGCACTTTAAAGCTTGAAATCGCTTTCATTCCCTTCTAGCATTGTAGTTCTACATTTCTTATTTAGTAACCTCCCGCTACAACTATATATGTATTGGGTTTAAGGTGGATATCTATATGTTCCGAGTTTTACCCCTCGGATTACCATTTTACGGCAAAGATTCATGTAAGTCCTTTGACCCAAAGTTTATGTTTTTCACTATCTAACTTATCCTAAGCATTTATATAATCATAAAACTTATTTCCGAACCACCTTTAAGAGTCGTTCGTCCGAATTAACTTACGAGGGCAATTTGGTCAATCTTCGTCCTTCTTTAACTACAAGGGTCCTTTAAATACTTGATTGACCCAAAATCCACCCTTTTAAACTATAATCTTATTTATGAACCCATTTGCTTCTAAAATGCTATGAACATAATTCAATTTATTCGGTTTACTTTAAAGATAACCGAATATCTACACTTTAACATTTTCTAACTCTTATAGAGCTCCAATTTCTACATGATGAGTTGTGTTATTATACATACCTGGCTCGGATCAATAAATTGACCCGTTTCAATACCTTGCCTTGGTAACCGCTAAGCAATAGCGATGTACTTATCCATTTGCTATTTATTCCTATAACATGTAACTCGACAAACCATTAGACAATGTTGTCAAAGGGTGATAACTTCACCTTTTGACCCGTTTATTTACCTAGTGATCTTCATCACTTCGAGTAATTGTCAATTTCATGTATTATGCTAATTTAAAGTCTACTAGCTAGAATACGGAATCAAGCATAACGTATCGGAATCGTAGTTACGTACCTTTAAAGCATATTTTTCAAACGCGTATTTCCACCGGCTTTTCCACTTGACGATCCGGATTCCTCGCCTTATGATCTCCCTGCAATGGGATCATTAATCTATGCTTGGATTTCGATTTGGGCTTGATTTGCTCCTTCAATTTGATGAATTTCTGTGTTTTAGGGTTTGAGCTTGAGAGCTCTTCCTGGCTCCTGTGTTTGTACGACCAGAACACACACACAAGGTGTGTGTTTTGGTGTTTTTAATTTTAATTAATAAAAAATCCATTTTCTCACTTAACCATTTTAGTCCCTCAACTTTACCCAAGTTTATAAAGGTTACTACATCAAGTTCCTCATTATTTAAAACACTAGACTAACTAGGTTGATATTCCTAGTTATTTAGTGGGTTCCGGGAGTTATAACCCGTTTTATTTTAAGTCCCGTTAACTCGGGCTCTTATAAACTCAATTTCCTTAAAACTTTGATTTGTTTGTATTTATTATTAGGATTTCTTATTTAAATCCAAATATTCACCTGGTTACTTTTACTACTAACGGTACTTTACCCGTCTTTTAGTATTAATGGAGTCTGATTACCAAACCCATTTTCGGGGTGTTACAAGTCTACCCCCCTTAAAGAGGTTTCGTCCTCGAAACCTTTCTTACATTGTTCATCGAGTTCTAAACTGAATGCATTTGACCTGAGTAATCTTTTGAGCATTACTCACACTTTAATCAATTGTTAGGATTACCAGAAAAGTGTGATAATATCCTTTTTGGTTACCATTCATCTACGTATCTCATACGGCATAATGCAACTTGAAATAGCATAATTTCGTTATTTCTACTAGTTTAGTTAACTTAGCGATATCATCGCTTTTATATATATTATCGAACTCTTTATGAATCCGTTACTTTGACCCGTTTAAATGTCTTTTAGTGAAATCTTTCACTTTTAGTGAAATCTTTCACTTTTAGCAACCATTTCTTTTGTTTTCAATTTCATTTATTCGATTCAGTTATACCGAATCCACCGCTTACAAGCGACCAAATTTATTTAAATGGCCTTAACCGGTCTCACTAACTAGACTTATTAGTCCCGTTACTTTTCACCGCTCGCTTGGTTATAATGTGATTTTACTTCACATTACATTTCCTATCCGTGATCGTGTCACATCGTGTTTAGTTCGTATCAACCTTTCATTTTCGAAAATATCACTTTTCGAATATATCGTCTTGCGCCTATCAGTGTCGAGACTTGTATCTTTCATGCTTACTATTTAAATTCCTATCAGAATTTATGTTTGTAAAAACGTTATTTCTTACTAAAACCAAAGTCTTAGTTTTAAGATCTTCTCTTTAACTTTTGTCAATTATCCATACCAGGATATTGACAGTCCATAATTTATTCTTTTACAGTCTTAGTTTTATGCGGGGATTCTCAATTTTTTCCATCGCTTTGTCTAATTAACCCGTAGGTTTTATCATTTTGCCTTATAGGCTATTTTATTTATTTATTTATTAGACTTTCACCTCTTTAAGGCGAGGTCCTTATAATCTATTTCTTTCTAGTCGTGACCCGTGGGTCATTTTAGTCCCGTAGATCTTTCATTTGTTTATAACCCTAAAGGTTATGTTGATCCTGTAGATCACTCCTTACTCATATCATTCTTAAAACACATGTTTGGTGTCAAGGCACCCTGTTTTTGTTCGAAGAATCGTTTGGTTTCAAGCTTAGGTCCCGTTAACCTTAATTGTAGTTTCATGGCTATAATTGTTTTCTTTCGGACAATTTTCCGATTTTATGACTTCTCACGTCATTTATGCGTCAGTTCTTCTTATGCTTACTGTTGTTTGATTTGCATATATTCTTATTTGGTTATATCCCATTACCGGGCTCATTATTCTCTTGCATTCAACGCTACCTTTATCTGGCTAGCGCTCATTTGTGCCATTCGGCGTTATATTGTATTCAACCTGTTTGACCTATTAATGTGAAATCCATCACTTATAAACAATCAATTTTATTCTTTATTCAACCCATTCGACTTCGAATAGTTGAACATATTTACTCACAATTTCTATATACGAGATTTTATAGTCATAACTCGTAATCCAAGTCCTTTGATTTTTTTTTTCAACCCGCTTTCACGTCTCTTGGTTTACGCATGTGTTTAATTCTTACCCATCAACCGGGTGTTTTACCGAAGTCGTTATTATTGCAACCCTCCCGGTATGCATTAAGACCTCGCTTCATTTTTATATTCCGACTTAGTCTTTAAGTTTGACGTTTTACCAAAAACGACCCGTTAAGGGACATATTTGCATTTTCCGGGTTCGAGTGTAAGTACACTCCCTCCCAATACATGTCTAAATCATTTTACATGCTTGCATTTTCTGGGTTCGAGTGTAAGTACACTCCCTCCCAATACTTGTCTAAATCAATTTACATGCTTGCGTTTTCTGGGTTCGAGTGTAAGTACACTCCCTCCCAATACATGTCTAAATCATTTTACATGCTTGCGTTTTCTGGGTTCGAGTGTAAGTACACTCCCTCCCAATACTTGTCTAAATCATTTTACATGCTTCTTTGTCCCTTCACTCGGGCTCATTATCCTAATGTAATACGCTTCCATCACTCGGTTGTGCGTTTACATTGTTATCAAATATTTTGCTTATCTGATTCATTTGGGTACTTTTTAATTAGTCCCATTCACCCCGCCCTTACTACATCGGATGTAAACGTGTCCACCATAAGAAGTTCATGGTATCATATGCAACTACTTACTTGGCCAGAGTAAGCGATTAACACATGACACGCATGACCTTTTTAATTGTTTTGACATCACGCCGTATGTAAGTAATGCCTCTATTTGTTTCTCTTGGAAACAATATCCCGAATACATTTTCTATTCGGGTTTTTCCAAGTTTTTAATCTACATATGCAACTTTCAATTTCTACATATTTGTTGCATATTACTATTTGTGCAATTATATTTTAAATGGGCACCTGGTAATGCTTGCCCCGACGGGCGTTCCTTGCCATTAACCTTGTTCACGGTCGTTACGCGATTTAGTCCTCGGTGAGCATGCTCCTCTTGTCATACTTCGGACCGTTCCATCATCATATTCACAATTCGTTTGACTCTCGTCGTCTTCAAATGCGAGTATCCTTCAATTAAAACATTCACAAAAGTTAGTAACATCAACTTCAATAATCGCCCGTATTATAATACAAGGCTTTTTCTACTATACGCGTCAACGCGCGTATTTTCGTCAACTATATCAATCATTTCAACTGGGGTAGCGTGTATCACACGATAGCCCTATGTGTTGTTTACAACACTTTAGCATGCTAAACTATTAACATACATGTACTTACCGGATTTGCGATCAAGCCTCGAACCGAACACCAATCTTTATTAAGAGCATAAGGTTTAAGTCCAAGCATAGTTCTCCCACCATACTTGAATCTCTTAAACCAAGGCTCTGATACCAACTTGTAACACCCTAGTTATTATTTAACATTTATCGTATAATTTAAACTCATAATCATGTAATTACAATCATGATTATACTCAAAATACGGGCTTGTTAAAAACTTTTTACAATTTATAGTGATATAACATAATGCGATTTAATTCGCCATTTCAGAATAACGAACGAAACAACTTGCGGAAGCTTTATTTAACATGTGTTCGGTTCTTGCTCGACGCTTGATCTTCATCCGGGCTCTCGACATATACCTGTGTTCAAAACCAACTTAACAGTTAGTTTTGATAATTAAATATCTAATATAACGAGGAAATTATGTAAATCCAACATTGATAACAAGACCCAAAACAATGCGCTTGAATTTGGCCTCCACCGTAACTTACGGTGGAACCGTAAGTTACGGTGGCCTCTGAAGAGTTCTTCCATCGTAACACAGGTGGTAATCACCGTAACAAGATCAGCCCCACCGTAACTTACGGTGTCACCGTAAGTTACGGTGGCCCCTGCATTCCAGCTTTCCATTTTGCCGTTTTTTATACGAAAACTTCCGTATCTTTCAAACCGCTTGTCCGTTTGACCTACCGTTTCTTCCTACGTGTTTGTAATTTAATTCTCCATCAAATGGAGTTAAGATCCAACATTTGGCTTAATAAATTTAGAGACTTCTAAGCCTTCGCCTCATTACCTTTTTACCGAATTTTAACCCGTTTATGCATTTTATCAAACAAATGTATTTGTTTGATTCCTATATTACATACACTTCTACAAATTAATGTTACCTACCATATTAGGTTCTAATTATATGTTTATTACACCATTTAAACCCGTATTCGCTCGTATGCTTATTTTGACCCGTTAAGGGTATTTTAAGCACTTTAAAGCTTGAAATCGCTTTCATTCCCTTCTAGCATTGTAGTTCTACATTTCTTATTTAGTAACCTCCCGCTACAACTATATATGTATTGGGTTTAAGGTGGATATCTATATGCTCCGAGTTTTACCCCTCGAATTACCATTTTACGGCAAAGATTCATGTAAGCCCTTTGACCCAAAGTTTATGTTTTTCACTATCTAACTTATCCTAAGCATTTATATAATCATAAAACTTATTTCCGAACCACCTTTAAGGGTCGTTCGTCCGAATTAACTTACGAGGGCAATTTGGTCAATCTTCGTCCTTCTTTAACTACAAGGGCCCTTTAAATACTTGATTGACCCAAAATCCACCCTTTTAAACTATAATCTTATTTATGAACCCATTTGCTTCTAAAACGCTATGAACATAATTCAATTTATTCGGTTTACTTTAAAGATAACCGAATATCTACACTTTAACATTGTCTAACTCTTATAGAGCTCCAATTTCTACATGATGAGTTGTGTTATTATACATACCTGGCTCGGATCAATAAATTGACCCGTTTCAATACCTTGCCTTGGTAACCGCTAAGCAATAGCGATGTACTTATCCATTTGCTATTTATTCCTATAACATGTAACTCGACAAACCATTAAACAATGTTGTCAAAGGGTGATAACTTCACCTTTTGACCCGTTTATTTACCTAGTGATCTTCATCACTTCGAGTAATTGTCAATTTCATGTATTATGCTAATTTAAAGTCTACTAGCTAGAATACGGAATCAAGCATAACGTATCGGAATCGTAGTTACGTACCTTTAAAGCATACTTTTCAAACGCGTATTTCCACCGGCTTTTCCACTTGACGATCCGGATTCCTCGCCTTATGATCTCCCTGCAATGGGGATCATTAATCTATGCTTGGATTTCGATTTGGGCTTGATTTGCTCCTTCAATTTGATGAATTTCTGTGTTTTAGGGTTTGAGCTTGAGAGCTCTTCCTGGCTCCTGTGTTTGTACGACCAGAACACACACACAAGGTGTGTGTTTTGGTGTTTTTAATTTTAATTAATAAAAAATCCATTTTCTCACTTAACCATTTTAGTCCCTCAACTTTACCCAAGTTTATAAAGGTTACTACATCAAGTTCCTCATTATTTAAAACACTAGACTAACTAGGTTGATATTCCTAGTTATTTAGTGGGTTCCGGGAGTTATAACCCGTTTTATTTTAAGTCCCGTTAACTCGGGCTCTTATAAACTCAATTTCCTTAAAACTTTGATTTGTTTGTATTTATTATTAGGATTTCTTATTTAAATCCAAATATTCACCTGGTTACTTTTACTACTAACGGTACTTTACCCGTCTTTTAGTATTAATGGAGTCTGATTACCAAACCCATTTTCGGGGTGTTACAATGGCCCAGAGAGTAGCACTCGAACTTGAATCCTTTATTGTGAAACGGAGGTCGATCGTATTCGTGGATGTAAATAATGAGAAATGAAAGGGAAATGATGCATAAACAAGGTGAAAGTGGGTTTCCTAGTTTAATTGTTAGAGAAATAAAATAAATAAAAGTTTAATAACATAAAAAGTACAAATAAAATATAAGAAAGTACAAAGATCTTCAATTAAAACACAAGCATACGAACATAAACGAACGCAAATCAACGAATGTTCACGAACACGTTCACGAACACCTTACCGAACGTTCACGAACACAATCAAATGAACGAGACCTCTGTTCATGTTCGTTCATTTAACTAATCGAACGAAATTTCTTGTTCATGTTCGTTCATTTATTAAACGAACGAACGTAAACGAACTTCCCGCCGAACGGTTCACGAACTGTTCGTTGAACGTTCGGTTCGTTTACAGCCCTACTGAGGGGGTTTAGTTTAACCCACTTATGTTTTTCATTTACATTTCTTTATGAACGTGCTTATCTGGATTTAATATTAGAAAAATCTAGATTATGAAAGTTTTTTAAATTTACCTTTTTGTGATGTTAATGAAAGTTTATTCCAATTAATTAATTTAGTAGTAGTTAATGTAGTGATGAATGTATTTATGCATATATAAGTAAAACCTATGAACTTGAAAAAAATATAAGGATTTATGGTAGTGGCTTCCCGCGTTGAGTGGTGGTAGAGGAGGTGCCATCGATGATGAGGGAAGAGAGAGAGGTGTCACGGTGGTATGGTGGTAGTAGAGGGCATTGTCAATGGGGCAAAGACAAAAGTGACGACGGTGGTGACAGTTGTGAGATGGTGGTGTCATCAGTAGTGCTAGTAGCCGACGGCTAAGACGACGGTGGTGAGCAACATTGGAATTGGCGGCTGTGATGCGGTGGCAAAGCTAGTGCCGCGATACTAGAAGACAACTATGAAAATTTCCTAGTAAAAATTTGGTCGGAAATAGCGACCAAATACATACACCGTTGGAAACCCTGTATTAGTGGCTACATACCGACATGATATGACTAAATATGCATAGGAAATGGGACTTTTTGTATTAGGGTCAGGCGTTGATGGTAGTGACCCCTGATGACCGAGTCAACAACGACAATGCCATGTTAGGCGGTGTAAGTGATGACAAGTAAGTAGCGGAGACACACAATAGTTGTGGATAGTATTAACCTATTTAAACATGCTTTAATTAACAACTTTTTTTTTGAACTGCAAATTTCTTTTTAATTCATGTCTTTTGTGTGATTTGAATCCAAGACCTCCCTCTTTCAAGTCACAAGGTGTTTAAAAGGTTTGTCTTTGCTAATGGAGCACCACCCCATTGATTTTAAATAACAAGTTCTATAAATGGAACTCGTTTTGACTCGTATAATTTGAATTCACCCATCTTGATATGTTGTTCAGTTTGAGTTGACCCAACATGTAAGTTTTTTTTTCTATCAATCCATTTTTTAATGAATGGTTCATCACTTTCACCTCTAAGGCCACCTGGGGTGGTGAAGATTTTGTGCGTGATCAAATATGTTCACGCGTGAACATTTGCAAAACACCACTGCCACCCCATAAACATCATGCGTGGAAACTTAATCGGGTCATAAATTTGGCGCGTTGAACAATTTAAAATCCGACCGTTGCACCTCTCTTTTGACCCTTTTTTGGAACGTTATTTTAATATAAAAAAAAACCTATAAACAATCTATATATACTTTACAATTTTTAACCATTTAACCTACACCAAAACACAAACACATATCACACATTCTACAATTTTTATACCATTTCACAAAAGGATTTTCCTACGGATTCGACGTTTCCGATGGACAGCGATAGCGATAGCCAATCGTCTTCCGACAATGAGACGCTTAAAATTTTCGTGTCGGTGTATAACGATCTTGAAGGAAGTTCGAACCGCCCAAAGAAGAAAATGGTGGATCATGATTGGGTACATGCCAACGAAGTGTTAATGAACGATTATTTTGTGGAGAATCCGGTCTACAATGCCGAAACGTTTAGAGAACAGTTTCGTTTACCAAAATAATTACTTTAAAGATTGTTGGAGACATCGAAGCAACTGAAGAATGGTTTCAAGAAATTTACGACGCGAGGAGCAAACCAAGTTTCACGCCGATACAAAAATGCACGTCCGTCATTTGCCAACTAGCGACAGGTAACCCTCCCAATCAATTTGATGAATACCTAGCTATGTCGGACAGAACTTCGCATGAATGTCTGCAATTTTTTTGTAACGCGTCATTAAATTGTATGGTAAAGAGTTTTTACGTAAACTGAGTAGACACGATATCTCATGTATTTACGCCGCACATGAGGCTAAGTGGACATAGAGATATGTGTACCTGATCTCCAAAACCATAATTATGATGTAGTAACCCCCAACCAAGAAATAAAACAGCCCGGTAATTCTTTTTTTTCTCTTATTACTTTTAAAAAAATAATGTTTTATAAAATTATGAATACACCATTTTTTTCTCTTATTACTTTTGAAAAAAATAATGTTTTATAGAATTATGAATACACCATTATGACGCGCTTACTTTATCTATGTTTCAGTGTATTAAGTTGTGCATGATAATGTATAAGTTATCCAAGCAAAACGTCCAAATTGTCAAAGTTGCTTTAAGGTTTCGATTACAATCTTTAAAATATGATGTCTTCTAAAATTTCGGTTTTGTTGTTGCGACGTGATTATTTTATCATATTTTTTTCCACAGTCAGGAAGTGTTTTTTTTTATTTACTATCGATTTTCAAAAATAACCTGCTTCAAGACACTTGCCACAAGCTATATTTTGCTAGTTCTTTAAAAAAACGGTGTTGTGATTAGAGCGGGATCCATACGGACAAAGTTTTTTTTTAACGGCAAATTTGGATCACTGACGGACCACTGGAGTATCATCGTGTCACCAATGGAACCACCCGATCATATCCATCTCCACTAGGCATAATGCTTATACACCAATTCAGGAGGAAACCCAATAAATATGGGAAAACCCCCTTGTGAGAATCGAACCCAGGACCTATGTGTCCCAAAGTCTTATCCCACCACCAAGATGCCACTAGGCTATACAGTCATGGACCAAAGTTTTTTCATTTAATTTTTTTAGTTATATTAAGAGTGAATTTCAAGGATTGTCCTTTATCTTTATAGCTATTTTCAGGCGCTGTCCTTTATGTTTTCATATCATACACGTTTTGTCCTTTAGGCCTAACTCAGTTAGTTTTTTAGTTAAATTTGGTCATTTGCTTCACACATGAGGGCATTTTGGTCAATTCAAAGGTAAGTTCAACGGCAGATTTACAGCTCAAAGCTTCCGCAACCTTTGAATTAACAAAAATGCCATCATGTGCAAAGCACATAACCAAATTTAACTGAAAAAACTAATTGGGTTAGACCTAAAGGACAAAACGTGTATGATATGAAAACATAAAGGACAAAACTCGTCAATTTTAAACATAAAGGACAACGTCTGAAAATGGGTATAAAGATAAAAGACAATCCTTGAAATTCACTCTTTTTATGATATGATTTATTACTAAAACTAGCTATTTTCCGCCCACGCGTTGCGGCGGGACCCAATGACTACAAAAGATATGTCAGCAACGTCAAACAGATACCGAATATCAAAACATAAATAAAATGATATGGTAAGGATAGTCACTCCGTTATAAAAAAACGATTTTAAATAACCTAATGTATAATAATAGGACTCACACGTCCTACACGTTGGAAATTCGCTTGTTTTCAGTTCAGTTATTACGGTGCTAACACGTTAAAATATGGATGAGTTCGGTATCGGTAACGGCAGTGAAAGTACCGATCCAGAAAATCATCGAAATTAGGTACCGGCATCGAAAATGCTCGGTACAATACGGTATGGTATTTGAAGGTAAAAATCAATAAATACAGGTATGGTGCTAGACCGGCGTCGAACCGAAAGTAACGATTCTGAAAACGCCAAAAGGTGGGTACCAAATTGATACCGAAAATGATTTGGTATAGTAAATTTGGTACCGATACGATACAGGTTTGTTTACAGGATTTGATACGATTTGCTCATCAATATTCTAAATATCCAAGTTAATTTTACATGCTACAATTCATTCATTACAGAAAAAGACAAAAAAGAAAGCAAAATAAGTTGTTGTGTATATAAAACCTCATTCAAACGAAATACAGTTTACTTACTGTGTGTATGAAAAATAATCTAAACGGTGCAATTACTTGCATTGCTGCGTTGCTACAGGATTTGATGAGCTTGTTACCAACCGGTACCGAAAATACTGGTACCGAAATCCCCAAAAGTTGGGTACCGGTACCGAATATACCTAGTATGGCACGGTTCGGTACCGGTCGGTATTGGTACGGCCAGGGGCGGAACCAATGTAATGTTAGCCATAGCACGGGCTACGGCTCAAGTCCATATTCGTAGTGTATTTTTCCTTATTTTTTTCGGTTTTATTCAAAGGATACCCCTAAATTAATACAAGGATACCCATAAGACCACATGGTGTGCGCGTTCAAAAATAGCGTTGTTGCTGCTCAACGCCGTTCACACCATCTCGTCCACGGCGTTACCACGTCGTTATTGATTAGGTCGGGGAATCTCCTCCGGCGTGAAGAGTTTTTGGCATCGACGTGGCTTGTGGTTAATAGTCGTTTAACCCTAACGGTTAACTTTTAAAATTTTGAAAAAAACTTACCTTTTTTAAAAAATTCTAATTTTACACTATAAATACAATCCATTTCTTCATTTTTAAATTACAAACTCCACCACTTCACCTAAATTTATACAAACTCTCAACGCCGTTTCACTTCACCCAAAAAAACCGAGGATGACAGCCGGTGCGTGGACTGAAGAAGATTTGTCACACCCCAATATTTCCACACTTTACCGGTGGGCCCGGTAGGGGAGTAACGTGACGTGGTTGGCAACATCATAGTCAAACAACACAATATATAAATGCACAGTGGAAGCAAAAGGATAAATATATTATAATCCGAAATAATGTAACATCACAATATTACAACGGAAGTAAGGATCCACAGGCGTATCGAAAATAAAATAACACTGTTCAACAGACTTTAGGCATCTAAGCTTGCGAGACTCTTTATTGATGCTAGGAGTAGCCAGCCAATTGCGATTAGTACCTGCACTTAGCCTTTTTGGGAAAATACGTCAGTTTACACTGGTAAATACAATCAACCGACTCATTTTGAAAAGGTTTTAAAAATGATTGATTTGAATGCACATGGCACAAATAATATTTTATAACTTGGGTCACTTATTTAAATATATAAACTTGTAAAGGATTTACATGTTTCTTATGCGTTCAGTAGCCCGGATCGAGCCGGGTTAAAGATCAATAGACACACCACTTTATTTAATGAGACACTGACAGGTGTACGCCTACACCTGAGTGCTAAGGTCGTGGCCATTTCGTAAAATGATGCTAGGGATATCCGGGACATGGTCATTAACCCCCAAAGGCTTTAAGCAAACAAGACAATTTAAACGAAACATCTCAATACTTTAACCATCATACAATAAAAGATTCAATGTCCGACCAACCGGTATTTTATATACCGTACCCCAAGCCCGTATAGGGAAATAAGTTAAAAGTATTTACCTGAGCTAAATATAAATTCAATCCCAGCCGTATCAAATCAGCAAGTACAGATAGCTTTTACTGGGCTCCTAAATCTGGAACGAATGTTTTTAATAACCTATTAGAATCCTAACGGGTCTTTAATTAAGTCATGACTTAGACCGGTTAGTTTTCAAAAGGAAGATACGGTTCAAACGCATGATAAGGCGAAGACTGGAATAGAATGTGATTTAGACCCGACAAGTTCGGAGACTTGTATAATATGGGTATATTATACACATTCTGGATTTTGAGATAAAACCGATAAGGTTTGACCCATTTCGGCTAATTTATGTAAACTAGTTACATAAACCGAACCGAACGCGTATGAAGCGTAACGGGTAGCCATAAGAGTCCTAAACAGGTTTACTAAGTTAACATGCCTTAAATATGTTGTGATATCAGTAGGATACCTTCCATTATGCCCAAAACGAGTTTAATCTCATATTAAGCCCCTTAGGGGTATTTTGGTCATTTTAAAGATTATAAAAGGGATCAATTAAGCTTCTGTGATCCGGGTCTGAATAAATCAGTAAAATATTTTATTTTAACTTGGTATATCAGTTGGTGTTAAGTCCTATGTGGCAAAATGGTTTTAAACCCTTACTATGCGCTTAATACGCGTATAACGCCATTTTAAGCGATTTACAGGTTAAAATAGTATTATGAGTTTCCAGGTCAGTTTACAAGGTTCAAAACACTTTATTTATTATTTAAAATCAGTAGCAATTGGATTGGCGTTAAAAGGATTTGTAAAACTCATTTTATGGCCGAAAAGGGTATATTCGTATTAACCGAATCAAGGCGATAAACCTAACTTATGATCAGTTTAAAAATAATTAAAAATCTTCAAAAATCCCAAAATATTATATTACATCAGTGGGTAAAAGGTTTGGTGTCAAAAATCGGGTTTAGATAGGTTTTACGCTAATGACGCCGTTTAATTACTAAGAAACGTTATAATTACGTCATTAAGCATAACTCCTAATCTAGACCTCCGATTGATGTGAAAATTTACAGACATGTTTAATAATCAGTAACTAAGGTTATTGTCCTTTCACATTTTCAAAAATCTCGTTTTATGATCATAAGGGCATTACGGTCCATATTTAAGCACTTAACGGAAACGTCGGGCGATTAGGGATTTAAGTGGTATAAACGCAGAGGTTTATACACACACGTAACTAGGTCCTAATGGAACTTTAAGGCATGTCTAAACCTATACAAATCGGGTCAGAACCGAAGTCAAAGCAGAAAGTCAAACTATGCGCCTTTCGGTTCCGAATCGATCTTAAACAGAAAGTTGCCGAATCAAACAAGCTTAGACAAGTTTTTATACCTATTTTCAAGTTATAAGAATGGTAAAACAGGCTATACACCTTTTATATCACTAATTACATGTTTAACGATTCTGTTGACTTTTTCTAATTACCGTTGACTCGACAAACGACCTAGTTAGATTAGGAATCAGTGAGTGCCCTTTTAGGGGTTTATTACCCATATAAATACCAACTTATAACAACTTTCGCTTCGACAAAACTCTGGACTGTTTGTGTTTTATCGCTAAGTCAAACCGTAGTTACGACGGTTTGATTTCTAGGCTATAAACTAACCAAGACTTAATTTAGAAAGGTCAAGGATACTTACACACGACTAATGGATGATTTGGAAAGTCTTGGTCCTGCTCTTGTGCTTCACAAATGCTCAGAAGATGAAGTGTGGTTGCATGTTGCACATAATGGCCCTTTAAAGTAACTTTGATCTTCATAGATGGTTGCCAAAGAAGTTTAGGAGTGTTACCAGATGTCAAACATGTGTCCCTAGGCCTAAAAACCATTTTAGGAAGCCCATGGTATGCCAACAATTCGATCTAAGTCGGTTAAGGGACGAAACAGGTAGCTGCCTGTTGTTTCTGCAGCTGGCAGTCACACGCGGCCCGCCTGAGATACATGCAATCCTTACGCGGGCCGCCTGGAGGCTGGATTCAGGTTTCAAGTTTTCAGTTATTGCATTTTCAGTCCCCGGTCCTCCTAAACGTCGCTTTCACCTTGTTTCTTGCATTATAAACCCTCTAACTTGATTTATAAGGGCTTCAAGACTTATACCATCTTTGTGAAGTCCTCGGGTAACTTTGTGATCACCCGAAAAGCCCTAATTTTCACTGTTGACGATTCTAACCCTCACACACGAATTTTATCACAACTTTCTCATACGTCAACGAAACTTGGTGAAATTTTTATGGTGCATTCTAGTGAGCATAATTAATCGTTACAAGGCTTCGGGTTTGCTATAAGGTCACTCAGAGGTATATCTTAACATGTTGACACATTTAACCCTTGTAGTTTGTAATCTCTCACTTTCTTTCACAATTCGCTTCGTATGATCCATGATTTATTCGTTTAAGGTTATAAACGTCATGTAGGGTTATTGTAAAGTATATTTATTCATTGTTGACACTTTGAACCCTTTTATTTACACAGTTTCATTGTTTGTCAACTTTAGTCCTTCAAGAACATTCTTTCACACGTTCAAAGGTTATGACACGTGTCAAGACATTATAGGACGTAAATTTTCGAGGTGTTACAAGATTTCACTTTGCGAGTCGTGGGTCGAAGCTTTGAGCCACCATACACCGGATAGGCGCTCGAGCGATCCTTTTTAGAGGACAATCCGACAAAACTTTCAAGCTTATACGGATGAGAACAACCGAACCGTCGACTCCCTCTCGTATCGTTTTAGGACAATCCGTCTCGATTGCAAAAGATTCGAGATGATCCACACCACCGTGGAGCTCGAGGGTGGTGATCTTAGGGAGGACGACATCACTCTGTGGCTCTCATCAGCTTTAGGCATGTGCACCGCCGTGAATCCAAGCTCCGCTCTGGTGGGAAATTATTAGATTTTTTATTTAAATTATGTGTTTTTTAGTTTCACATTTTTATTTTATGTAATGTTTTTAAAAGTTATGTAATGTTTTTTTAGTGTTATGTATTTGTTTACTTACTAGTAATATTTTTATAAGTTTTTAATACATTTTATATAATTTTAATTATAAAATAATACAAAAAGCCACGTTTACACGCCCCGGGCCACACTGCCCGTTTTAACAACACGCCCCGTTCTGGCGCGTGGTCCACGTGTCGCATAATGTCCCATCTTCAAGCGCTTCCACACCGTGTGGTCTAACTAACCCAAACTTATAAAATAAGGGAGCTTGATTGAAACACTGACCCAATTGATTAGATTAGCTCAAAAAAACACGACTACGTATGGCGGCAACCTGGAAGAAAAACAAACATCGCTCTGGCCTCTCGCTCAAACTCAGACGCTGCATTCTTGGACCTTCGTTCTTGTTGTTTTTATTAAAATTGTATGATTGCACGATAAAAAAAATTAGGATACCCCTGATTTAACGGGCTAGTTCCGCCATTGGGTACGGCACCGGTATTTGAGGGTAAAAACCGGTGAATACCTGTGCGGAACCGGTACCAAAAAAACACCGGTTTGGTAAATTTGAGACCGGTACCTATACCTGATACCATTTGCTCATCTCTTCATCATGTTACTAATTTTAAATAATTCTAATTCTAATTTTAATTTTAATTTAAATAATAAATCCATAATTTTAACCCACTGTTGATTCTGTTTCTTTTTTATCATATAGTAATTATAATCACTTCAACTAATTTAATATTAACATTGTTTTTCCTTTTGTCCACCCAATTTCTAAATAATGTTTTTTTTTTTTAAATCGTATATGAAGATCAAAGCTTTGATTTGCTGAATTTCGCCAGGTGCTTTATCTAGTCATTTCTCAATGCAAATCTTCAACTCGAAATCAAAATGCTTTGATTTTCATACTGTTTAACAAATAAAGTTAATATTATATTATGTGAGAGAACCGATAATAATTAATATTATATTGTGTGAGAGAACCTCTGCTTACTTGTTTTAGTAATTGTTTTAGTAAAATCGTAATCGCTACACCCCAAATAAGGAAAAATGCTACCATATATAACATTTAAAATTAGGTAGGTCATGACTCATCGCTACACCCCAAATAAGGAAAATGCTACCATAACATTTAAAATTAGGTAGGTCATGACTCATGTGACATATTACTGCTAAGGTGTTCTGATAAATTTAAATTTATTATATAATAAAATTCTAAAATGATTTTAATTCTCATCAATGATCTTTTATAAGAAGCACTTGGGTTTTTTATGAACGGAGAATTACGGACGGGTGACCACAACATTAAATCTGCACTACTCCAAATATCTTATAAAATTTTATGCCCGGTTAAGACTTCTTATTAAAAGAAAAGAATCTCTACCCAGTAGGCTAGCGTTGTATTCTCTAAAAAAGAAGTGTTAGTTTATTTGATATGTTTATGTGTGTCTTGTGGACAGCGGATATATTTTTAGACAAGCAACAATATTAGAAAGGGGAATTGGTCTGTAATAATCTCACCTATATCTTATTGGCTATTAATAATCTCATCTCGGAATATTCCTCCCCCCCCCCCCCCCCCCCCTCTCACCCAGTCTCACATTTCATCTATTTTTCCTACAATGGTCCCCCGTTAAAAAAACTTAATGCAGTTAAGTTTTTTTTCAAATTACAAACAGATTTTTAGGGCTTTTGATCAGAATGATGATACGAGTCCATTGATGTAAAACTTACTTCGAAATGGTGCTCCAAGTGACTTGATTTTGGTTAATTGGAAATTTAAACACCCGAATTGAAGGCCGTTTTCATCGTTTGGAGCACCGTTTCGAGGCAAGTTTTACATCAATGGACTCGTATCGTCGTTCTAATCAAAAGCCCTAAAAATTTGTTTGTAATTTGGAAAAAAGTTTAACTCCGTTAAGGTTTTTTAACGGGGGACCATTGTAGGAAAAATAGGTGAAAGGTGGGACTGGTAGGGGGAATATTCTGAGGTGAGATTATTACAGGCCAATTTCCCTATTAGAAAAGAAAAAGTGTGAGATATGATTATGGTGGTGGGACTTAATATATTTTGACGTGTAGCATAAAAACAATGGTTAGCGCATTTAATCTTGATTCCAAATATCCAATCCATTTGTTTGTGGTTTTGGTGAGTTACACTACAAGAATAACGGGCAATAGCGGCGACACCA
This sequence comes from Helianthus tuberosus, assembly GCA_030545235.1. NCBI lineage: Eukaryota > Viridiplantae > Streptophyta > Magnoliopsida > Asterales > Asteraceae > Helianthus > Helianthus tuberosus. Next base: position 32,398,017 of record CM060447.1, read on the forward strand.
GTAGCGGCGACACCCCATATGTCGCCGCTATTGGTCGATCCGGAACTCGGTGTCCTCTGTTAAACCTCAGCCGTTCATTTGCCGTCTTGATCTAACGGCCTGGAGTGAAAAAAAGTATTAGCGGCGACACAATCAGGTCAATAGCGGCGACACCTGTCGCCGCTATTAGTCGATCCGGAACTCGGTCCTCTATTAAACCTCAGCCGTTCATTTCTCGTCTTGATCTAACGGCCCGGAGTGAAAAAGAGCAATAGCGGCGACACAATCAAGTCAATAGCGGCGACACCTGTCGCCGCTATTTCCTTTACGCTGACAACAGCTGCAAAAGCGGGATTTCCCCTCTTTTCACCCATTTTCCCACCAAACTCTTCATCTCTCTCACGGGTTTACCCCTAAAATCGACCATCCTTCATCAATTTCACCAAGATCTCCTCCAAATCGGTTAGTATTCTTTGTTTAAGTTGATTTTGTTCTTGATTTTGTTATACATTTTGTTAATATCTTGATTTTCGGTATATGTATGTGTGTTTGCTAGAAAATTCCGGTCACCCACCACGTCTCCTCCACCACCACGAGTAGAATCCTCATTTTGACGGTTAGTTTTATATTTATTTAGTTGAAAGATGAGAAATTGTGTATATTTTGGTTTGTGTAGGTATGTATATGTGTATGTAAAGATGTATGTTGTATGTAAATGTGTATATGTTAGTGGATGTATATGAAAATGTATAATTTATGTATAGTTAGTGAAAATGTGTGTAAGTCTAAGTATGTGTGTATGTATATGTGTATGTAAAGATGTATATGTAAATGTGTATATGTTAGTGGATGTATATGAAAATGTATAATTTATGTATACTTGGTGAAAATGTGTGTATGCAAGTCTATGTATGTGTGTATGTAGGTGTATGTTAGTATCTATTTATTTTTGTTAAAGATGAGAAATTGTAAAAGCATTTAAAATCATGTTGATATATGATTTTTTGAAGAAATTATTGCCAAAATCATGTATAGGGGTTAAGGTACATAAACTGTTAAAACCATAGTTTGGTGCTTTTAATGGAATTTTTTTTAGTTTGTAACAGGATTATCAGTTGAAGCAGTAAATTAGTACATATTTTTTTGTTTTTTTTAGTAAACAAGTTAAGGTTTGAAGTTAAAACTACAAGTGTTAAAATATTATTTTAGCAAAACTTAAGTACAAAGGCCTTTGTGTAGTTAAATGGAAATTGGTTTTAGAAAATATGTAAAAAAAGAGTGTAGTTAACTTGAACTTATTTCTAGATGTTAAAAAGTTACAAATGTAGGATGTTTCAAGCTTAGGAACATTGATTAAGAGAAAAGTTATTGTAATTTATATTAGTTAGTATTTGAAAAACTCTTGTTGAAATATTTATTTGCATATTAGTTAAACTTGTTGCACTTTCTACTATTTTCTATTTGATACACTTGTTTTAACATTTGTAACTTTTTAGGAAATATGTTTTCTTTGTGGTTTGTATTTGTTTACCTGATGGCGGATGTGATGCCCCGAGGACATGGGGGAGACGGAGCTGGGGATCCACCAAATCCGGATCCTTTTCGGAGAGGGACGCATGAGACCGACGGTAAGTTATCAATTATTATTTAGTACTTTTATTACATTTATTATAAATGTTGTCACTAATTATATTTTATTTTATTTTAATTGCAGCGGTTCCCCCAAGGAGAGTTCGGGGGAAAGCGAAAAATCAAAAACTCCGCAGGATGGTCAAAGCAGGGGGGCCCGTATCTCTTACATTCGATAGGGATGTAACGTATACCCCCGTTGGTGAACCGAGCGACTTATTTTCACGCGAGGCGGGGTTGTACATGTGGCGGACCATCCCTTTCGATAGAATGGGTTGGGGGAAAGTTCCGACTCCTTATAAGGATGCCGTCATGAACCACCTAAAGGTAAACAAGTTGGGCCTTTTATTGGTGTTAAACGGCTGCAAGACGTTTTTATATAATGTTTTAACAATTTTATTTAATTCCTAGGAGAATTTCAATTTCGATGAAGTTGAACAGGATTTGGAAGCGACCGACTTAAAAGGCGGCATCAGACAAGTGCTTATGAAGCGGTACTCCGACCGCAAGCACCGGGCTAAGGATGAATTTCTCGATAATGGAGGTTATGACGATGTCGAAAGAGCAAGGGCATTCCACCCCAAGGATATGCCTTATGAAAACTGGCAGAGAACCATTGATCACTTCTTGGACCCCAAATATATTTCAAGATGTGAGGCAAACTCAAGAGTTCGCCAACTTTAAAAAGTCCCAAACCGTCTAATCTAAGTTTTAATGTTAAACAGGGTTTGAAACGTCTTGATACATACCGCAAAACTCACACCGATAAAGATGGGAATTTTGTTGACCCGGTAGCCGAGCAGAATTATGTAAGTATCTATCTAAATATATATATATTTATATGAGTAGATTACAACCGGTGTCCTTTACGTTTGTACCCTTTTAACTAAAGATATTACAGAGTCAAAGCTGTAAAAAATGGGTTTGAATTGCTGTTAAAAAGGGGGGTTTATATAGGCTGTACAAAATAGGTTTAATTGCTGTTACAAAATAGGTTTAATTGCTGTTACAAAATAGGTTTAATTGTTGTTACAAAATAGGTTTAATCATCTTCGTAAAATACAGCTTAATCTAGAACGCGAGTTTATGAGCGGAGAAAGCAGCGGTTCTAACCTACCGAATGAGGCTGCCGTGTTTCAAAACGTTTTGGGTGATCGACGAGGATGATTCCGGGGGCTTGGGCCTAAACCTTCGAATACGCCATCGAACCCGTCTAGTGCGCAACCCCAAACCGCAGAACCGTTTTCGCAGGTAAACTATACAATTTGATTTCCAAAATATAGTAAACCAACTATATGTTTTTGCTAATAATATTGGGTTTGATATGTGTTAATGTAGGAATACGTTTCAACTTTGTTCCAAAGTCCGGCATTCGTAAACCAACTTGAATCCTTTCTTGCAGCGAGGGGAAAGCAAGTTGCACCCGACGATGAGTTTGACGATGAGTATGACGATGACGACCTAACTTGAATCCTTTCTTGCGGCTATTTTGTACGGATATTTTAGAAGGTTATTTTTCGGATATTTTAGAATGTTATTTTCCGGATGTTTTAGGATGTTTTGTACGGAAATGTTTTGGCCGATTTTAGTATGTAAAGCATTATGTTTGTTTAGTCTGTTTGTGTTGTGTAAAACTTGAAAATTGGCAGGTTTGTTCATAACGGGAATTACAGCAAACGCAGTAAAAAAAAATGACTTTTAGCGGCGACAGGTGTCGCCGCTAAAGGTTATAAACAATAGCCGCTATTGACTGCAACTATTAGTGAAGACGTTTTAGCGACGATCTCTGTCGCTGCTAAAGGTTCGGCTCATTAGCGGCGACAATACCTTTAGCGACGACAATTAGGCCTTTAGCGGCTAATATTTAGCGGCGACACAATAGCGGCGATTTGTCACCGCTATTAACTTTAGCGGCGACGATGATGACCATTAGCGGCGACATCTGTCGCCGCTATTAGCCGACTTTCTTGTAGTGTTATCTTTATCATCTTGATCATCACACCAGTAGATAGATGGGGGCCTTTTGGCCTTTAAAGAATTTGTGATTTATAATCAAAGAGTTTGCATAAATACTGAAGAAACACGGATCTAATTTTAGGGTTAACTAGTTTGGTTTATGTTCCTTTCATAAGGGTTAATCTTCTTTAACTTTCCTGAGCTCCGTGATGATCCGATCTTCCTGCAAAACAGAACACCGTTAGCTCGTTAATAGGGGAATATGGGGGTTTCACTCTTAATCAGACTCCGGCGTGAGAATAAGTATCTGCTTTGAGGAAATAATTGTGTTAAGAGTGAGAGAAGAGAGTGCAGAATGTTTAACCTGTGCATGGAGGTATCTATTTATAGCCGGAGAGGTGTAAAAGGAGATGGGCTTATGGGCCTTGGGCCGGAAGGCGACAAACAGAGGATACGCTCTTTGTCTCACTGGTGTCGACCGTTAGTGTCTTCTAGAAGATCTCCAGTGCTGGCGCACCGTGATTGGAGCCACGTGTCCCAGTTGTCGGCCTTGTTTTCCCTCTGCCATCAGCAGGTAAGTGGAGATCATGGGGCAGGTGTCGCCGCCCCCTGATTGGTGCCACGTAGGCGTCCTTGTGTACTTTTTGTCTCCTGCACGTCAGACAATCGTGGAGCACGATAGAGCACAGCCTGGAGGATGCTGATTGGCTTATTCTTCTGCCACTTGTACCTTTGGTACTTTCTGAAGTGCCCTTGCGTTTTACCTCCTGCGCGACCCTTGAAGAGCAAGTCAGTAACCCACGCAGGATTTGCAGGGGCTGAAGGCTCTTATTTAGAAAGCTAAGTATAAAAATTGATGTTATCTCTTGTTTGGACCTCGCGCGAGGTCTGGCTTTGCTTGAGCCTCCCGCCCGGGTCTAAAGATTGATCACCAAATTAATTAAGGAGTATGGTCCAACGCACGACCTAAATGGTCTGCGCGGCTTTTAGGGACCATACCCCTTCAAATACCAATATACTTGCACTATTCAACTTACGTGTAGAATGAATAAATGTTCACTTGGTTTGTGTTAATACGAGTTGTTTTAATTTTTTTTTTGGGTAAGACGTGTTTAATTGGTAGGTAGTGTGAATATATAACCCAAGTTGTGTGTTTAACTAATGACTAAAAGCCCATGGCTTTATAGCCTAGTGGCATATTGGGGGTGGGATAAAGCTTTGAGACTAATAGGTCCTGAGTTTGATTCCCACAAGGGTTTTTTTTCCATATTTATTGGGTTTCCTCCTGAATTGGTGTATAGGCATTATGCCTAGTGGAGATGGATATGATCGGGTGGTTCCGCTGGTGGCACGATTATACTCCAATGGTCCGTCAGTGATCCAAATTTGCCGTTAAAAAAAAAACGACTAAAAAATATGGAAATTGATGGATCAAATATCATTCATATCAAGTAAAGTTCTAAAACAATGATACATTAAAGAGAAGGGGACAAACATCTTAGGGAGTTAGGAGTGGTTAAACACTTGAGAGTGGCAACCTAAAAAATCAACTAATGAAAGTATGCCATGTCAAAGTGGTAAACTATGCTCAAAAGTGTTAACAATGGTTAGACACTTAGTGAAGTGGTAAACTTAAAAAAAAAGGTGTAATTGGTTGAGAGATGGCATGGACCCCACCCACACACCCCCTCTCTCTCTCCTTCCTCCCCTCACCGCATCGTCATCCCTTCACCGATGTTTAATGAAACCGAGTGGCAAAGGGGGTTGGCGGCGGTGTTACCGCGTGGCAAACCCCCTTGCCGAACCACTTTACCGCAACACTCCTAACACCCTTAGGGTGTTAGGAGTGGTTAAACACTTGAGAGTGGCAAACTAAAAAATCAACCAATGAGAGTGTGCCATGTCAAAGTGGTAAACTATGCTCAAAAGTGTTGGCAATGGTTAGACACTTGGTGAAGTGGTAAACTTAAAAAAAATGAAAAATGTGTGATTGGTTGAGAGATGGCATGGACCCCACCCACACACCCCCTCTCTCTCTCCTTCCTCCCCTCACCGCATCGGCATGCACTCCCCGATCCACACAATCCTCGGCATCGGCAAAGGGTTGGCGGCGGTGTTTGCCGCGCGGCAACCCGCTTTGCCGACTCCACTCCTAACACCCTTATAGTTTTAATTGGGGTTATTTGATTTAAATAACCTATCTTTTATCGTTTGTCCGATAGCACTCTCAACTTATGAATTGTGTCATGTCACTCACAACTTTTAACTTATTTTCCTCTGACACTCTCAACGTAACTGAGCCCTAACCCAGTTAGTTGAGTCAGATGCCACATCACTAAACAAATGCCACATCAGATGTCATGTCAGTAAATAAGTGTCACATCGTGCCGCATCAGCAAAAAAATTATCTGGATTTGTGTTTAGTTAGTTTGGTGTGCCAAAAGAAAATAAAGTAAAAGTTAAGAGTGATGTTGTATAATTCATAAGTGTTATCGACCAAATGATAAAAGCTGGTATTATTTAAATTCAATAACCCTTCAAAAATAAACTTTTTTAACGGTTAACTAACTCATTCCTGTTATAAATACAGATATACCCCCCCCCCCTTATTCTCCTCCTAAGTTATTATGCTTTCAGTTACATTTTAACTAAATCATTGTGTATATATATATATATGTGGTTGATAAATGAAAGACTATACACTTCTTATTTTTCTCTCATTTTCATATCACGTTATCAGCACCCTGCTCTAACTCACTCTACTTGTTGACGTTTTCTCTTGTTTTGGTTGCTTCTACAGCTCTTTTGGAATTCTACTTCCACCACATATTCATCAATCCAGAGGAAATATGTTTACAAGCTCCAATAAAGCTACTATTGGTGATGAATGTTGTAACACCTCGTAAATTCATGTCCAATATAATGAAGACACGTGTCATGAGTTTTAAACGTGTAATGGATTGAATATGAGGGACTAAAGTTGACAAACAAAGAAAGTATGTGTGTAAAAGGATTCAAAGTGTCAACATTGGATACTTATACATTTCAACAACCCTACACGATGTTTATACCCTTAAACGAATGAATTATGGATCATATGAAGCCGTTTGTGGAAGAAAGTGAGAGTTTACAAACCGCAAGGGTTAAATGTGTCAACATGTTTAATTTATACCTCTGAGTGACCTTTTAGCAAACCCGAAGCTTTGTAACGATTAATTATGCTCACGAGAATAAGTGATAAAAATGTCACAAGGTTTCGATATCGTATGAAGAAGTTATGCCAACATTCGTAAATAAGGGGTTAAAAGCGTCAACATTGAAATTCAGGACTTATTCGGTGATCGTGTAACTAACCGAGGACTTAACAAAGTTTGTTTATCTCTTGGGGTCCTTAAAAATCAAGTTGGAGGGTTAAAAGTGCAATAAACAAAGTTAAAACAACTATAAAAAGGACCACCAGCTACCTACAATACAAATTCTGAAACTTGTTTTAACCTGATCCGGGAGCCATACCGGCCGCGTAAGACCTTAACGTCTTTTACGTGGGCCGCCTAAAACCCGCCAGCGTCCAAAATGCATTGCAGGTGTCTGTTCAGCCCGTTTAACCGACCTTTTTGCATGGTTTTCGAATTCCAGAAACGTGGCCAACATTTTTGCATGCCTAGGGACACTTGTTATGCATCAGGGATCATGCATAGACTTATTTGTCATGATCTTGATGAATTAAAACCCCTATATAAGAACTTCAAGTTGAAACACTTGTTGCATACATTTCAAAAACCATTCCAACTTATTTTCTGGAGCATCCTGGAGCTCAAGAGCTTTCCCTAAGAGTCATTAGTCGTGCATATGACCTTTGTAAGCTTCTTTTACCTTTCTTAATTCAGTTTTATTAGTTTAATGGCCTAAAGTCAAACCCTTCGTAATTAAGGTTTGACTTAGTGATTAATCACTAATGGTCCAGTCAATTCTCGAATTGAAAGTAGCTTTGAGTTGGTAATTATATGGGTAATAAACCCTTAAAAGGGCACCCTCTGATTCCCACTCTAACTAGGTCAATTGTTGGGTCAAAGTTAATTATAAAAAGTCAACAAAAAGTAAATTTTCGCATAAACACATAATTAACAATGTAGAAGCTATGGAACCTGTTTTATCACTCATATAACTTGGTAATTAATGTAAGAACATGTCTAAATATGTTCAACCCGACGATTTTCAGTTTAAGCTCGGTTCGGAACCGAAAGTCGCAAAAGTAGACTTTTGCTTTGACTTTCAGTTCTGACCCAATGTAGCATATTTTAGAAATGCCTTAGAGCTCTATTAGGACCAAGTTATAGATTAGTGTAACCCTCTGAGGTTATACAACTTGGTTCATTAATTATTCGATTCTTATGCATGTTTCCATATTATGCCTAAATGTTGACTATTATGCCCTTTTAACCTTAAAACAAGATTTTTGAAAATGTGAGAGGACAAAAACCTTTATTACTGATTTGTAAACTTGTCCTAAAAATTTGACATCAGTTGGATTTCTAGATTAGGAGTTATGCTCAATATCGTAATTAAGAAGCTTTTATTAATTAAACGGCGTAATTAGCATAAAGCCCATCTAAACCCAAATTTTGACATCAAAATTTTACCCACTGATGTAATATAATATTTTGGGATTTTTGAAGATTTTTATTTATTTTTAAGCTAAGCATAACATAGGGTTCTTGCTTTAAATCGGTAATTATCGGTTAAGCCCTTTTCTTGAATAAAATGATTTTTACGTAATATTTTGATACCAAACTTTTTGCTACTGATTTTATATGATAAATAAAATATTTTGAACATTATAAACTGACCAAAAACTCAGATTTCCTATTTTAACCCGAAAATCGCTTAAAACCGACTTTTACGCGTTTTAAGAGCATAGTAAGAGTTAAAAACTATTTTGGCATATGAAACTTAATACCTACTGATGTTTTAAGTAAATTTTTATAATTAAACACTAAGCAAAGTTTTTGAACTCAGAATTCTAATTTTGACCTTTAAAGCTTATGTGAAATTACCAAAATGCCATACGGTGCATAGTTTGGTTATAAAAGATAAATTTCACATATATGCAATACCCTACTGTTATGACATATAAAAATAAATATTTTTACTGATTATATCAGACCTGAAACTCAGGTTAGTATTTAAACTCTTTTATAAACTTTAAATTGACCAAAATACTCCTACGGGGCATAAATTGAGTTTAAATACATTTTGGGCATAATGGAAGGTATCTTACTGATATTACAACATATTTAAGGCATATTAACTTAGGAAACCTGTTCATGACTCATTTGGTTACCCGTTACGCATTATTCGCGTTCAGTGCGGTTTATGTAACTAGTTTGCATAAATTAGCCGAAACGGGTCAAACCTTATCATTTTTATCTCAAAATCCAGAATGTGTTTAGTTTACCCATATTATACAAGTATACAAACTTGTCGGGTCTAAACCACATTCTAATCCGGTCTTCGCTTAATCATGCGTTTTGAACCGTATATCTTCCTTTAAAACTAACTAGTCTAAGTTTAGACTTAAGTAAGACCCGTTAGGAATCTAATTGGTTATTAAAACCTTCGTTCCAGATTAGGAGACCAGTAAAAGATACGTGCACTCGCTGATTGTGATATATACTTGTTCAGGTAAATACTTTTAACTTATTTTCCCTTATATGGGCTTGGGGTACGGTATATAAAATACCGCTTGGTTGGGCATTGAATTGTTAATCATATGAAGGTTAATTTATTGAGATGACCCGTTTAAATTGTTTTGCTTGCTTAAAGCCTTTGGGGGGTTAATGACCATGTCCCGGATATCCTTGTCATCATTCATTGAAATTGCCACGACCTAAACATGGGGTGTAGGCATACACCTGCCGGTGCATATAAATAAAAGGTATAACCGTTTGTTCGAGAATAACTCGATGTGGGATTATATCATGTGGTGTGTCTGTTAATCTTTAACCCGGTATTCAGCCCGGGCTACTGAACGTATAACGAACATGTAATTCTTTTACAAGTTTATATATAAATAATTATCCCAAGTTATAAATGATATTTTGTGCCTTGTGCATTCAAATCAATTTTCATATGAGTCGGTTAATTGTATTTACTAGTGTAAACTGACGTATTTTCCAAAAAGGCTAAGTGCAGGTACTAAACGGAATAGGCTGGCTACTCCTAGCATCAATAAAGAGTCTTGCAAGCTTAGATGTTATAAATCTGTTGAACAATGATCTTTTTAACATTTGATCCGCCTGTGGATCCTTCGCAACCGTTATTGTAATACACTTGATATTACTTTTAATTCGGTTTGTAATGATTTTATCTTTCGACTTCCGCTGTGTATTAAACTGTTATAAATTGTCTATGATGATATCAACTACGTCACGATACTCCCCACCGGGCCCACCGGTAATACGTGGAAATATCGGGGTGTGACAGGTTGGTATCAGAGCCAACATTGAGTGAATTAAACACTAGCCTTTTGTGTTTAATCTCAATGACACAGTTTACACATTCCTCGACTTCCGAGTCTAGACAAAGAACTTAGGACTAATCCAAATTTGTTTTTATTTCTAATTTTGTCCTTTATATTTCTTTGTTGTTCTGTTGTTTGTTTTGACAGGACCTACAACAATGCCGCCAAGAATCCGAGGAAGAGGAAGAGGCAAGGGGTCATTCATCGCCCCCAACGACCACGAGGTCGGGCCTTCACACCGGCAAACTCCATCAGAAACTTTAAGCACAAGTCCTCATGAGAACTGGAGGACCTATGTAGAACCCGCGAGGCGTTCAGTCTCGCTAAGATCCTCACCTTCCTGCCTAAACTCTTTCGGGCCTCAATCGGAGAACGAGCCCCAAAACTCACATCACTCTTTCGTACCCCTTCAAAGCCCCAACTCACATCATTTTTTCAACGACCCAAAACCCTACTTCCAAAGCCGGTTCAACCCGGAAAACCTAATTGAAGAGCCAATGGGTCATAACCCGTTGGGACCGGAGGACCATTTCTCCATGGACATGGAAGAGGATCCGGAACCTGCCGAGCCACCAACCGGAACACCTACTCACCCCATCGAGATTTCGGATGGGTCACCCTTTCTTGGATCACCTTATAGTGGTCCCGAAAGCTATCAGGCAAGATTTGCCCAATACGATTGGGTGTTTATTCCCAGTTATCACTCATCACAGCAGCAGCAGCAGGATCCCTCGGAGGATTCACGCTTTGTAGCGGTTACTCCTCCGCCACCATCACCAGTGCAGCAACCGCCTCCGGAGCCACCGAGGCGTAGGAGATCAACCGCACGGATGTCCGTGCGAGGGGGAGTCCGTATCAGCACCCCTCGGCATTCAAGTGGCAGTCATTATCCGCCACTATACGAAGACCCACAGATGGGTGGGCCTTCGAACCCTGTTTCTGAGGTGGAGTCTGCGCTAGTCGCACCGCCACCAGTGGGTTATGATAACCCAACTCTTGCATACGCCGGTGTAGCGGCGTATAACCCTTTCGAGCAGCCAGCCCATACTAACTACAACTACGCTGAAGTTGACCCATATCTTGTGGCGGCAAACTACAATGCTTTTCATCCTGAGGGGCCCTATGGAGTCCCTTATCAGACTGGGGATCCACCCTATGGGTACCAATACCCGCCACCTCCTCAACCTCTGCAGCATCAGCAGCCGTCGCAGCCACCACTGTTATCGCCACCGCAGCGATTCTACAAAGGTTGAGCCAGGTGGAACGGGATGTTCAAGAAGAGCGTAGAAACAACCGGGGATTTCTTAAAGGTTTGGCAAGCTTAATCAAAGGGAAGAGCAAAAAGGATCATTAAATCCCTTATTTTTGTTTATTTGTATTTTTTTATTTTCGATCAAGTCCCTGCGTGGACATCTGTTTCTGTAACCAGTCCCTGCGAGGACTTGTAGTTTCTGTTTAGCCCCTGCGTGGGCATGCCATTTATGTTTAGCCCATGCGTGGGCAAGTTATTTCAGTTAAAGTCCCGTTTAGGGAAATATGTACCTTTTTTAAATTAATAGTGGCATGTTATCATTTAAATTTAATTTGTCATTATATGCACAATTATAAAATGTATGAAATAAATAAATAAATCTAAAATATGTCATTCCTTTTATAAGGTCTGCCTTTAATATTAAATAAGAATCTTAAGGGGTATAACCTAGCCTGCATGTCATTATAAGACCTGGCCATAATGGTAAAACCTGTTTAAAAGGATTCAAACCCTTGTTAACATCTGAAAACATGTTAACACTCTTGGCAGATGTGATTCGTAAAATCACACGTGTCATTCTTATATTGGATTATTCCAATTCCTTCTTTATTAATAAACATCCTTTTGTGATGTAATGCATACGGGCCATAATCATTGTCATATAAGACAAAAGACAGTTGTAGCCTGTAACTACCTGTCAAGAAAGGTAATGAACTATGATTCAAGCCTTAGTATCTTGATTCTATAAGATATTGACTTATAATTTGAATATGTCCATGTAACTTGGCCTTTTGTGCCATTATTATATTTAACTATAACTAAGGGTTATTAATGAAAAATCCTGAATGAAATACTTAACAAATTAACCAATATGGTTCTTTAATACCATGGTTAATAAATTAATAAGATGACAAATCTAATATATACCTCTAAATAAATCATTGTCATCATTTTATGTAGCAATCAAGCTATATGGCAGAGTCTGAAGAAATCAATAGTCATCCAAGGGAGAATAATGATACCACTAGGATCAATGTAACGGGTGCAGAACTTCAAGCATTGATTGATAATACTGTTACCAAGGCCCTGGATAGGCAGTTTAATGAATCTAGTGGTACTCGAAGTAGGACCTTATCTGTACCCCATTCCAAATCACAACCTAAGACTCACTCTGAGGCTCATAGTAAGCCACCATCCAAGAAAGAGGATGACCGACACTCTTCAAACCAGTATAGTGTTCCGTCTAAGAAAATTGTATTTGGTCAGGAGCCACGTACAAAGACTTGCTCCTATAAATATTTTGTCTCCTGCCAACCCAGGGCTTTCACTGGGGAAAAAGGAGCTATTGACTGCATGACGTGGTTAGACGAGATGGACACCATAGTTGACATTAGTGGTTATGCTGATAAGGATGTTGTGAAGTATGTATCTCAGTCGTTTAAAGGAGAAGCACTAGCCTGGTGGAGGTCACTAATCCAGGCTACTGGGAAGATCCCGTTGTACAATCTGTCATGGGATCAGTTTGTTGATCTCATCAAGGAGAATTACTGTCCTCAGCATGAGATTGAAAAGATCGAGGCTGACTTCTTATCCTTGGTAATGAAAAACCTAGACTGTCAGGCTTACCTTACTAGCTTCAATACCATGTCACGTTTGGTTCCATACCTGGTTACCCCGGAACCAAAACGTATAGCCCGTTTTATTGGGGGTTTAGCCCCAGAAATCAAAGCTAGTGTAAAGGCATCCCGACCTGCTACTTTTAGGTCAGCGGCTGATTTATCATTATCCCTTACTTTGGATGCGGTCAGGCAGAGATCGCTTAGGCATTATGATGCTGAGAAGAGAAAACGTGAGGATGATAACTCACGTCGAACTGACAAGAACCACAAAGGGAAATTTGACCACAAAAAGGGTTCAGGGTTCAAGAGAGGTGACCATCAGTTGGGTGAGAAGCCCAAGTGTAAAATCTGTAAGAAGCACCATTCGGGAAGGTGCAGATATGAATCCAAGTTCCAATCGCAGCCAAGAGCTTGTGGGATTTGTAAGTCAAGTGAGCACAAGACGATAGAGTGCAAGAAGATAAAGGATGCAACGTGATACAACTGTAATGAAAAGGGGCACATCAAGTCCAACTGCCCAAAGTATGCCAAGAAACCTAAGGAAGTCAAATTGTAAGGATCGGGTTCACGACCTAAACGAGTCGGTTCAGAGGAATTCCATCAAATACAGGTGCGGAAAACAAGTATTTGACTTAAAACAGCTGAATCTTCACTTTAACACTGATTTGTATTGATATGAACACAATTACAATCAGTTCTCACACCGGCAGCACCTCGGTATGGAAATCTTTCATAAAACCACTACTGATTTCGCTTGACACAAACCTCCTATATATAGACATTGAGATTTCGCTTCAACATCACTCAAGCGAAATCTGATATGATGATTTCGCTTGAGGCTTCAAGCGAAAACTCAAATACATTACACACTTTCAAGCGAAATCTTCTAATTCTCTCACATTTTATCGTTCTACGTGCCCTGATCTAATCTATCTAAAGTAAGACTCGATACAAGACGAAGTCGACAGATGTAGTGCACCAACACAAATAGACTAACGCAAGGGTCTTTCGAATAGATGCACGGGAAGCCATCCAGGATGATAATGTGATAACAGGTACCTTCCTTATAAATGATGTTTATGCAAGGGTGTTATTTGATTCGGGTGCGGATAAGTCATTTGTAGATGATAAGTTTTGTAAGTTGTTGAATTTACCTGTTAAAACCCTAAGCGTGAAATATGAAGTAGAGTTGGCCGATGGTACCTTAGAAACTGCCTCAACTGTGCTAGATGGATGTTTTATATCCATTAGGAACCACTCCTTTCCGTTATCCTTGCTTCCTTTGAAATTAGCTGGTTTTGACATAGTAATAGGCATGGATTGGTTATCTCATAACCAAGCCCAGATTGTTTATGACAAGAAACAAGTGGTGATCAAAACTCCGTATGGTGAGCCACTTACCATACAAGGAGACACTCAGTATGGGTTGCCTAAGCAAGTGTCCATGCTTAAGGTGTCAAAGTGTTTAAGGAAAGGTTGTGTCATCTACATGGCGCAAGTAACTGTCGATGAGCCAAAACCCAAGGTTGAAGACATCCCTGTCATTTATGAGTATCCAGAAGTATTCCCTGACGAACTACCTGGTTTACCACCAGATAGGCAAGCGGAGTTCAGAATCGACATTATACCTGGAGCAGCACCTGTTGCAAGAGCACCTTACCGGTTGGCCCCAACTGAGATGAAAGAGTTGAGAACTCAGTTGGATGATTTATTGGCAAAAGGATTTATTAGACCTAGCTCATCCCCCTGGGGAGCACCTATTCTATTTGTTAAGAAGAAAGATGGATCGATGCGTCTATGCATCGATTATCGAGAACTTAACAAGGTTACAATTAAAAATAGATATCCATTGCCCAGGATCGATGATCTGTTCGATCAGTTCCAAGGAGCAAGTTACTTCTCCAAGATTGACTTGAGGTCTGGTTACCATCAGTTGAAGGTTAGAGATGAAGATGTACACAACACTGCATTTAGAACTCGTTATGGTCACTACGAGTTCTTGGTGATGCCTTTTGGGCTCACTAATGCACCAGTAGCGTTCATGGATCTCATGAATCGCGTATGCAAGCCCTACTTGGATAAATTTGTCATCGTCTTAATCGATGACATTCTTATTTACTCAAAGAATCAAGCTGACCATGAGAAGCACCTTCGTTGTATTCTTAAACTACTTCAACATGAGAAGCTCTACGCCAAGTTTTCAAAGTGTGAATTTTGGCTTCGTGAAGTCCAATTCCTTGGGCATGTGGTTAGTGAGCGTGGTATCCAGGTGGATCCCGCTAAGATTGAAACTATCATGAATTGGCAAGAGCCGAAGACGCCCACAGAGATTCGTAGCTTTTTGGGACTAGCAGAATATTACAGACGTTTTATTGAGAACTTCTCAAGGATTGCTGCACCCCTAACTTCACTAACCCGCAAGAATATCAAGTTTGATTGGGGTCCTAAGGAGCAAGAATCTTTTGACATTCTTAAGCAAAAGTTGAGCAATGCACCTTTGTTGACATTGCCTGATGGAATAGAAGAATTTGTAGTATACTGTGACACATCACACACTGGTATGGGATGTGTGCTCATGCAGAAAGGTAAGATTATTGCCTATGCTTCTCGACAGTTAAAGGTGCACAAGAAGAATTACACCACCCACGATTTGGAGTTGGGTGCCGTTGTGTTTGCACTAAAACTTTGGAGGCATTATCTATATGGTACCAAGTGTGTGATCTATTCTGATCACAAAATCCTTCAACGTTTGTTTAATCAGAAGGATTTAAACATAAGAAAGCGTCGATGGATGGAGATGTTAAATGACTATGATTGTGAAATCTGATACCATCCAGGCAATGCGAATGTGGTCGTCGATGCTTTGAGTAGAAAAGAAAGAGTTAAGCCCATTAGAATCAATGCCAAGAGCATTGAATTGAAAAACAGTTTGAATGAAAGATTGTTAGCCGCTCAGAAGGAAGCCGTATTAGAAGCTAACTATCCTAATGAAAAGTTGGGAGTAACTGCTGAACAGTTATCATATGGCAAGGATGGAATCCTAAGATTAAACAGACGAATATGGGTTCCAATCTATGGAGGACTATGGGATGTTATCCTCCAAGAAGCCCACAGTTCTAAGTATTCCGTTCATCCTAGAAGTGACAAAATGTACCAGGATTTAAAGGCAAATTATTGGTGGATAGGCTTAAAGAAGTCTATAGCTACTTATGTAGCCAAATGTTTGACGTGCACGCAAGTTAAAGTTGAACACCAGATGCCGTCAGGTTTGCTACAACAGCCTGAACTTCCCACCTGGAAGTGGGAAATGGTGACTATGGATTTTATCACCAAGTTGCCAAAGACGAAGGGAGGAAATGATACTATTTGGGTTATAGTGGATAGACTGACGAAGTCAGCCCACTTCTTACCTATTATGGAAGCACACAGCTCAGATAAGTTAGCTCAGCTGTACGTGGATGAGATTGTATCTCTCCACGGAGTGCCAGTGTCTATCATCTCTGATAGGGATACAAGGTATACATCGTATTTCTGGAAAAGCTTTCAGCAATCCCTAGGCACTCGATTAAATTTCAGCACTGCATATCATCCTCAGATGGATGGTCAAAGTGAACGTACTATACAGACACTCGAGGATATGCTACGAGCTTGTGTTATTGACTTAGGAGGAAGTTGGGATGAACATCTTCCTTTGATTGAATTTTCATATAACAATAGCTATCATTCCAGTATTCAAGCTGCACCCTTTGAAGCTTTATATGGAAGGAAGTGCAGGACGCCCGTTTGCTGGGCAGAAGTTGGAGATGTCCAACTAACAGGACCTGATATAGTCGTAGAGATGACAGAAAAGATTGTACAGATACGAGATCGTCTCAAAGCTGCCAGGGATATGCAGAAAAGTTACGCAGATAAAAGGCTTAAACCTCTAAAGTTTGAGGTTGGTGACAAAGTGTTACTAAAGGTATCACCCTGGAAAGGGGTAATGTGTTTTGGCAAGAAAGGCAAGTTAAGCCCAAGGTATATACGACCATTCGAGATCATCAAATGTGTCGGAACAGTGGCTTATAAGTTAAATTTGCATGAAGAGCTCAGTGGTATTCATAATGTATTCCACATATGCAATCTGAAGAAATGTCTAGCTGATGAATCACTAGTAATACCACATACGGATGTGCACATAGATTAGAGCCTGAAGTTTGTTGAGAAACCTTTGTCGATTGAGGATCGACAGGTTAAGAAGCTTCGAAGGAAGCATGTACCAATTGTAAAGGTTAAATGGGATGCCCGTAGAGGTCCCGAGTACACGTGGGAGGTAGAGTCCACAATGAAAGAAAAGTACCCTCATTTATTTCAGTAAATCTCGAGGTCGAGATTTCTTTTAAGGGGGTGAGGATGTAACACCTCGTAAATTCATGTCCAATATAATGAAGACACGTGTCATGAGTTTTAAACGTGTAATGGATTGAATATGAGGGACTAAAGTTGACAAATAAAGAAAGTATGTGTGTAAAAGGATTCAAAGTGTCAACATTGGATAATTATACCTTTCAACAACCCTACACGATGTTTATACCCTTAAACGAATGAATTATGGATCATATGAAGCCGTTTGTGGAAGAAAGTGAGAGTTTACAAACCACAAGGGTTAAATGTGTCAACATGTTTAATTTATACCTCTGAGTGACCTTTTAGAAAACCCAAAGCTTTGTAACGATTAATTATGCTCACGAGAATAAGTGATAAAAATTTCACAAGGTTTCTATATCGTATGAAGAAGTTATGCCAACATTCGTAAATAAGGGGTTAAAAGCGTCAACGTTGAAATTCAGGACTTATTCGGTGATCGTATAACTAACCGGAGACTTAACAAAGTTTGTTTATCTCTTGGGGCCCTTAAAAATCAAGTTGGAGGGTTAAAAGTGCAATAAATAAAGTTAAAAAAACTATAAAAAGGACTAGGGACCTACAATGCAAATTCTGAAACTTGTTTTAACCTGATCCGGGAGCCATACCAGCCGCGTAAGACCTTAAGGTCTTTTACGCGGGCAGCCTAAAATCTGCCAGCGTCCAAAATGCATGGCAGGTGTCTGTTCAGCCCGTTTAACCGACCTTTTTGCATGGTTTTCGAATTCCAGAAACGTGGCCAACAGTTTTGCATGCCTAGGGACACTTGTTATGCATCAGGGATCATGCATAGACTTATTTGTCATGATCTTGATGAATTAAAACCCCTACATAAGAACTTCAAGTTGAAACACTTGTTGCATACATTTCAAAAACCATTCCAACTTATTTTTTGGAACCTCCTGGAGCTCAAGAGATTTCCCTAAGGGTCATTAGTCGTGCATAGGACCTTTGTAAGCTTCCTTAACCTTTCTTAATTCAGTTTTATTAGTTTAACGGCCTAAAGTCAAACCCGTCATAATTAAGGTTTGACTTAGTGATTAATCACTAATGGTCCAGTCAATTCTCGAATTGAAAGTAGCTTTGAGTGGGTAATTATATGGGTAATAAACCCTTAAAAGGGCACCCTCTGATTCCCACTCTAACTAGGTGAATTGTCGGGTCAAAGTTAATTATAAAAAAGTCAACAGAAAGCAAATTTTCGCATAAACACATAATAAACAATGTAGAAGCTATGGAACCTTTTTTATTACTCATATAACTTGGTAATTAATGGAAGAACATGTTTAAACATGTTCAACTCGACAATTTTCAGTTTAAGCTCGGTTCGGAACCGAAAGTCGCAAAAGTAGACTTTTTCTTTGACTTTCAGTTCTGACCCAATGTAGCATATTTTGGAAATTCCTTAGAGCTCTATTAGGACTAGGTTATAGATAAGTGTAACCCTCTGATGTTATACAACTTGGTTCATTAATTATTCGATTCATATGCATGTTTCCATATTATGCCTAAATGTTGACTATTATGCCCTTTTAACCTTAAAACGAGATTTTTGAAAATGTGAGAGGACAAAAATCTTTATTATTGATTTATAAAATTTTCCTAAAAATTTGACATCAGTTGGAGGTCTAGATTAGGAGTTATGCTCAATATCGTAATTAAGAAGCTTTTATTAATTAAACGGCGTAATTAGCATAAAGCCTATCTAAACCAAAATTTTGACACCAAACTTTTACCCACTGATGTAATATAATATTTTGGGATTTTTGAAGATTTTTATTTATTTTTAAGCTAAGCATAACATAGGGTTCTTGCTTTAAATCGGTAATTGTCGGTTAAGCCCTTTTCTTGAATAAAATGAGTTTTATATAATATTTTGATACCAAACTTTTTGCTACTGATTTTATATGATAAATATAATATTTTGAACATTATAAACTGACCAAAAACTCAGATTTCCTATTTTAACCCGAAAATCGCTTAAAACCGACTTCTACGCGTTTTAAACGCATAGTAAGAGTTAAAAACTATTTTGGCATATGAAACTTAATACCTACTGATGTTTTAAGTAAATTTTTATAATTAAACAGTAAACAAAAGTTTTGAACTCAGAATTCTAATTTTGACCTTAAAAGCTTATGTGAAAATACCAAAATGCCCCTACGGTGCATAGTTTGGTTATAAAAGATAAATTTCACATATATGCAATACCCTACTATTATGACTTATAAAAATAAATATTTTTACTGATTATATCAGACCTGAAACTCAGTGTAGTATTTAAACTCTTTTATAAACTTTAAATTGACCAAAATACCCCTACGGGGCATAAATTGAGTTTAAATACATTTTAGGCATAAATTGAGGAATATTCGAAGCATCCCGGTTTAATAGGATAGTTAGTTATTTTTTGTTTTACTATAAATAAAGTGATCGGATCAGATTAAGGCACTCACTCCTACGCACACTTTTACTCTCCAATTGCAAACAATCACTACACATAAACACTTGTACTCGAATCATATTGTAACACCTAGTTGATCTGCATCATATCCTGCACTGTATCCTGATATTTGAAGTAATAGAAGAACAAGGCAGCTGCGATTGTCAGCTCCCGAGGTTTTGTGCCGGCGATCTAGATTGATCAAGGGCTTTCCTCGTACATCCTGTGTCACCTTTTATATTTTTTCTCGTTGTTTGATCATAGATACAGCTCTATATTCTGAGCCGCATCCTGAAACTGTTTTTTGCAAATAACTTGACTAGCATATTTTCAACGCACATTTCTAGCACACTACCTCACTTAACTAATTTGATCACTTAATTGCTTCGGTAATTTTTTACTGAAACAATTTGGCGCCCACCGTGGGGCAAGTGGTGCTATTTCTACTAAAAGCCTTTGCAAAATCATTACTTAGTTTTCTATTTTCAAAACTTTTTACCACACTATTTTCAATGGCCACAAGATCAAACATGAGCTCTTCCACCGTTTCTGCTACAACCTCTGCAACAATTGGTTCGGTGCTTCCACCACCTCCTCCGAGAATGCAAGCCTCTTCACAAGGAACTGAAAGTCATGTAGCTCGGGATGTTATCCCTGCTCGCAATGTCCACGGATCCGGTCCTTTTTTAGCTTCTAACGAAGAGATTCTAAATTTGTTTGGTAGTGTACAGGAACAGATGAGGCAGCAGCAGGAAACTAATCAGATGCTGATGAGAGAGATACAACTTTTGAAGTCTGGCCTGAGTCGGCGTGCTGAAGATACTGTCACTCCCTTGCAACCCAGGGCTTTGAACTTCAGTTCTGCAGTCTATACTAAGGATAACCGGGGGAATATTGTGCCTAGCCATTCCCAGAATCATACTCCTAAGATACCTTCTTCAGTAAGAGTATCAACTGTGAGAAGCTCAGGATATGCTTCAGGATATGGCCAGAACCCCCAAGCTGGTAATGTATCTAATAATAATAATACTCTTGCTACTAATGGTATTGGATCTTTGCAGGATGCAGGTATGACTTCAGCATTTTCCAGGGAGCTTCAAAAACTGAAGGACATGATATCCAGTGTACCTGGGGTGGGTCAGCCAATTCCTGAAGTATCCCAGGACAGCCACATGATATCCCGGTTTGCATATCCTATTTGTGATGCTGAAATCCCAAAAAGATTTCAAACCCCCAACATGAAGCTCTATGACGGAACTACAGATCCTGAGGAGCATATTGCCCAGTATAGGGAAAGGATGGAAATAACCCTATCTCTCCAGACCTCAAAGAAGCATGCTTGTGCAAGGGTTTCGGTTCTACCTTAACAGGATCAGCCTTAAAATGGCTGTAAAACGTTCCTCCTCACTCGATTACTTCTTTTGCTCATTTAGTTAATTTATTTAATAGTCAATTTTCTTGCAGCCGGAGTTTTGAGAAATTAACCAGTGACCTTTACAGGATAACTCAAGGACCTCAGGAATCCTTGAGGGATTATGTAAACAAGTTTAGTCGGGAATCCTTGGATATCCCACATCTTGATGTTGCAATGGCCGTGCAAGCGTTCAAGATGGGGTTGCAGAAAGATTCTCAATTTTACCAGGATCTTGTAATGAATCCCTGCAGGAATCTCGACGAAGCTCGTAACAGGGCTTTAAGATACATTCGGCTGGAGGATGATAAAAAGATGCAAGAGAGAATGAATTCATCCACAACCTATGAGTCAACCAACAGGAAATCCGAATCCTCGTATAAACCATATCGCTCAAAGCCATATGGCAGAAATGATAGCAAAAAAGTGAATGCTGTTGAAGATTAGGATCCTGAGGAGTATCCTGAGTTGTATGAATATTGTTTTTTCTGTTAACATACCTGAACTAATGTTTGCTATGCAGGGTTTAGGAGACAAAGCAAGATGGCCCCGAAAGAATCAACAAAAGGCTGATTGGAAGGACAAGTCCAAATGGTGTGCTTTCCATGAGGACTTCGGGCATGTTACGGAGGATTGCATCGCTTTAAGAAAAGAAATAAGCTATCTATTGAATAAGGGATATCTAAAGGACCTCTTGGGAAGAAAGAAGAATAAAGGTCTGGATCCTGAGAAGGATCCTGAACGGGCAGCATCACCTCCTGCGGATGCAAAAATAATCAACTTTATTTCAGGAGGATCCGACATATGTGGCACATCATATTCTGCGGCAAAAAGACACGCGAAGGAAGCTAAAGCAGAGAGGGGAGATAAGCCGACAAGGATGTCAACCCTCACAACTGACAAAGTCATCACGTTCGATAATGATGACAGGGATACTGTCCAGGATCCCCATCATGATGCCTTAGTGATAACGTTATATGTTGCTAACCATTTTGTACGCAAGATATTAGTGGATAATGGCAGCTCAGTCAACATAATTCAGCTGGAAACATTGAAGAGGATGAATGTATCTCCGATGGACATTACTTCGAAGTCCACTAAGCTCGTTGGTTTTAGTGGAGAAGCTAGGAATACCGTAGGAGAGATAAAGTTGCCCGTGTATATTCAAGGGGTTAACTCAATGCAGCGCTTTTGTGTCATGGACTCTTTATCTTGCTATAATATTATACTAGGTAGGCCTTGGATCCATGATATGAAAGCTGTTCCGTCAACCTACCATAAATGCATCAAGATCCCTACTCCTTGGGGAGTTGTCAAGGTGGAAAGTGATCAACAGGAAGCAAAGGAGTGTTATTCTTCTTCGATGAAATCCTCAACAAAGCCTAGTGCAGCATAGCAATTAAAGATTCGAGGCCAGGATATCATGGAGGCTTCAGAGCAGGATGTAAAGAAAGTGATCCTGTATCAGAATAATCCGGATATCTCGGTGCTCGTGGGAACCAATATCCCTCAGGATATTGAAGATCAATTGACTAAGTTTTTAAAATGCAGGATGTCAACATTCGCGTGGAAGCACGAGGAAATGACAGGTATTTCCAAGGATATTATAACACATAAGCTCGGTATTGACAGGTCATTCAAGCCTGTCCAACAAAAGAGGAGGAAGTTTGCTCCAGAGCGAAATGTGATCATCCAAGAAAAAGTTGAAAGACTATTAAGGAGCAAGATGATTAGGGAAGTGAAGTTTCCTAAATGGCTAGCGAATGTAGTTGTGGTGCAAAAGAAAAATGGGAAATGGAGAGTTTGTGTAGATTACACAGACTTAAACAAAGCTTGTCCCAAAGACCCATTTCCTCTTCCTCATATTGATTCAATGGTGGATGCTACTGCCGGCCAAGAGACGTTAACCTTCATGGATGCATCTTTAGGATTCCATCAGATCCAAATGGAACCTTCAGACCAGGAGGATACTGCCTTCATGACGCCAACAGGTATTTATTGCTACACTGCTATGCCCTTTGGTTTGAAAAATGCAGGTGCAACATATCAAAGATTGGTGAACATGATGTTCAAAGACAAGCTGGGGGACACTATGGAGGTGTACATCGACGACATGGTAGTAAAATCTAAAAAGGCTGAGGATCACCTACAGGATATCAAGGGAGCATTTGATATTCTGGATCAGTATAACATGAAGCTAAATCGTGCTAAGTGCCATTTTGGAGTGGGGGCAGGAAAGTTTCTAGGATATATGGTGACTAAAAGAGGGATAGAAGCAAGCCCGGAGCAGATTAAAGCTATCCTGGATATTAAGTCACCTTCAAATATGAAGGACGTTCAACGCTTGATAGGACGAGTGGCAGCATTAAATAGATTTATTTCAAGATCCTCAGAAAAATGCAAGGAATTTTATGATATCCTGAAGAAGAATAAGAAGTTTGAATGGGGAGCAAAGCATGAAGCAGCCCTGCAGGATTTGAAGCAGTATCTTTCAACTGCACCCCTATTGATGAAGCCTGAGGATGGTGAACCATTATCCCTGTATCTTGCAGTATCAGGGAATGCAGTAAGTGTTGTCCTTGTAAAGGACCATGAAGGTCAGCAGTATCTTGTTTATTATGTTAGTAAAAGTTTATTAGATGCTGAAACTAGGTATTCCGACTTAGAGAAATTGATATTAGCCCTAGTTATGGCATCAACAAAACTTAGACATTATTTTGAAACACATAGGATTCACGTTAAAACCAACTATCCTGTTAAAAATGTGCTTAGGAAACCCAAGATGTCAGGTAGGATGGCTAAATGGTCAGTGAAATTAAGTGCCTTTGATCTAGTATATGAACCTAGAAATGCCATAAAGTCTCAAGCTTTAGCTGACTTTGTGGCCGATTCCAGTAGTGATATTCAAAATGAAGTAGATCTAGAAGTACAACAGTTAGGAGAAAACTTAGACTCCTGGACGTTATATACTGATGGTGCATCTAATGTAAGAGGTGTAGGTTTGGGTATACTACTAAAATCGCCACAGAGGGCCATATTACCCCAGGCTATTAGATGTGAGTTTCCTGCCACTAATAATGAGGCAGAATATGAAGCTTTAATTGCAGGATTAGAATTGGCTAAAAGTATGAATATCAAAAGTTTGCAAGTATATGTTGATTCTTTGTTAATTACTAATCATTTTAATGGAACCTATGCAGTTAAAGGTGAAAAGTTAATCGAGTATCTCGAAATTCTTAAAAAATTAGCAGAATATTTCGATATTTTTACACTTGAACAGGTACCAAGAGAGGATAATGTTGAAGCTGATGCCTTGGTAAATCTAGGATCATCAGTCAGGATACCGGAAGGAACCCGAATACCAATATTACATATCCTATATCCTGCGACGGATCCTCGGGATAAGGAAGTAGTAAGTATTCAGGATCCTGATGATCAGTATCCTGAGAAGGATCCTAAGTCTTGGATGACTCCAATCATAAGATATCTCAAGGAAGGACACATCCCAAAGAATGAAAGCCCTAAGGCCTTTAGAATGAAGGTATCACGATTCACTATTATAAATAATGTCTTGTATAAGAAATCTCTTGCAGGACCATATCTGAGGTGCTTAGAGGATCCCGAAACCAAGGAAGTACTTCAGGATATACACGAAGGGGATTGTGGTAACCATACTGGGGGCAGGTCCTTGTTCTTAAAGGAATTAAGAACAGGATATTATTGGCCGACGGTGAGAAAAGATGCTGCAGAATATGCTCGAAGATGTGATGCATGTCAAAGACACAGTAATATATTACATCAGCCGGCCGAGCCACTTTATCCTATAGCTTCCCCTTGGCCATTCATGAAGTGGGGAATGGATATAGTAGGAAAATTGCCAAAGGCTCCAGGAGGAAAGGTCTTCATGCTGGCAATGACCGATTATTTCTCTAAGTGGGTCGAAGCTGAAGCTTTCATTCAAGTTAGAGATCAAGAAGTGGTATCCTTCATAAAAAGGAATATCCTGACTAGGTTCGGAGTACCAGCTGAGATAATTTGTGACAATGGATCTCAGTTTATAAGTAAGAGGACTACTGACTTTTGTAAGAGTTGGGGAATCAAGATGATTACATCCACCCCAGTACATCCTCAAGCAAATGGACAAGCAGAATCCTCAAACAAGATAAATGTCAGCAATTTGAAGAAAAGGCTTGGAGCTAAGAAGGGAAGATGGGCAGAAGAATTACCCTTTGTTTTATGGGCTGATAGGACGACGGTGAAAAGTGCAACTGGCCAAACCCCATTTTCCTTGGTATTTGGAGCAGAAGCGGTGATCCCGATAGAAATGGTAATACCTACAGCAAGATCCAACCTCCGGGATCCTAAGCGGAATCCTGAAGTCCTATGCCAGGAATTGGATACTATTGATGAGACAAGAGACGCAGCAAGGCTAAGGATGGCAGCATATCAACAGAGGATATCTAAGGCATATAACAAGAATATAAGGACTAGAAGATTCCAGGTTGGAGATTGGGTATTGAGAAAGGATTTTCAGAATACTACTAATCCTGCCGACAGAAAGTTGGCTCCGAAATGGGAAGGACCCTATGAGATTGAATCAGAATCAGGAAAAGGAGCATACCGAATCAAGAATATGGAGGGGATATGCTACCAAGATCCTGGAATGCTATACATCTAAAGTTCTATTTCAAGTGAGTTTGGAATTTAAATTCTAACTCGGGATGGTATGGATTCTATCTCTTTTATTAAATTATAATATTATTTATTGTTTTGAACCCATTACTGACTTAAGCATCGGAGGGGTGTTAGCCAGGCTAACACCCACCTTAGCTTACAGTTGTTTTGCAGTATATGCTTCGGGATATAGCTCCAGGATACACATTCAGGATACTTCGAAAGATTAGAGGATTGGCCCCCTCTCTCACGTTTAAGGGATCCTGATCCCTTCATAGGTTTAAAGGTATTCACCTTTCTCTCGAATTGGGTTTAAACACCCCGCCTAGAGCGCAAGTTATCCAGGGATAGTTCAAGGTGGCGAGACCAGTTCATGTAAAAGTGGCTGACAATTTCATCAATGTTGGCTATATCCTGGATCCTCAAGGTATATGAGGATTGATCACCCTCTCTCACTGAAGGGTATTTTCATACTCTCTAAGGTTTAAAGGTTATCACCTTTCTAAGTCTTGGAGTTTATGCACTCCCGCCTGTAGCGCATGAAAACATGGGATTTTCCCCAGGATACTTATGGGATTTTCCCCAGGATACTAAGGATTTATCTGCAGTATGTTTTTGGGTTTTACCCCAGTAACACAAGAACTGTCCAAACAGTTAAGAACTTGAATTCAAAAAAAAATCTATGTGTTCGAAGACTTTATGCACAGGGGATATTCCTCCTAAGGCGATTGTGTAAGGCTCGAAGAATCAAATTTGAACCCAGTCTACTAAGTATCCCAGACTGGGGACATCTTAGTGGAGGAAGTTGCAAAAGGATTGGAGTTCGATAATAGGGTTACACTCTATTCCTGGTATGATCTTTCCTTTGTGAACCTTACATAAGTTGTTTAAACTTTTGAGACTGTGTTTAAGGCTCAAATATCCTGATGAGGATATATCTTTAGGACATGTTCTCAAAATGTGTTTTCGGGATATGTTTCAGGATATTTGATTGGAATATTTAGGAAATGAGTACTCTGATCAAACAAGTGTTATCAAAACAGATTTTGAAAGATAAATTATCTTTTACTCTTTAAATACTTTGTCTAAATTGTTTGAATTTTGAGGAGTCCTACTTGACGAAAGTCTTCGTAGGATACCGCCGAGTATATTGATTAGTATATTTTCAAAAAATAATTGCAAAGCTAAAATATAAGATAAGTAACGCATGAAAAAAAATTAAAAACAACGGCAAATAAGTCAAAAGGTGGTTATATTATTAACATGTCAAAAGTTGTGCTTTTGGTTTCACCTCAAACCGAGGCCCATCCGCCAAAAGTACGATTAGTTTTATTTTTACCATATTTACGCAATGGTGGAAGGTTTCATCTCAAAACGAGACCCATCCGCCTCCAACCGTTGCATCGTTCAAAGCAAATTATATAACTGATGACCAAGGGCTTCATCCTGAAACCCAGGACCCATCCACCTTTGGTCATCCTATTGTTCTAGTGTAGGAAATGTAAATTGTTCAACGAGAGGAAAAGTAAATTGTTTAAAAAAGTGGGCTCCGGCCTTGGCACGTATATCTATCATCGCCCACTTCACTGCTTTTGATGCGTGCGAAGTGTCGTATATATTAGGTGTATATTTTAAGCCATTTTTAACACTTATTTTAGCCAAGTTTTAAATTTATAAAACACGATATTTCACTAACACTAAACACACATATGGGCAAGTGCACCCATCGTTGAGTGTAGCATAGCGTTGGTAAGATACCGAGGTCGTCCAAGGACACAAGAGCTTTTAGTACCGGTTTATCCTCAACGTCTAACCAAAATAAAAGTTTAGAAAAATGTTTTAAACTAAGAAAAATAAAACTAACTAAAATGCTGAAAATAAAAAAAATAAAAATAAAAACAGATAGACAAGATGAATCACTTGGTTCCGACTCGTATCTAGTATAACCTTTGATTATTTCCGCACTTTTGCACATAATTAAGAGATTATCTTAGTTATTCTAGTAGGCCCCTCTTTTGAAGGCGACGTTACCCTCACCCCAGTAGTTTGAGTCAGCAGGGATACAATCCTAAAAGGGTGGATTATTGGAAGATAATGAATTAAGTTATTAATGCAGTATTGTGGTAGGCCCCGCTTTTGGCGGTGACGTTACCCTCGGCTAAGTAGTCTGAGTCAGCAGGGATACAGTCCTAAGTAGCCGGGTTATAGTATTAATAGTAGTTAACTTATGAGGGGATCAAAGAGTTTGGACCCCCGCCATCCAATACCGTGAAGTATTGAAGGAGGTCCTACTAAATTTGACCCAGGTCCATTGCAGGACCTCTAAACGCTGAACAATGGCAAGACCTTTACCAAACTGTTCCCTTAACCCCCTACCAGGTAGCCAACATATCTCCATATAGACCGTGGAGATATGAATGGTGAAAATCCTTTATTTTATATAGACAGTAAAATAATGCCAAGACACCACGGACAAACGATAAGGAAAGATCACCTTCAACATAAGTAACTAGTTATTAAAGTCATTAATACAAAACCAAATAAAAAGTGCAAAAGATTAGAAATAAAAAGTATTATACTAGACACTTTGTCTTCACCAAGTGATGTAAGAGACTTAGGCAAACATGGCCTTGATTGTCAAGAACTCTTACGATCAATCTTGGATCCCGAGACGACTCACACACTCTACGATGGACAATGGATGATGGTGGTGGATGATGGTGTTGTGATGGTGGTGGGTGGTGGATGAAGTGTGAGAGAGGTGGTGTGCCAAGGGATGAGATGAAATGAACCCAAGCACTCCTATTTATAGGCTGAACAGAGAGCTGGACACGGCCCCGTGTCCGCTGGACACGGCCCCGTGTCCGTCTGACACTCTCTCTCCTCATTAATTGTAATTCGCAATTACAATAAATGCGCCTGCTGTACTTTCGACACGCCCCCGTGTCCGCTGAGCACGGCCCTGTGATGGGCAATAGAAGCTTCTATAGGTTTGTCTTTTCTGCTGCTTCTTGGGCACGGCCCCGTGCTGGCTGAGCACGGGGCGTGTTCAGACTTCTGTTTTCTCTATTTTGCTTTGGAAGGTGCCGTTGAGGGTCCGGGCAGTCCACTAATGTTCCTTTTCTTGTATTTATGTTGGATTTAGCTGTCTTTTTGCTTCTTTTGCGTTTTTGAGCTCATTTAATCCTGAAAATACAAAAGGAAGACAAAAACACTCTTTTTCCAATATTAGCACTAAAAAAAGGGTTAGTTTTATGCCTCATTTGATGTAATTTATATGTTGCATTTTATACACATCAGCTTTTAAGGGGCAGCACCCTCTTCCGTCATAACCTCCTCAGCAGCATTTCCTCCAGCATCACCTCCAGCATCGCCACCAGCATCCTTTGAAGCACCGGCATCATCTACCTTTTCGGTCGCCTTAGTGGGCTCCTCTGCAGCAGGCTTTGAAGGGGGCTCCACGGGATTACCACCAAGATCTTTCAGTTTGGTCTCCCAAGCCTTAACATTCCATGAAGGGCATTCAACACCCAAAGCCATGGCTTCCTGCTCATGATATGGGTCAGGATACTAACCTGGTTGAGGAAGCCGGTCATGAAATTGCTGGATTCCGTAAACCCATGGTTCTCAAATGGGAATACATGGGGTGTAGCGGGAGGCTCAACTTCCTTTCTCTTCCGGGAGCTAGAGGCCCAGGTCCTGGATGCTGGAGGAGCTTTAGGAGCAGAAGTAGTCTTCGAACTAGTAGGCTTCGGTGTGACAGACGACTTCAGATTGGATTGTTGCTTGGCAGGTGCGAGGCTAGAGTAACTATCCAACTCGTCGAGTTGGAAGCCTTCAAGGTTGATAACCGGCACTGCATAAGGGAAGATACGTTTAGATTTGTTATACCTTTAAAATATAATTAGTTTAATAAGTAAAGATAATTTCTGAAAATATGCTTACCAGACATGTTGGAATTTGATCTTTGACTTGGACTTGTGAGTAGCAGGGTAAAGGTCCTTTCACTTTCTGGAAGCTTGTAGATTTCTTTTATTCTTCCTTCCGATTCGGCACTTGGGGGAGCTAATTCCTTGAAGTTTGCTGCAAAAAATAAACATATCAGGATATCAGTTTAGGATGTAGTCTCGGGATATGATTGGGGATATTCCTAAAACCCTAAATCCTACCAGAAGTTAACCATCTCTTAGGAAGGTCAAGACCCCTGTCGATGGAGTCCCTTTTCAGAAAAAAAGAATTTTCTTGTCCATTTATCCTTGTTCTTGGTAGCCTTAAGAATGAGAGGATCTTTGTAAATAGAAAACAGAAGGGACCGGCTGGAACCATGGGATCTTAAACGATAGGCCATCGGAAGATCTTCGATGCACAAGTTGGGCATATGACGAGCCTTAATCCGCTCCAAGGTGACTAATACGCGCCAAACCATGGGCATGATTTGGGCGAAGATAAGGCTAGTAAGCTCGAAGAAACGAGATATGAAGGGAGAAAACAGATACTGAAGCCCTATGGAGAAAGAGTAAGCAAAAAAGCATACCCACTCGTCGGAACAAAAATCCGATCGGACCTCTCGGTCGAATGGACGGAAAATTGTCCCGGCGGGAAAGGCACCGGAAGCTCGTGAAGCCGCGATATCGGCGTTATCGAAAGAGCACACCTCTTTTGAGGGTTCCTTTAGCAGGTTTTGTTTGTGAAAGGGGGGAACGGAATCTGCCGTTTGGGATCTAGTGCGGGTAGCCATAGAGGATCATGACCGGAAAACAGATGATTTAAACAAGGAAAACAGGGAAGATAGAGAGAGAAAGTACCTGAAATTCACTTGAAGATAGAGATGATCATAATGAGGAGTCCCTCGGTTAATATAGGCTGGATATAGGGGGTAAAGAGTAAATGTCGCATGGGGAGTTGCACAATGTCACCTCAATCCTCATTTCGTTTTAATTGCCTCGGTTTACGAGATAAAGTTTTAAAATATATCCGTTGGATTGGTATACCAACAGATATATTTGGGGACAATTGTTATGGGCCATTTTCTGAACATATATCCTGACTAATATTCTGGCTTTGATTGTTAATTTGTGATCAGGATACTGGGCCAGGATATTGGTAACATCCTGGTATGATATCCTGGTGTTAATTGATTTAACCACGTGCAGATTAGGAGGTGTAAGTCCCCAACGTTCAAGAAGACTTCTTCCACCAAGACTTGGGCAAATCAGTTAGATTGAAGACGTTGAACCCGAAAGACCAGGACTACAACGTTCACTTGACGAATATTCGAAGCATCCCGGTTTAATAGGATAGTTAGTTATTTTCATTTTACTATAAATAGAGTGATCGGATCAGATTAAGGCACTCACTCCTACGCACACTTTTACTCTCCAATTGCAAACAATCACTACAAACAAACACTTGTACTCGAATCATATTGTAACACCTAGTTGATCCGCATCATATCCTGCACTGTATCCTGATAATTGAAGTAATAGAAGAACAAGGCAGCTGCGATTGTCAGCTCCTGAGGTTTTGTGCCGGCGATCTAGATTGATCAAGGGCTTTTCTCGTACATCCTGTGTCACCTTTTATATTTTTGCTCATTGTTTGATCATAGATACATCTCTATATCCTGAGCCGTATCCTGAAACTGTTTTTTGCAAATAACTTGACTAGCATATTTTCAACGCACATTTCTAGCACACTACCTCACTTAACTAATTTGATCACTTAATTGCTTCGGAAATTTTTGTCCAAAACAGTGAGTAACCAAAAGGTACTAGATAAAGACACATTCACAATATGGCATGACCGACTAGGCCACCCGGGTAACATAATGATGAGGCGAATAATTAAAAGTGCAAATGGGCACCCTCTTAAGAACTTAAAAGTCTTGTTATCACAAGATTTATCATGTGCGGCATGCTCTCTAGGTAAACTCATTACTCGACCCTCACAAACTAAGTTGACACAAGAAAACCCCTCGTTTTTGGAAAGAATCCAAGGGGATATCTGTGGGCCAATACATCCTCCTTCTGGTCCATTCCGCTATTTCTTAGTCTTAATTGACGCCTCATCGCGATGGTCACACGTGAGTCTTTTAGCTACCCGAAATGCAGCATTTGCCCAACTATTAGCGCAAATCATACAGTTGAGAGCTCATTTCCCTAAAAATCCAATTAAAACCATACGAGTGGATAATGCAGGAGAATTCACATCCCAAGCTTTTAATAATTATTGTATGTCGATTGGGATAAAGGTTGAACATCCAGTAGCTCATGTTCATACACAAAATGGTTTAGCTGAATCATTAATTAAACGATTACCAATAATCGCTAGACCTCTCCTGATGAGATGCAAATTGCCATCTTCTGCATGGGGACATGCTATTCTACATGCTGTTGCACTAATCCGATTAAGACCAACTGCCGATCATGAATACTCCACATTACAGCTGGTCTTCGGAAGAGAACCAAATCTGTCCCACCTCAAAATATTTGGTTGTGCGGTATATGTACCGATATCGCCACCACAACGTACCATTATGGGACCACAAAGAAGACTGGGCATTTACATCGGTTTTAACTCCCCGTCTATTATTAAATATTTAGAACCATTAACGGGAGACATGTTTACAGCACGCTTTGCTGACTGTCAGTTTAATGAGACGGTATTCCCAGTCTTAGGGGGGATAAGACTAAAGAAAGACTGGTAACACAAGAGTTAACATGGAATGCATCATCATTATCGAATCTCGACCCCCTAAGTGGTCACAAGAGTTAACATGGAATGCATCATCATTATCGAATCTCGACCCCCGAAGTGGTCAATGTGAATCTGAAGTCCAAAAGATTATACATTTGCAAAGAATCGTAAATGAATTACCAGATGCATTCACAGACACAAATAGAGTGACAAAATAACACATACCAGCATCAAATACACCTGCTCGAGTTGAAGTAATCCCAGAACCGATTACCATACAAAGAAAACGTGGGAGACCAATAGGTTCCAAAGATAAGAACCCACGTAAACGAAAAGAGCAGAATAAATCAATTGGTGAAAACTTAGTATATGAAACCCTAGAAGAGGTAAATGTCCCAGAAGAGACAAATATAACTCCAGAGGAAAATGAAAATCCAGAAGACACACTAGTACCAAACGAAAACGAGATCTCTATCAATTATGTACAAAACAGTACAATATGGAACCGAAATGAAACACGTGTTAATGATATATTTGCATATGCTATAGCAACGGATGTAATCAATGAAAATGATTACATACCTAAAACTCTAGAAGAATGCATGCACAGAGTTGATTGGCCAAAATGGCAAGAGGCCATAAAGGCTGAGTTAGGTTCGCTTGAAAAGTGAAATGTTTTCGGACCTGTAGTCCGAACACCCATAGACGCCAAACCAGTAGGTTATAAATGGGTGTTTGCTATAAAAAGAAATGAAAGGAATGAGATTGTATGATACAAGGCACATTTTGTAGCACAAGGGGTTTCCCAAATCCCAGAAGTTGATTACGAGGAAACGTATTCTCCTGTAGTAGATGCGATATCCCTTAGATTTCTAATTGGCCTTGCAATCTCAGAAGGATTTCAAATGAGACTTATGGATGTCGTCACTGCATACTTGTACGGGACACTAGAAAATGACATCTACATGAAAATCCCTAAAGGATTAAAAATTCCCGAAGCATTAAAATCAATACCTCGAGACATGTGTGCTATAAAGCTAAAAAGATCTTTATATGGTCTTAAACAATCTGGCCGTATGGTCTTAAACAATCATGTGTGCTATAAAGATAAAAAGATCTTTATATGGTCTTAAACAATCTGGCCGTATGTGGTACAATCGGCTCAGTGAATATCTTGAAAAAGAAGGATACAAGTCTGATGTAATCAGTCCATGTGTTTTTATAAAAAGATCACTCTCAAAATTCACTATAATAGCAGTCTACGTGGGTGATATAAACATCATTGGAGCTCCCGAAGAGATAGAAAAAAACTGCTAATATATTAAAGAGAGAATTCGAGATGAAAGACCTTGGCACAACAAAATTATGTCTCGGCCTGCAGTTGGAGCATTTGCGCAACGGTACATTCATACATCAGTCAAATTACATCCAGAAGATGTTAGTACGTTTTAATATGGACAAAGCTAATCCGTTTAGCATACCCATGGTTGTCCGACCGCCAGATCCTCAAAAGGACCCTTTCCGCCCTCAAGAAGAAGGCGAAGAAGTACTTGGTCCAGAAGTACCGTACTTAAGTGCGATCGGTGCCCTTATGTATCTTGCAAATAACACGAGACCTGATATTGCATTCTCGATACATGTACTAGCGAGATACAGTTCAAACCCAACACGTAGACACTGGAATGGAATAAAACACATATTCTGATATATCTGCGAGACACAAGACTTAGGCCTTTTCTACCAGAAAGATCAAAAGTCCCAGCTTGTTGGGTATGCTGATGCTGGATATCTATCAGATCCACATAAAGCAAAATCTCAAACAGGCTATGTATTCACAAATGGTGGCACATCA
The DNA here is from genome assembly GCA_030545235.1 of Helianthus tuberosus. Lineage (NCBI taxonomy): Eukaryota > Viridiplantae > Streptophyta > Magnoliopsida > Asterales > Asteraceae > Helianthus > Helianthus tuberosus. The sequence goes on from CM060447.1 coordinate 32,432,452, forward strand.
ATTTCTTGGAAGTCAACTAAGCAAACACTTACAGCAACGTCATCAAATCATGCCGAACTAATTGCACTATATGAAGCTGGTCGGGAATGATTTTGGTTGAGATCAATGATTACTCACATACAAGAAGCATGTGGATTAGAACAGATCAAAAAGGAGTCGACAATTATTCATGAAGACAATGCTGCTTGCAAAGCTCAGATCAAAGAAGGTTACATCAAGGGTGATCGAACAAAGCACATTTCACCAAAATTCTTCTCAACATATGACTTGCAGAAAGAAGGGGAAATTGATGTTTGCCAAATCAAGTCAAGTGAAAATTTAGCTGACCTATTCACAAAATCTTTACCAAGAAACAATTTCGAGCAACTATCACACAAGATCGGTCTCCGTAGATTGAAAGATGTTTGTTGAATTCAGGGGGAGAATTATACACACTGTACTCTTTTTCCCTTAACTAAGTTTTGTCCCAAATGGGTTTTCTTAGTAAGGTTTTTAATGAGGCAGTACAACTAATCCAGTAGTATCAGTTTATTATATAGGTCCTAAAGTATCTATTTAATATCATCCTGAAGTATGTTATTAATTGTGTATAATAAATAGTAATATATATCTGAGGGGGAGTGTTATAAATACATATATACCCCCCCCCCCCCCCCCCCGATTCTCCTCCTAAGTTATTATGCTTTCAGTTACATTTTGACTAAATCATTTTATATATATATATGTGGTTGATAAATGAAAGACTATACACTTCTTATTTTTCTCTCATTTTCATATCAATTCCTAAATATTATACCTTTTTCTAGTCACTCCTATATTTACAAAATTTTCACTACTAAATGTGTCAATAGTATGTAATTGCATTTAGTACATTAAGTTTTAACAAATCAAAATGAGAAGTTACAAATTAGAATATTAAGATTTATTTTTATAAGTAATTTTATACACCTAAATTCTATATAACTTTGTATTTGTAAGAATTTAAACTCACATCGTTTTTTAAAGAAAAAAAGCTATATTATTGGATCACTAGGTAGGATATAGATGAATCACTCAAATGTTTACAAAGTTACAACCGGTTGGAAGCTACAATTATAAGAAAACAATAGATCCTTCATTTACTCTACAATTTCAATCTAGAGAATGTTATTCAAAACTATTGGTTAATTATAAAAATGTATTTAATAACTATCATCAAGAAATATTGAAATATACAATATTATTTAATATCAGGTTCTATTTAAAAAATACTAGTTAGGCATTTGTTTGTGATTTTAATGTCAGCAAGTCTTTTTGGTTGATCATGACGAACTTTTGTTAATACTAGAAGAAAGCTAAATAAACAGTAATACAACATAGGAGGTGTGGAGTATAGGATCCTTCTATACTATACATATTTCGGGTACCTAGCAACCTCAAGGGTTCTTGGGACGAAGCCCCATAGAGATGTGAGTTCCACTGGTTGCACCGCCCTTGGGGTCCAAGGGTAGAGCCATTGGTTGTTTCGGAATTAGATGGTTATGGAAAGTTACATAATTGGTTGTCGGTTGTAACTGATAATTGATGTTAAGCTACGATTAATATTAGTGGTAACTGATATGAGCATAACGTGTAGGATTTAGTAGAAAAAATAACTAGGTTATGGCAAAATGACATAACGTGTAGTATTTGGAACATTAAGTACAAAACTCATTAATTTTAAAGATAAAATATACCGCTTAAAACTTGGTATAAAGATAAAGAACAAAACTTGTAATTTACTCTTAATGTCCACTATGACACTTGAATGTTCAACCTTACGGAGAAGGTCACCACTTTACACAATTTGATACTTTACAAAATCGACATTTAGCCTCTAATAAATTCATCGTAGGAAACCTTTTCTTTCTCTAAATATAACAGATTTATAATTATTTGTAAGTGTGCCATTTTCGTAAAATAATGTTTAAACTTTGACCATTTATTGTTATTTGTAAGTGTGTCATTTTTGTAAAATAATGTTTAAAATTTGACCATTTATTGTGTTTTTTAAACGTTTTCATCTAAATTTATCACATACTGTATAGTTTAAACTAAAGGCATAATTCTAACTTAAAGTTAGATTGTGTACTGGCATTACACGTCTCATCACTCTCAAATATGGAATCGTACTTCATATTGTGACATAGTATCAGTTCAAAATAACATGAATAGTTATCTAAACAAATAGAAAATGACGTCATACTGCTGGCCAGAATATAGTAAAACAAAGACCGTAATTTGAATGTCATCTTGTCAGCAATAACTTTACTTCACTCTCTTGTTATATGGGACTAATAATTCAAGCTATTTTGTACCTCTCTTTTCAGAAAAATTCTTCATCTTGCTTTATATTAAAAGATAGTGTAGATGCACATCAAATTTAGAACTGTTAATATGAAGCTTTCATTCCATTCTTAATGTTAAGTTTGGATGTTCTCCTTAAGAATACAAGGAACCATAACGTACCGGAGTTACTAGAAACATATATACGAGAAAGATCTGATGTGTCAAATAGTAAATATATTTGTCAAATACCTTGATACAGATGCACTTAGGTAGTGCTCATTTCACATAATGGAATGGAATCTTGATGAAATTGGAATGTTAATTTCACTCCTTATTTTGTTGGTTTCAACAAGAAAATGAATTGAAATTGCACAACATAAGGAAGGGAATGTATATTCCAATTCCATCCAAATTTCATTCCATTTTGCAAAACAAACACTCCTAAATTACAAATCAAATTTCAATTTCTGCACGAATTCTCATTCCAATTCCATTACAATCAATGAAACGAACACTACATTATATTCTACACAAATATCCCAAACTAATGAATTAACAAAAGAATTCAAAAGTGACTCAACAAGAAAGTGGGCAGAATGTGACACTTCGGGTTTTCCCGAACAACCTTATTGTATAATACCGTGATATAAAATCATTAAATGAAAGTATGTGTATTTTGTGAGTTCTTATTTGTGTTATATATATTACGTGTAATTTATACATGTGCAAAAATATGTGACTCGAAACCAACGGTTCCGACTCAAGACCACCCGGTCTTGACTCGAGACCTACTGACCCGCAAACAAGTGGGTCGCCCATCCACATAACCTGGCCCAATCCTCCCTTAGGCCCACTCGAAACCCATTAGGGTACACCACCTTGAAGGGTATAAAACCCCTAAATATCGGCCGATATTCCTTTTGTTCTTGGACATCAATCATTCCCACAATCACATCACACAAATCCCTAAAACATTCCCTATCCATTTTCTCTTTCCCTCATCCATTCTCTCTCTAAAAACCCTAACAACATCATCTCATCTCATCTCATCCTCTCGGACCAAACCGGCAGCAAAACAAGGACTCTCGGATCAGCCCGTGATCATCACTCGGGGGCTTCTTTCATCAATCCTACATACCTTCACACCTCTGATTTCGAACTGGTTAGTGCATTATTTTTTGCAAGAATCTTTATGTAACACCTCGTAAAATCACGGCCAATATTGTAAAGACACGTGTCATGGACTTTAAACGTGTAAAGGATTGATTTCGAGGGACTAAAATTGTCAAACAATGTAAATATGTAAGTAAAAGGGATCCAAAGTGTCAACATGCCATTCTTGAGCCTCTAATTGATCTCACACAACGTTCGTATTCTTTAATGAATAATTTGTCGAACTTAGAAACTCGTTTGTGCTCAAAATAAGGATCTTACGAAACATAGAGGTTAAAAGTGTCAACATGTTAAAAGTAACCTCTGAGTGACCTTTTAACGATCCCAAAAACATTGTAATGATTATATATTTTGCTCTCAAGAATAACGGATATTAATTTTGTGGAGTTTCGAAGAAAACAAGACTTTTTGGGTGATCGTTCAACTAACCGGGAGCTTAACGGAGTTAGTTTATGACCCAAGGTCGTTAAAAGTTAACTATGGGGGTCCAAAATGCAATAAATGGAACTTAAATAAAGTTTAAATGGACCAGGGACTGAAATTGCAAAGTTGCAAAAGTGTTTACCGGAAATAGCCCTCCACGCGGGCCGCGTAGACCCAAGGCCAACTCTTACGCGGGTCGCGTAAGAGTGCTAGATGCAGAAAATGTGGACAGTTGAATGTATAACCAGTTCCACCGCCTTTGCATGCTTGTTTTTGATTCCAGGGACTGAGCCAACAGATTTTCATGCATAGGGGACACCTGGAATCATCAGAAATCAGTTGTAAGGGCAGGTGGATCAATCTTGAAGCTCTAGAAATCCTATATAAGGGCTCTTGTATTCACTTGTTCATTTGCACAATTCAAATTTCTTCATATTGCTTTCTCTGGAGCTTCCTGGAGTTCAAGCAAGTTTTCTTAAGTTCCAAATTCGTGCTAAGGACCATTGTAAGTGTTCTTAGCTCCTTAAGTTCAAGTTTTATTAGTTTAATTACCAAAAGTCAAAGCCATCGTAACTAAGCTTTGACTTAGTGATTAATCACTAATGGTCCAGCCATTATTCGAATTAAAAGTGGCTATGAGTTGGTAATTATGTAGATAATAAACCCTTAAAAGGGCACCTACTGATTCTCACTCTAACTTGGTCAATTGTCAGGTCAAACTTAATATTAAAAAGTCAACAGAAGCTATTTTTGCAAATAAATTCATAACTGATAATGTAGAAGTTAAGGAACATGTTTTAATACTAAAATAACTTGGTAAATAATGTAAGAACATGTCTAAGCATGTTCAACCCGACAATTCTGAGTTTAGGCTCGGTTCGGAACCGAAAGTCGCAAAAGTAGACTTTTGCTTTGACTTTCAGTTCTGATCCGATTTAGCTTAGTTTAGATATTCCTTAGGGTTCCATTAGGACCATATTACATGTTAGTATAACCCTCTGAGATTATACAATATAGTTCCTTTGTAATCCGAATCATTTGCATGTTTCCGTTAAATGCTTAATTGTTGACCATTATGCCCTTTTGATATAAAAACGAGATTTTTGAAAATGTGAGAGGACAAAAACCTTTATTACTAATTTATAAGCACGTCCTAAAAATTTGACATCAGTTTGTGGTATAAATTAGGAGTTATGCTCAATATCGTAAATTGAAGCCTTTCTATTAATTAAACGGCATTTTCAGCATAAAACCTATTTAAACCCAAATTTTGACATCAAACATTTTACCCACTGATGTAATATAATATTTAAGGATTTTTGGTAATTTTTATTGAATCTTAAACTGATTATATTATTGAGTTTTAAAGTAAATTCGATATTGACGAAATTGCCCTTTTCTTGGATAAAATGAGTTTTACATAACATTTTGATGCCAAACCTTTTGCTACTGATTTCATATGTTTAATAAAATATTTTTAGCGTTATAAACTGAACAAAAACTCAGATTTCTTTAAATAACCCGAAAATCGTCAAATACCGACTTTTACGCTTTTTAAACGCATAGTTTAGATAAAATTATATTTAACACCTAAAACTCATTACCTACTGATATTATAAGTAAATTTTTATACTTTAACAGTAAGTAAAAGTTTTGAAATCATATTTCCAAATTTGACTCTTAAAAGCTTATGTGAAATGACTAAAGTGCCCTTTCGATGCATAGTTTGGCCATAAATAATAAATTTCACATATATGCAATATTTTACTGATCATTTAAGACCAGAACCTCAGATTGTCATTTAACCTCTTTTATAATCTTTAAAATGACCAAAATACCCCTACAGGGCTTAAATTGATTTTAAATTCGTTTTGGGCATAATGGAAGGTATCCTACTGATATCATAACACATTTTAAGTATATTAACTTAGGGAACCTGTACATGACTCATTTGGTTACCAGTTATGCATTTTTCGCGTTCGGTGCGGTTTATGTGACTAGTTTGCATAAATTGACCGAAACGGGTCAAACCTTATCATTTTTACCTAAAAATCCATAATGTGTTTAGTTTACCCATGTTATACAAGTCTTCATACTTGTCGGGTCTAAATCACATTCTAATCCAGTCTTCGCTTAATCTTGCGTTTTGAACCTTATACCTTTCTTTAAAACTAACCGGTCTAAGTTTAAACTTAAGTAAGACCCGTTAGGAATCTAATAGGTTATTAAAACCTTCATTCCAGATAGGAGCCCAGTAAAAGATATTTGCACTTGCTGATTGTTATACGGCTGAGATAAATTTGTATTTTTGCTCAGGTAAATACTTTTAACTTATTTTCCCTTATACGGGCTTGGGGTACGGTATATAAAATACCGCTTGGTCGGGTATTGAATCTTTAATCGTATGAAGGTTAAATCATTGACATAACCCGTTACTCTGTTTTGTTTGTTTTAAGCCTTTGGGGGGGGGTTAATGTCCATGCCCTGGATATCCTCGGCTCATTCATTGAAATGGCCACGACCTAAGCACGGGGTGTAGGCATACACCTGCCAGTGTGTATGTAAAATGATATACCTGCTTGTTCGAGAATAAATCGCCGTGGGTTATATTATGTGGTGTGTCTATTAATCTTTAACCCGATATTTCTAACCCGGGCTACTGGACGTATAACAAACATATAATTCTTTTACAAGATTATTTTTAAATAATTATCCCAAGTTATAAAAGAATATTTGTGCCTTGTGCATTTAAATCAATTTTCATAAAACATTTTTCAAAAGTGTCGGTTAATTGTATTTACCAGTGTAAACTGACGTATTTTCCAAAAAGGTTAAGTGAAGGTACTAAGCGAAATGGGCTGGCTACTCCTAGTATCAATAAAGAGTCTAGCAAGCTTTAGATGCTTAAAAATCTGTTGAACAATTATCTTCTTTTGTTTTGATCCGCCTGTGGATCCTTTTACATTTCGTTTATAATATTTATGTTACTTTCGAATTGGTTTGTATAATTATTACTTTTAGACTTTCGCTGTGCATTGAACTGTGATTGTTTGACTATGATGATATCAACTACGTCACGATACTCCCCACCAGGCCCACCGGAAAGACGTGGAAATATCGTGGTGTGACACTTTAAGTGATTAGAGATGCATAATGGGTGTTACTTGTTTTGAATGATTGAGATGAATAATGATGTGCAACTGTTGATGTTTTGATGTTCCTTGCTATGTTGATATGCAACCTGTTTTGATGATAATGTATGATACAAACATGATTTAGAATGAGAAATGTTGGCTGATCATATGATTGATGCAACTACTAAATTGATTGGTGGCATGATAACATTTGGAACAACAATCTGATATTATTACAATGATGTATTCATGAGATTGATAATATAGTGATAGGGTTATAATGTCTAGGATGAATATGTTAGTTGAATGTGAAAACCCTAATGAAGAACTGTTTGAAGATGTGATGAAAATATTTGAAATATGTTGAATTGATTTGATTTAACGAATGTACGGTACCTGAAAACATGTTTATGAAATCCGATTGGTTCGTACAAATCTGGATAAGGGTTCTAGAAACAACAGCATGGATTGCGAGTCTAGATCATGAGGTTTCGACTCGAGACCTCCACGTGACAACTCGAAACCAGACTACACACTTTAGGAGTCGAGACAAGCTTGGTTGCGACTCGAGATCTCCCGATCTGGACTCACAGCCTGACTCGAGACCCCGGGGGTTGCGACTCATATATGCATAACTCGAGACCTTCTGTTTGCGACTCGGAATCTCATGGTTGCGGCTCGAGACCTCTTGTTCTCGAGTCGAGACCACACGGTTTCGACTGGACTACTTTACTTAGTTATTGGGCCGCACAAATTGGTGTTATGCTTCTGGATTGTGTTACTGTTGTTGTTTAACTGTTCATGTGTTAGGATAGGCCCAATACCATATATGTTAGTAGGACATGCATGCTATGTGTTAGATACGTGTAGGATATACGTGAATTATTTGTACCCAAACCTGACCTATACTGGTAACCATAATAGGATGTGGTTGACCAGCAAACCCAACCAAGTAAACTGTTTGCCGAGCAAACCAAGGTGAGTTCACAACTTTTCTAAAAGCATGCGTTCCCGGTGGTTGGGAAACAGAACAAACAACGCTACCTCCTTGTGTGGGGTACATACATACTTTCTCCCTTTGTGCGGGACATACAGTTAATTACTATTTATATTAGATGCAACAAGTGTACTAAACGAAACTCTATCACAAAAGTCCCCACTTACATATACCGATTAGTCGTCGGGGCCTGGCAAACGGGTTATTAGTTGATAGCCCTATTTAGGTCTCACCAGACTCACACCGTGCCTGGATAGGATCGGTCGTGAACTAATAGACTCTGGCAAACCGTCAATGATGATAGACATTGACAAACGGGGCACACTACGGAAACGTACGGTCGCAAGGATTCAGTATAACACAGTTTAGTAGCTTACATATGGGGTAGCTTCCCATCGCATGATATAAATGAGTAATTTAACTACTTAAGCAAGTTTTTGGAATTAAAACTGGACAAACTCGTGAACTCGCCAACTTTATGTTGACAACCTACTGCATGCTTTGCAGGTACTCAGTGACTTTAGAGCTTGCTGCTTGGGGAATTGTAGGTGTCGTCTTAACCCATGTGTTGGGTTCTTTAATAACGAATTATGAACTTATGTTTGAACTATTCTACTTATGCTTCCGTTACTTACTTAAAGTGTTGCTTTGAACTTAAAAACTTTTGGACTTAAACTATGGTAGTCACTAATCATATTGGTTGGTGAACTATATTCTTATTATCTTGATTGTTCAGTATGATTGGTGGCTGGATCCTGGTCAGTCACACGCCTCGCGGTAGTACTCTGCATGTTGAAATTGAGGGTGTGACACAGAAGCTTTTAAAGTCGATCATTGTTTAACAAAAAAAATGGTACGGTAGGTCTTGAGGGGTAGTTTGTAGGAGATCTTTAAATTTTTAAATTCTAAGGATGTTGATGATTCCTTCATTACTCACAATCATACATATACGATACAGAAGCCAATTTACCAGAGTAAATTGCGTTGTATTGGAATTTATAACTGCATCACAAACTAGTGTCATATCGGAGACCGTTAGGATAATGTTGTCAACATAGATAAGTAAATAAATAATCTATTTCCCTTTGTTGTAGACGAATAGAGATGTATCATTTACAGTACTTCAAAATCCACATTTTATTTTGTAGTGTGCAAACCAGTCGTATCATGCCCGTGGTGCTTGTTTCAACCCATAGAGAAACTTTCTTAAACGGCACAAATGCTTTGGACGAGATGAGTCGGTAAATCCCGGTGGTTGAAACATGTAAATCGTCTCATTCAAATCTCTGTGGAGAAAAAAAATTTTCACATCGAGTTGATGAATTGGCCAACTTCGTGAGACGGCTAGACTTAAGACGGTGCGAATGGTGGTTGGTTTGACTATTGGGCTAAATATCTTGTTGCAATCGATTCCCACTTATTGGCTTTTACCATTAATAATCAACCTAGCCTTGTAATGTTCAAAAGACCTGTTTACATGAAACTTATGTCTAAAAAGCCATGAACACCTAATGATGTTATATAGAAGCTCCCATGTATTATTATCCATGAATACCTTATATTCTTTGGTCATAGTCGCATGCCAATTTGGATCGAATAAGGATATTTATATGAATCTAGAATGGGTGAGAAAGAAGTAGTGTGAAGATTAAGTGGTTGCCGACGTTTTGTAATGCCCACACGTAATCGAGTGACCATTGGGTGCATCAGTGGAGGTGGTGGTGGAGGAGATGGCAATAGGTGGAGTGGGAACTGTGAGTTCGGGTTCTGGTTCAGAGTAGGTGACCGATTTGGTGATGGGGTATGTTAGGGGGGTCCTTGGTGATTAGCGGTAGTAGCATTGTGTATAGGAGACAAAAGAGGGTTGTTTGGGTTATTGGGTGAGTGAGGTGAGGATTGTGGTTGAATTAGAGTATGGGCCAAATGAGGAGTGTTAAGTGATGGTTGGGCCGGTTGGGTTTGTTGGTAAATAAGAGGTGAGGGGTTAACAAGAAAGGTGTAGTCATGATTGGAATTTTGTGACATTTCAGAGAAGAGAAAACAAGTTTCGTCGAATGTTACATTTTGTGACAAAATAACCTTTCCACTTGATGTGTGACAACCGTGTTCTGTAATCGTCGTATAATGTAAAACAATGTCAATTATCAATAAAAAAATGTGCTTTGGTGTTATTATATGTGTTTTGGTGTTATTATGTGTGTATTTGTGTATTTGTGTTTGATGATTTTACGATTTGATTCGATTCCGATTTCAAGCTTTAAATCGCTTTCTGGAAGGTTATACGCAAACTGGTGCGTAAACGTAGTCACTTTAATATGAAAAACACTCTGGAATAGTGAAATAGGCTTAACATACCTTAAATAACCTCCACATAACTTAGAAATAAGTTTTGGATGGTTTGGTGTGTTGAAATCAAGTTTGTTCGATCACATGGACTAATTGTGTCAAACTGTGAAACTATATCGATTTGTATAGTAACGAACATTCCGGAACTTGATCATAAGTTAAACATACCCTAAATATCCTATACATAGCTTAGAAATAGGCTTTTAGGGGTTCGGTATGCTAAAATAAACTTTATTGATCAATAGGGACTAAAAGCGTCAAAAAGTGCACAAGTTTGCATTTTCGCGCATATCTTACGTTCTGAATATATCCGGACATCCAAAAATTTATGTAATCATTAAAATATTTTATTTTAGTGATTGGCTTGATAAAATTCCATTCATCGCGTAATTTGGATCGTTTTTGCGTTCGTTACGACTTTCGTCGTAATTAACCGAATAACGCAACCGTACAACCAAACGAACCGACATCTGAGATATTTTTTAGCATGTTTTGAGTTCCCTATACTTTAACATCATTTTAGAGCCTTGAAATGAGGTTAACGGGGTTTAAACGCATCGAAAAAGGCCTTAAACATGTGCAGGGACCATTTATGCCATTTTGCAAACTTTTCTAGAACTGGCACCTGGTGGCGCTGCGCCACCAGCATCTGTCTCTGCCGTGGCGCGACGCGAGCACCTCATCTGGGCAGAAACTTCATTTTTGCAACAGCAGGTCCATTTTCAACACTTAACTTGAAGTTTAGGGGCTATTTTGTAACATTTTCAATACCGTTTGCTGGTTTTGGGGCACCCCTAGTATTCCAAAACCATGTGCCATATGTGTACGGTCCAGATTGATGCTCGTTTATCGAGGAACGATCTTAACGGTTCTTGGTTTTCTATAAATAGCAACACCCACTTCACTCTCAAACTCACACCTTTGAATCTGAATTGGTTCTCTAAGTTGATGTGTTTATTACTTCATACCTGAAAATATTCGGATCAAAGCTTCCGTTCTTGGACCCGTTGTAAGTCCTCTTTCGTTCTCTTATGCGTTTTTAGCACAAAAGTCAAACTCTGTTTGACTTTCTGCATTGACCAGTTTATGGTCAACACAAAGTTCATTTGAACTTTGCAACGTGAGCGTAATCACGATGGTTATAGTCCCTTGTGACTATACTTACTGATTACCACGTTGACTAGGCATAGTGACGAGTCGTAGTTTCGGCCAAAATGCGTATTTGTGCGTATTTTGTAACCAAACTACTCTTGGGTATCAAAACCGTTTGTTTTGATATCAAAACCTATTTTCTAACTTAACTAAACATGTCTTAAGATGTTTAGCTCGTCACTTTTAGTTTAGTGCTTGTGTAGAGTCGTAAGTCAAGCGGACGAAACACCCGCTTAGACTTTCGAACTCGACCCGTTTAGTCGATCATTAGGATCCGACCAAACATGTTTAGTGACCATAGTTGCATAGGGAATAACCTTCCGAGGTTATACCTTATGGTCACTTAGGTTTAATTAGTTATATGATAGGTAGTTTATATGCCTTAGGTAAATGACCAAAATGCCCTTTTCATGCATAATTGATAATTAAGCATATGTAACATAAACTTTTGTCATTTAATCGATTATGCAACATGTTAGGCATATAATACTTGTCATAGGACTAATTAGACGTCTCGAACGCGCATCTGCGCGAACGACGTGTTAAAGTAGCATAAGATACCTTAATGGGTCGCATTGGGTCGAAAGCACTTAGGTTAGGTTCCGATCTAGAATGTAGACTTTGTTAAACCATATCACATGAGTTCCAACACTCATTTGGTTTACAAGACCTCATTTTATCCGATCTTCCGATTGAGGTATCAATTTATTTACTAGTGATTCGATTACTAGGTGCCGCTTGATTTCTTTGGTTTACTTGAGTTTGTTGAAGTTCTATTGATTGAGGATACTTTGCACTTCAAGTGAGTACATAGTTCCTCTATTTTACTGTTTTCAATTGTTTTGGGGTGATTCATATGTATCAAAATGATTTTCGATATTTTAACGATGGTTTCAAAAACGATTAAGATGGTTTATACTAAACTAATAACGATTTTGATAATGTGAACGAACTTGTTGGTTGTAGTTACATAACGAATGACATTCATTAATTTTGGCCGAACCGACTAATATTAGGTTATGGTACCATAGGATCTGACAAATCCCGTTATCAGACTGCACCCATGGTTATGTGTGGGTTAGGTGGGTAACGACTGAATCTGTGATTATTAATTTACCCTTTGGTGGTTTGTTAATGCGAGAAGCGAGATAGTCGAGTCACGAAGGTTTGAATGTTATTAGCGAGACGACCAAAAATAGTTTTCACAATTAAAACGAGGATAATTTAAACGATTTAGACGAGTTAACGATTTGGAAACGATTTGAACAAGATTAAACGAGTTGGATAAACGATTGGTTTTTGGTTGAGTGTTTAGATAACGGGACGGGTGTAATGTGGTGAAAACATGGTAGATACGCCGCTGGTACTTCTTATATATAAGTGTTTTCAACATATTACATCCCGTGACATTATTTAGTTCACTTGGGTAAACGATTTTAAAACGATGTCACATAACGATGTTTTCGAAAGGATATAAACCATACGAGTTTTATTAACGAGTTAATACGAGATGTTTTACAATTTGGTTTACTAAAACAAATGTTTTTGGGTTAAGAATCATGGCTACGAGGTTTTATAAATTATAACCCGCTTGATTTGAGTTGGTTGACTTCGTTGCAATATTTTACTCTTTTCAAAACAGGGTTTTTAATAAGGTATTGCAACATGTAAACTAGCCATGAATCCGACACTCTTATAAAACCTATGTGCTCGCCAGCATTTCTTTGCTGACTTTGTTTTTACATATGTTTCAGGTGTTGTTGCTTGATGTTGATTGCTAGGATGCATGAGTCACATAGGACCTGGACGAGGCCTTAGTGACATAATAATAGTGATAGTCGATATGTAACTTGTTTGTTTCATGTTAAAACAATGTAAATTACTTGATGAATAAGTGAAACGAAACTCTTTGTATTCCATGGTTGTGAAGCAATAATTCTGCCACAACACTCCCCGACGTTTCCGCCACGGTTTGTTGTTTTAACGTGGTCGGGGTGTGACAGAAGAGTTGGTATTAGAGCCAATGGTTATAGGGTATTAGGTTATTAGTAATGCTTTGACCTAGACTATAACTTTCTAGGACCCCAACGTAAGTTTTCTGCGTTTAGATTTAAAAAAAAGCGTCAGGTACCCTTAGGTGATAACCACAACGAGAACACAAATTTCGAATCTGCTTCGAAAATTAATCATCCGTTCTAGGATGATTTATTACTAGGTTTTGAACCCTTCCAGTTTGACTCATATTTGGCTTGGTGCCTTCTGAGTTTTCAAAATCTCGTCAAAGTTTGGGTCTAAATAATGTGAACACGTGCAAACTGGAAGAATGAATGCATGTACCCTGAGTTTTCTGTCTAAGGCTAGAGTGTTCGTACAAATCCACATAATCGGACCAGTCACTCTTACCTGGGAACTCTTGGGGTGAGTGTTCACTTATAGGCGAGCATGTTTTCGCGATACATTATTTTGACTCATTTACTTTGATTAGTCACTGTGTGTCGTTTGTTTGTTCGAGGTAACGAACAAACGATCGCCTTCCTTGTGTTTTGTAGATACCTCTTTTGTTTCTCCTAAGTGTCGACCTCACTCGTTTCTAATATTTCCTTTTAGACAATGCCTCATCGACGTGATGCACAATATTTTACTGCTGAAGAAGTCGCAGCCCTTGTCTCTCAGCAAATGGCTGCTGTGCTTCCAGGCGTTGTGACCCAAATCCACGAGTTATACAACAACAATAATGCACAGTGTAATTTCAAGAATTTCAATTCTTCTAAGCCATTGAAGTTTTCTGGGTCGCAGGGAGCAACTGCGTTCCTTCAATGGTTCGAGAGTATCAAGAGCACATTCAGACATGTGTAGTGTCCGAAGGGGCATAGGATTGAATTTGCATCAAGTGTGTTTGAGAAGCGTGCTCTTACGTGGTGGAACGGAGTGATGCGTGATAGGGGTGCCGAAGTGGCATTGGCACAAACATGGGAAGAGCTTCGAGCTTTCATGATGAAAGAGTTTTGTCCTCGTCACGAAATTCGAGCTTTGGAACGAGAGTTTGACGATCTAAAGCAAGATGGGGGATAACACCGTGCATATACAGATCGTTTTGAGGAGCTCAGTCTTTTGTGTCCTACTATGGTTACCCCGTTGGAGAAAGCGATAGAAAGGTATATCGATGGTTTACCGATTCCATACAGGATATTGTGACTGGCATTAATCCTACTACTGTTCGTCACGCGATCGAGTTGTCTGCTACCCTGATTGAATCTCAAGTCAGGAATGGTAAACTTACCCGCAAGGGTGATAAGAAGAAGTCGACCAATTCTGTCAAGGATAAGGGTAAGGGTAAGAAAGGTGAGTCGTCGAAGAAGTCGAGAAAGCGAAAGGGTGCTCAGAATTTTGCAGTAACAGCTCAGAACCAACCAGCTCAACCGCCTGCGAAGAAAGCGTATGCTGGTACCGCACCTCATTGTGCTCGCTGCAACGGTCATCATGTTGCACAACAAGCTTGTAAGCAATGCACAACGTGTGGTAAACTTGGACATCTGGCCAACATTTGTCGTCTGGGTCAGAATCAGGTTGCTCAGGTTCCAGCACAGGTTCAGGGGAATGCTACTAGATTCCCACCGAGTTCATGTTTCAATTGTGGAGAGTTTGGTCACTTCCGTAACAACTATCCGAGATTGGTGAATGCAAATGCGAATCCGAACGTGAATGTCAACGTGAATGTGAATCCCGCTCGTGGGCGAGCATACAATCTGAATGCAAACGAGGCGAGGGCTGACAACGAGGTTGTCAATGGTATGTTTCTTGTTAACAATCGACCTGCATCTATTCTTTTTTATTCTGGTGCCGATAGAAGTTTTGTTTCATTATCATTTGAGCCTTTGCTTGCGACACCTAGAACTAAACTGAGGAAACCCTTATCTTTCAAAATTTCTACTGGTAAACCTCGTGTTCTCAATTCTGTTATTCGTGATTGTCAGTTAAACCTTGATGACCATCTTTTTCCTATTGACCTCACACCGATGCAACTTGGGAGTTTTGATATTATCATAGGGATGGATTGGTTAACCAAACATCATGCTGAGGCAGTTTGTTTTGATAAGATCGTTCGTATTCCTCTTTCGTCTGGCGATGTTCTTGAAGTTCGTGGCGAGAAACCTTCAGGTGGATTGAAGCTTATGTCGTGTACAAAAGCCCAAAGTTATTTGCGAAAAGGATATGTTGCTTTTCTGGCACATATCACCGAGGAGAAAGGCAAGAGCAAGAGTATTCAGGATATTCTGATTGTTCGGGATTATCCAGAGGTGTTTCCCGATGAACTGCCTGATTTTCCTCCAGTTCGTCAAGTCGAGTTTCATATTGACCTTGTACCCAATGCCAACCCGATTACGAAAGCACCTTATCGTCTTGCACCGTCGGAGATGCAAGAGTTATCGAAACAGCTTCAAGAGTTATCTGATAAAGGATTCATCCGTCCGAGCTTTTCACCATGGGGCGCTCCTGTCCTCTTTGTGAAAAAAAAGAAAGATTGATCTTTTCGAATATGTATCGATTATCGTGAGCTTAATAAGCTTACCATCAAGAATCGATATCCCTTGCCTCGAATTGATGATCTCTTCGACCAGCTACAAGGTGCTTCATGCTTTTCCAAGATCGATCTGCATTCTGGGTATCATCAACTTCGTCTTCTCGAAGAAGATATTCCCAAAACTACTTTCCGCACGAGATATGGGCATTACGAGCTCACTGTCATGCCTTTTGGTTTGACGAATGCCCCAGTTATCTTCATGGACTTAATGAATAGGGTATGTAAACCTTATTTAGACAAGTTCATCATTGTGTTCATCGATGATATTCTCATTTATTCAAAGTCTCGAGCCGAGCACGAGCAACACCTTCGCTTAACATTGGAACTCCTTAAGAAGGAACAACTTTTTGCTAAATTCTCCAAGTGTGAATTTTGGCTTAAAGAAGTTCAGTTCTTGGGTCTTATAGTCAACGAGCAGGGTATTCATGTAGATCCATCCAAGATTGTCGCAGTTAAGGATTGGAACACACCGACAACACCTACAGATATTCGATCTTTTCTTGGTCTTGCTGGATATTATCTGCGTTTCATTTCGAATTTCTCGAAGATTGCGGTTCCACTCACTGCTTTGACTCAAAAGAATAAGCTTTTTGAGTGGGGACCTAAGCAAGAAGAAGTGTTTAAAACGCTAAAACAAAAGCTTTGTGATGCTCCTGTTCTATCTTTGCCCGAGGGAAATGATGATTTCGTTGTCTATTGTGACGCATCGAATCTAGGACTTGGTTGCGTTCTTACGCAACGAGGTAAAGTCATAGCTTATGCGTCTAGACAGCTGAAAATTCACGAGAAGAACTACACGACTCATGATCTTGAGTTAGGAGCTGTGGTTTTCGCGCTTAAAATTTGGAGAGAGAAAAAATACTCAATTTTAAAGACAAACCCCTGCCCCCTGTTGATGAGCAACTGCTGTGGACAACCTTTTGGACCCTAGTCAACAAACGGATAGCTTCTGGAGCTAGGGAGCCAAAGGTGTCGAAGGCGAAGGGGACAAATGCATGTTGGTTATCAGCACATGCTTTAGCGTGTTTATTCACCGTTTTAGATTCCGCTTTCCTTATAGCCTGTCCTGCTACAAACCCGCTTTCCCTTAAACCAGCTAAGGGGGAGACTCCTGTGAGATCCACACAAGCATGTTTCCCCCCCCCCCCCCCCAGCCAAAGACGAGCAGATCCGCTGGTCTCAATGTAGATCTCCCTTCCATCGGATCTGTAAGGAAATTCACAGGGGCCTCCTTCTTGGCAGAAATCCCCGCTCTCCTCAAGATGTCCCCCAAAACATCTCTCACCCAGTCGTGCCGATATTTGAAACCAGGAAGCTCCTTACAATGAATAGCATGCTCCCCGATATTTGAATATCGTTGTTGGTTTAGAATAGGTTACTTGAATGGTCAAGAACGAAACAACTCAAGATGTAAATTCAACTTCAACATCAATATAAAGACATCACTAGGTCTAGTATACATGTTAGTCCCTCTATTTTAAGATAGTTTAATCAACAAAATTTTAGCCCCTCAACTTTGCTAATAGCAAGTTTAGTTCATCTACTTTAACACAGCTTTTATATTCCTTTGTTTTTCTCGTTTTAACCGACCAGCTTTCGCACGTATGGTGGTTACATGTGAATTTTCTTTTCCCCATGATTCTAAGTTATCTCTTTAAGTTGTTATACCGAGTGTCAATACTATACTAATAATCAAATTCTCACCGCAATGCATGGTCGTTAAAAAAAAATAGTTAGTATCATTTCAAACTAAAGATAATATATACGTTAATGGTTAGCAATAATATAATAAATATAATGCCATCACATAAAGTTATTTAACTCTTATCTAACAAATAATTTCAAAAATTTTCAAGTGTCACAACCGTATTTATTATCAAATTTATGTTATCTTTCAAAAGTCTTTTACAATTATTTATTTATTTATGTTTATTTTTAAGTTTCTTTTACAATTATGGTTGGCATTATTTAAAAAAAAACAAACTTTACCATAAAATCGAGTATTTTTTTCTCTTTAATTTTGAAAAAATGACTTCTAAGTCAATTTTAGGTAGCGTTATTATCATATAAGTTGTGTAACTATTTATGTCCGTAATTATAATATAGTTTGCGTAATTATTAGTATAAATTGCATAGTTATAAACATTTTTCTCCTTTATACAGTTTTTACTTATTTAACATGAGATTCTAACCTAGTTTAATTATATTAATAAAAACAAAAAAAAAATTGTTAGTTTTATTTCATTGCTCGATCTCATGAAATATAAAGTTTGACTTAATAAAAATCTGATTAAAATATATGTATTTACAAAAAGAAATGAAAAGGAAAAGGTAATAAAAGAGGTGTCCAAAAATGGTGTGGTCGTACAAGGAAATAAATGGAGAATCCAGAGAAAGGTAAACAACCAATCAGAAACCGAAAACACATCTGGAGCTTATCATTGTCAGACTAAAAAGTCATTCTTACCATGGGACCCATCCATCCAACCATCTCACTTTTTTTCAAACGGTTAACAAAATCAATCTCGAGAAGCACCCATTGAACTAAACGGAGTACTCCGAGAGTAACCCGAGTCCACCATCAATTTCAGGGAAACCCGATAATCCACCCGCCCGTAGGCAGGACGGTGAAATTACCGGTAAAACCCGTTTGGCTCAAGGATCGAACTCAGGTTTCCATGTGTCTTCTATCATTGTCCACCAATGCCTCACTCTGCACTAAGTGGGAGTTAAACTTGCATCTCTCGAGAGAAATTCAAACTTTCAACCACTTGATCTAGAGATCGATAACCCAACCATCTCACTTTTATTCTTTATTTTTTTAATCTAATTTCACTTAAATTAAAAAAAAAAGTATTTTTTTAAGAAAATGACAGAAAAAATTGAAAATATTTTAAAACAAAAATACTAATCCATGCAATAAATGCTCCATGTAACAAATTTTAGAACATGTGTAGTGGAGAGCATAAATGAAGGCCTCACTTATGGACATTGTGTGACACGTGTTATCCTAGTCAGCAAATAGGCGTTATGGGGCGTTTTTCACAAATGGACGTAGTGTGATAGTGCCCAATAATGTCCAATCAATGATTAACCAATTATTAATTTTTTTAAATTAAAACTAATAAAATTCATTAAATAAAAAAATTACATTGTTAAAATAAATAAAAACCGAAATAAAAAAAAATTACAATGCTAAAAAAATAAAAAATAAACGAAAAAAAATAAATAGCTCTTAATCTAGAGTTCGTATTTTTTGACGGATTTGTTGCCGACGCATCTGGGCTAGGATCAACGCGTCGCCAGTGGGATGGTCGATGGGTTTAGACAAAAATTCGATATCTTTATCCATTTGCCTCGACTTTTGTATCGCGACAAACTTTTTGTTTTCGGTGTTTCTTTCTTCCATAGTTTGTAAACTGCTATGACCGAGATCTCGAATGTCTTGTAGGCGTCAGCTCATCTCTTCTAAATCTTACTTCATTATTTCGGGATTAGATGAAGAGGACTCCGCCTTTTTCCTTATTTTTTGCACTTCTTCTACCGGGCGGTCGTTCCAACTCCAAATCCTCGTTGTCATCTAAATTAATATTTAAATCGACGTTACGAGCATCTGAGGTGAGTGTGTCAGGGTCAACCGACGATGATGTTTTGGACCGCTTTGATTTACGTCTACCGTTAGACGTCATCGTCGGTACGTTTGACCATTTGGGACTTACTCGTAAAAGCTCCCAACATCTCAAATATGTGAAACTGTCTTTCGTAGCATTGTATTCTTCCAACGCTCTTGTTAAAATATTTCCATCGTTTTGGGCACTTCCCAGTTGCCCCAAGTGCGTTCGAAGAACTCTTTAAACTGATGACATTTAAAGTTGATATCGGTCAATTTACTCGAAATAGAATATTTATCCCGATATTCATCTTTCCTCATCGTTTTAAAGAACGTTCACGAACTTTTTGCCAAAAACCGGTGATGTTTGATAATTTGCTACGAAAAAATACAAAAATTATAATGTTATATTTTTAAAAATAAAAAAAATAAAATTACATGGGCCGAATTATGTAAAAAAATAAACTAATATACTTTTTAAAACGCTTACCAACATCGGGGGCCTCCGATATATCTAGCCACGCCCGTGCCAACGCGTATTCCTCATCTTTCGTCCATGCTAGGTAGGTTCCTATTCAACGAGGAGCAGTTGGATCTTTATTTTTGTGGGACCTTTTCCCACGTTTAGATCCCTCGACAACGGGCTCGGGTTGTGTCTCTAGTACCGTTTCTATCTCCGGATCGATATCTTGGGTAGACGGTTGCGAACCGCCCATGGTTGGAAAGGTTTGCGTAACTTGAAAGAACGGTTGCGAACCACCCATGCCTAGTATTTGCACGTACGCAAATACATTCGGATCCATGTCTTGAAGGTTAAAGTTCGGTTGCGGTTGCGTGGTGTTCGGCCGATATGTATTGGGGTTACCGGGTCTTGACGGCACACCGAATGGGGGCCGGAAGGGATTCATGATTTAATAAAGGGTTATTAGATTTTAATAATCCTAAGTTTCACCTGTTACCAATAATAATCCTGACTTTAAAAATTCCCTCCAATAATCCCAACTTGTAAAAGTTTGGCCGCCATTAATCATTTTCTAACATAAGTGCACTTAAACCAATTAAGGAGTCTGTAGGTGTAATTGAATCAACTGAGGAGACAAAATTCTTATATGTTTGAAAATGATCAATGGTGGCTAAACTTTTACAAGTTGGGATTATTGGAGGGAATTTTTAAAGTAGGGATTATTATCGGCCAAAATGTGAAACTTAGGATTATTAAAAACCAATAACCCTTTAATAAATAAAAGAAAGAGTAGAGAAAGTATATAAAAAAATAGGTGGAAAATAGAGAATGTGGGTGAAAAGTGGATAAAGCTTATAAAAAAAGTGGTGAAAAAGTGGGTATTTATAGGTTAAAAGTTGATAAAAAAAAAATAAATATTAATTGTTTTTGACCGTTTGCAACGGTCTGATTTCGATAAAAGTGCAAGCGAGAGCGTTTTTAAAAGAACGCTTTGGGCTTTTTTTTATCAACAACGCCCCAGGGGGCGGTCTTATGGGCATGTAGGGTCGTTTTTCAGGGATAAAACACCCAAACCCCCCACTACGGATAGTCTTACAAAGTATTTTGTAGGTTAATTAGTGTACGTAAGCTTCTACGACATTTATCTTCCTAAAACATAGTTAATTGATTTAGTTAATCATTTTATTTTCCGTCATGAGTGAATTATTTATTTCATGCATTTTTTTATGAGGGAGTCAACACACAAGAGAGCTTCGCTTTAGTGTTAGAAGTATATGACCATTCATTTTCAAGATCTAACAACTCAAAATAAAGCGGTGATAATTTTGTAAATAATATAATTCTACATTTGAAAAACAAATACAAAAAGGGTATACTGGTCTTTTCTTCCTTGAACTTCTTCCCTCTTGATTATAGATGTAGGGTCACATTGGACATTCGTTACTGTTTGCACATATGATACGTAATTACATACTAGAACATAATCACGTAACTTTATAGGTTGTAAAATAATTTTTTTTAAAAATTAAGAAAACAATAGCAATAGTATGCTCAAATTAAAGAGAATGAAATGTTCTGTTATTAAGAAAACATCATCTTAAAAACATCTTTTACCAAAACGCCAAGTTTAACCAAAACGCCAAAAATGGCAACCATCGTTTCATGGAGATACACCCTGAGAATTAGAAGATTCGTCATACGTTTTGACAACAGAAGAAGGGTGTTTGTTAAGACAATCAAATCAATTTTGAAAATGGAAGAAGAGGTACAGAGGGGTATCCTATCGCTTGGCATCCCTCTTAATAACGAATGTGATGAAACACATAAGCTTATGAGAAGATTAACCAGGAAATTTGGACCAAGCAAAGCAGAAGCAAAAAAGGACCCAGTCATCACATCATGGCGTTTTGATGAAAAAACAGACATGGTGACCGTTATATGTGACAACGGAGCGCAGGAAGACTGCATGCTTGAAGAAATCATGACCAAGCAGGGGGTTGGGTTCATGAAAGAGTTACACAACGCCACATGTTTGAAGATAGACATGGACATAAAAATGGCGTTGATGCAGGATATGTTCAAATGCAGGCTTCAAAATCTTCAAGAACAAGAAGCCAATGAAAGTGAAATCGATTATTTGGATGAGAGACTAGAAGAAGACTCCGAAGAAGAAGACGAAGGAAGTGATGGATACTTCTCAGACAAAGTCTCTTCTGACGAGGAGTTTAATTTTTTTTTTCTTGTGTGTAATTTTTTTTCAGATAATAAAATACTATATTTCTCTTCTTAGTTTCAAAACGCAAAAAATACCACAAAAGTCATTGAATACGAAACGCCAAATAATTAAAACTATTTTTCCTGTGTAATTTTTCTTTTGTTAGTGTATTTTGTCATCTTGGTCTACAAAACGCCATTAAATATAAAAACGCCAAACTTGGAAGATGGGACGTCTTACACCCTTAACAGATAAAAGCTGAACAAAACAGTAAATACACACAGTAACTGAAAGGACGGTTACTTTATTACTAGCATTTATTATAATAAAATCACGCCTAAACTACGCGCCAAAAACATCCTATAAAGATAAACGACTCTGCACAATCAATTGATCACACCCAAAAACAACGTCATGTTTCCTAGAAACCACTCACTTTAAAACGCCAACAAATAGTTAAAAAACCACAAAAGGCAAACCTCGTTTCTTGGATATTCAGTATTGTTCTGCATGAAGTTTCACTGAATGGATTCTTGCCTGAGGTGGGTATCTCTATAAGCTTTTGTTGAATGAGATGGGCAAATATTCAAGAAAAAGAGACTGATGACAGTGATATGTTATTATGTGAGCTTTCTTCTTGATTGATATATTGATGGCATGAAGGGATCATACCAGTGTAAATGCTATTTTGGACTCCATGATCATAATAGCATCCACACAGGCGTTGATCTTCAACCACATGTCACCAAACAACAATAGATCACACAAAAATACAGGGTGCCACTAATCAGCTTCGTCTATGTAGGAAAATCGGCATCTAGCTAAGGTATTCAAAGGTTTAAGACACAAAAAATTCAAGAAGAAGAGACTGATGACAGTGAAGATTTGGATGAGAAATTAGATTAGCATTTTTTTTCATTTTCTATTAGGGATCATTTTCTATTGTTTGTTATCTAATTCTCCATTAATAAAATACATTATATCTATAAAAGATGTTTATAAAACGCCAAAAACTACAAACACCAAATGCCTAATAGTATGAAAACTGTGAGAATGGATACCGGCAAAGCACGTTGTTGCTATAAAAAACGCCAAAAATGCCAAAACTAATAATGAAATTATTTTAACAAATTATTATTAAAAACACCAATAATTGACTAAACGCCATTAAAACAATGTATAAAACAACGTTCCATCTTTATCTAAACGCGATTAAAAACAAAACGCCAAACCCTGAAAAGATGGGAAGTGTTACAGCCTTAACAGATGAAGCTGAACAAAACAGTAACTGCAAACAGTAACTGAAACGACGAAAAACTTTATTACTAACATTTATTATATTAAAATCCACGCCATCGTAATTGAACTTATTTATCTTTTCAAAATGTCATAATTACCTGTCACATTATAGGCATGCATCCAACATGGCACAACAATTAATAAACAAAATATACATCAAAAAAATTACTGATGTTTTTTACCGCCAAAAACATATATCTACCTGGCGCCAAAAAAAACTCATTATATAATTACAATAGCTAAACAAAGCTTCACACTCCATACATTCACTAAACACGTCACACATTGTCTAGAAAGCCATACAACTTAAAAAAAATGTCTCAGTTTATTGCATGGAGGTTTGAGAGGTCAGAGAGACGTTTCGTCCTAAAGTTCTCTGACAGGAGAAGAGTGAAAGTCAAGACAATTAAGGCCATACTTAGTATGGATGAAGTCGTTCAAAGGGATATTCTGGCGCTTGGGATTCCAGTGGACTACGATTGTGAAAGGACTCGAACTGTAATAAGAAGATTAAAGAGAAAATTTCCAGAAGATGATGATGATGATGATGTTGACGATAGTGATCTACCAAAAGTTACCAGTTGGAGTTTGGAGTCTGGATGAACAATCAAGAACGGTGAACGTGAGCTATTAACACGGGGTGGATTATTCATTAACAGTGGACGAAGTGCTGAACACAGATAGACTACATCTTCTTGAACAGCTCTGTGATTTAGCACCTTCGAACGATGCAAGATCCAGCGTTGTGAAGACATTTAAGTATATGATGCAACAAAGAAGAGACGATATTATGGCGTTATACGCCAATGAACAAGATGATGATGATGATGAGTCTGATGAGAGTGATGAACAAAGCGATGGTTACATCTTTGATGTAATACCATCCACACAAGACTATTAGTTTTTATTTGATTTGGTCTTAGCTGTACTCTTTTAAATTGCTAATGAATTTAAAAACGACATGAACGCCAAGAAATTTACCTTTATAATATATATATATATATATATATATATATATATATATATATATATATATGAACTGTTGAAATATACAAAAACACCTAATCAATTTGGGAACGCCATGGATGAAAAAAAGTTATAATTACTAATTAATTTTAATGAATTTGGGGACGCCATAAATGCCAAAATATTTACTATGCACGCGATCTAAAAAACAATAAAACGTCAGATAGTTATTGAATCTAACTAAACGCCCAAAAAAATTTAGACGCCTAAAAAATGAAGCGGTGTTGTGAGACGCATTGAAAAAAAGAATATAAAATGACAAAAAAGCCCCTCCGCCCTTCACTATATCGCGTGCCATGTGTTGGGCCAGGATCCGTTCTCATACTTTAGGGCGTTTTCTTCTGATCTCGTACCTATATATATATTATCATATGAAAAGGTTTTAGCCGTTTGAAAATTAGGGGTAAAGTAGGTTCAAGGGAGAATAGGCCATAGTATCTATCCTTTTTTAAATTAAAAAGGACACTTATCATACCTAAATTGTCAAATGTTATCTTATACTTAATCCATTACCATTTATAATAGTACGTTTAAGAAAAAGAATGTATATTTTTCCTTTTTTATTGTTAACCTAGTAGTAACTATTTAATAGTAGCGTATACTTAAATAAAAGAGAAACATTGATTAGTATTGTTATATAAACTTGAATTAAAAAGAATTCAAGTTTATAAAAAGAAACGTTGATAATTTTAGTATTATTAGAGTATCCCCATATTCTTATAATCAAGAAATACCTATAGATAAATTACTTTTTGAGTCTCTATGTTTTAAGGGTTTTAACTACTTGAGTCCAAAATGTTTAACGCTCTAAATCCCTATAGCCACTTTTCTTAAGCATTTGAATCTAAATTTTAACATCATGCACCAAGTCTGTTAACTATGAGGGTAATTTGGTCATTTACACACAAAGTGCAAGTCTTATATGCACATTAGTACAAGAAACAAGTCTTTAATGCATAAACTTTTAATATATATAATATAAACACACCCACTGCCACCGCCATTCATCACCACCGCCATTCATCACCACAACCACCCGTCTCCACCACCACCACCACCTCCTCCTCTCTCCTCCATCCACCACCACAATCAACAAATAATCAAAGGGTTTGACTCTCTCCTCCTTGCCTCATCACACATGTGTTATTCATATTTAATCAAAGGGTTGTAGGACCGGTTTTCGACTCCGAAATGATTGCAAACTGACTCGTGTAACGTGCGAAATCCGTACACGAACGTGACCGAACACACAATGTAATTATAACTGTGATTCTATTGAATGATCTGAAATCGTACAGCACCTGAATCACGTACACAACACTTTCTCTCTCTAGCTCTAGATCTCCAAAAGTGCAAATGCCAAAAGTTCTAAATGAAAACCCTAAGGCTTCTATATATAGGCCATGGAATTAATGAGAGTTCTCATTAATTACCAAAATGCCACCTTGCCCTTTTTCTATCTAATATTACAATATTAGGCCTTGTATGCTTCAGTTTCCGCTACGAACTAGATTGACGGAGGCGATAGACATAAATGTACTAACAGACTCCCCCTTGGATATTACCGCAGTCAATCTCGTAGCGTCTTGTCTTTCTCTCTCTCTCTCTCTCTCTCTCTCTCTCTGTGTGTCTTCTTCAAGCTTTAACATGTTTTCAGCAACATAGACTCCCTATTGCTTGAACAGAATCCCCCGTGGATCTGTCTTCAGCTTCAGCTCCCCCTTTCAATAAACTCTTTTCTCCAGGCTCCCCATTCCGTCAAGCTTCCGTGCTTTTGGGATCGACACATGGCTTTCCGGATACAAGCTCCTCCAGGATAGTTACCTGGCTCCTTGAATGCATGCTCCCCCTTGAGTTGAGCTCGTCATCAGACTCCCCCTTAGACTCGGCTATCGGGATCGTAATCTGGTACAACATCTGCAATTCTCAAACATTTATAAGTGAAATTGTTTTGAACATCCAGGATTGAAAACTTGGCTTTCAGCATAAGCTAAAACATTTCGACAGTGAAAGCTTTTTCGGTTGTCCAGGAATCGTGACCTGGCTCTTAAAAACTTTTAATCAAGATCCTGGCTCAAAAATATAATAATATGAATATATCCAGGATTAACTTGATTTTCTCCCCCTATCAACAATCTTCATAGATTTGGCAGTATTAAGAATTCTAATATCGAAACCTAGCTCTTTATAACATATTTTTTAACAATAGAAGCATCCAAATCCCTCACAGTTAATCATCCAAGTACAACTTAATGACCTTGGAGATTTCGCAAACTGTTTTTGATTTTTGATTTTTTAAAAACTTCAAGTTTCAAATTAATGAACTTGTTTATTTGTCAGAAGCACGATCAGCATACTTAGATTTTGAAACTCGGCTTTCAGACATCGGTTGTCGAAAATAAAATGAAATCAAAATCTTTTTGTATTTTTCTGAAACATAAAGCAGTAAAGAAATATTTACAAACATATTTATAGAAAATATTTTTGTTTGAATTCGCGTTAGAGGATGATATCAGTTTATGACAAATCACTAGCACCGTTGGGCTTTAAACACTTTAAGTTCTAAACGATTCACTTAGATTTTCAGTATACTAATCCACTTAAATTTTTCACAAAAAGTTCAATTGATTCGAGATACAAGATTAGGATTTTAAGGACTTAACTTATTCGCGTGTCCCACCTCAGAATATACTCCCGTATCAAAAATTCCCTAGATTCAGTCTTACAGGTGAGTATACCAATTTGATATCTGTAATATGGGTTAGTGCGAGACCTTGAGAGCTCAGGTATGAACTTCCGTTCAGTCAAAGAGATGAAGGCTCGACTTTGGGTGTGTTCCCTTTAGGGAATCTTTTCTTCAACTGCAATTGATTCATATCTTTCGATATTTTTCAATTTTTATGCAGAGGGTAAGCTTTAAAAGCGCGTAAGGTATTATACGAGGTCTAGGCCATTGCTTCCGCAATATCAGAAGACCAGGTATAATACCCCAGATATCAAACAGTATAAAGACCTAGTATCTCAGAATCAGGCAATTTCTCAATCAAGATTTCGGGGGTTACCCATATATCTGAGAGATGTTCCCCACGAGATAAGTAAGTATAAGATATTTAAGTTTATATCTCGAAAAAAATCTACTAAGCGTGTAAAAACCTACTGGCATGTCATTAGTGAGACCGTTTATCACATTTAAGTTTCCAATTCTTTAGCGTACTGTGATTGTCTACTGATGTACTATCATTTTCTCTTTTTACACAGAAACTCATTTTTGAATTTTATCATGTTTTTGGCTTTTTTTCAAATTTTCAAATGTTTTTGGATTTTCTAAATTTTTCTTCCTCCCCCTAAAATTCAAAACATTTTAAAGAAAATTTGATAAACCGATACCGATAGCTTTGTCTCGCTATCCATTTTCTGCTTTATATGCTCTGTTTTGCTAGAAAATATACCCCCATGATTTACAACACATTGATATTTGAAAGTTTGAAAACCGTTTTTCAATCTTGTGAAATTAATCATGTTTGTTCCGCCGTGAGGGTTTTGGCATATTAACTCAACATATTTTTGTAAATTTTTTATTTTTGACAAATTTAAAAACAAACATATTTTTAGTTTTTAAAATTTTTCAATTTTTAGGGTTTTGAAATATGGTTTATTTATGTACAAGAATCAAACAAACTCCCTGATTTTAGTAGCAGGGTCCAGTAGCCTCCTCTTCTTATGCCAGGCTGCTCTCATTTCCAACTTGATAAACATCTGTTTTCTTGAGCACCTGCACATTCACACTTACTCAATTACTTGAACAAGTTAGCCCAGGTCTGTTTGACCTTAAGCATTTCAACACAATATGCTTCATTCAACTTCGGAAAATCTTTGTCATTTTGTACAAAGACTTTTTCAATTTTAACATCATCTTTTTCTTCATTTACCGAAGTCATTTGTTTCTTAACTGTCCATGTTTGACCTTTTGGAGCACCTCTTTTGTAAAAATGTGAATCCTTTTGAACATTTTGATTTTCAACAACTTTTATTTTCTAAAACTCGTTTGGTTTTGTTGCATCGACCGTTGTTTTCCAACTTTGTGTTGTTCTAAGTCTGGGTGTCACTGGTTTCAATGTTTGTTGTGAGTCAGCCTTTGACATTTTCGGCTTCCAAGTTTGCTTTGAATCAAACTTGGTTGATTTCTGATTCACAACATCAAACTTCTTTTTCGTATCAACACCAACAGGTTTCAGATTTGGACACTTGCGTGTGTTGGGAATCATGGTATCAAAATAATAGCGGAAGCGGTTTATATAATTTACCAAAAGCCGATTATATAAATTTGATTTATTAATCCGATTAATAAATATTCCCAATCAGGATCAAGGTTATACGCGTATAAACAAATAAACGGAATAAACAACCATAGAGGGTTTTAGTAATCAACCTTTGACGACTACACCGGAATTGTAACACGCGGGTTACAACGAATCCTCGCTAGTAGGAAGTTCACAACCGAGCACAAGATACCCGAGAGGAGTGGCAGCCAAGCTTAGGAGGATGGCTAGAGTATTGTGTTTTTTTTTATAAAAGTGTCTTGGGTTTCCACCATAAACCTCCTTTTATAAAACTGGGTGTCCTTTGGGTTTCCACCTTAAAACACAATTATAATCCTCTTAATAATAATCTAATTAATATTAAGTCTCTTGGGTTTCCATCTATTATTTCACAAATAATAATATACCTACTCGTGAACATATACGATTCGTGTACCAACGTGTAACTCTTCGGATCGTACCGAGTTAGTTACGTTGACTTTAATTAAGGTCGGACATACATATATCCAACAATCTCCCACTTGGACGATTTTAATTAAATGAGTCAACGTGTGCAGAGTTGGACGCCTAGCTGCATCGCACTGCTCCTAACACGGCATGACACTTTACAGTCGTCAACTAGTTCTTTGCGTTCAAGTAACACTTTACTTAACCAAATACTATAGCCCTGATAATTCTATCAATAAGTCCCTTCTGTATAGAACATTCGTTGATCATAAGACATGGATCATTCATTCTTATAAAGTGATCAACCATTCTCTATTCTCGTCTTTAATTCAAAGTGGTCTAACGAACTACTCTTAGTCTGAGCGTGGCCACGCGTTTATTCCAGTTTGAGTTAACGAGGGCGCCAGAATGTCTAAACTTTTAATCCCATAGAAGTACAGAATTCCATCAGCACCATACAACTCCCACTTAACCTTGGATTCCTCCCAACGCTACCCGGATTACTACCCATGTTTCAGGACAGTGTTAGATTACATCAAAGATTGTCCTTGATCAATGTAGTTTAATATGTGCCTAAGGAAAAAGGACAGATTGAACATATCAATATCAAAACATCTCATGACTAAGATCCATGGAGATCGTTTTGAAGCGAGTTACATCCAATATCATTCCCTAGTGATATCTGTGAATTTTGATTCTCAAACTCTTGAGTTATTCATCTCATGAATACAATCATCTCAATTCACAATAGTCTTACATTCAAATTCATTCCCATGTAATTTGATCGACTACGGATATTTTAGAATACGCTTATTCAAGGATATAAACATACAAATAACGAACACAGTTACAAAATAATTAAACTTGCATTTAACCAGTAAATCAAATAACTATTTCAATGTAACTGTTGTAGTTCAAAATTAAAACACCAATACTAACTACAGATCATGCCCACTGTCTAGCAAATCTAAGCCCTATTTTTCCAGCATGCTCCTCATGTTTAGCTTGAGGTAAAGGCTTAGTAAAGGGGTCAGCCAGATTTAGATCTGTATGAACTTTGCTTATTACGATGTCTCCACGCTCTATTATCTCTCTAATATAGTGGAATTTTCTGAGTATATGCCTTGTGGTTTGATGCGACCTTGGTTCCTTTGCAAGAGCAATGGCACCAGTATTGTCACACAACATCTCGATTGGTTTCTTTATGCTAGGCACAATGTCGAGATCAGTAATGAACTTCTTCATCCAGGCAGCCTCCTTAGCAGCATCCGATGCAGCATTGTATTCTGATTCACAGGTGGATTGAGCAACCACACTTTGCTTCGAGCTCTTCCAAGTAACAGCCCCACCATTCAGAATGAAAACATATCCAGTCTGTGATCTTGAATCGTCACGATCAGTCTGGAAACTTGCATCAGTATAACACTTAACTGATAGCTCCTCATCCAGTCCTCCATATATTAAGAACATGTCCTTAGTCCTTCTTAAGTACTTAAGAATGTTCTTCACTGCAGCCCAGTGGCTCTCTCCTGGATTCTGTTGATATCTACTCGTCATGCTAAGAGCATACGAGACATCAGGTCTGGTACATAACATGGCGTACATGATGGAACCGATAGCAGAAGCATATGGAACTCTTTCCATTTTCTTCTTTTCCTCTTCGGTCTTAGCACATTGCTCGCCATTAAGAATGGTTCCATGTGCCATGGGCAAGAGCCCCCTTTTTGAGTCTTGCATTGAGAAGCGTCGTATGACCTTATCAATATATGTACTTTGACTTAAACCTAATAACCGCTTTGATCTATCTCTATGAATCTTTATTCCTAGAATATAAGCGGCTTCACCAAGATCTTTCATTGCGAAACATTTTCCCAACCAAGCCTTAACATCTTTTAGCATAGGGATATTGTTTCCAATGATTAGTATGTCATCTACATACAGAATTAGAAAAGTGATATAGCTCCCACTAGATTTCTTGTAAACACACGGTTCATCTTCGTTTTTAATGAAGCCAAACTCTTTAATTTTCTGATCAAAACGAAGATTCCAGCTGCGAGATGCTTGCTTCAATCCATAGATGGATTTATTTAGCTTGCACACCTTATTAGGATTATTTGGATCGACAAAACCTTCAGGTTGAACCATATAGACATCTTCAAGTAAGTGTCCATTAAGGAACGCGGTCTTGACATCCATTTGCCATATCTCATAGTCATAATATGCAGCAATGGCAAGTAGAATTCTAATAGACTTAAGCATGGCTACTGGCGAAAAAGTTTCCTCATAATCAATTCC
The DNA here is from genome assembly GCA_030545235.1 of Helianthus tuberosus. Lineage (NCBI taxonomy): Eukaryota > Viridiplantae > Streptophyta > Magnoliopsida > Asterales > Asteraceae > Helianthus > Helianthus tuberosus. The sequence goes on from CM060447.1 coordinate 32,464,240, forward strand.
TTGAGTCTGAGTGAACCCTTTTGCTACAAGCCTTGCTTTGTAGGTTTGCACATTTCCATCCATGTCGGTCTTCTTCTTGAAGATCCATTTGTTTCCTACAGTCCGACCTTCGGTAGGAAGATCAACCAAATCCCAGACTTGGTTATCATACATGGATTGCATCTCTGCATTCATGGCTTCTTGCCATTTCTTGGATTCTGAATCCAACATTGCAGCTTTGTAAGTAGCAGGTTCAGCTTCTTCAATCATGAAGATATCATCATACCTTTCAGGGGCACGACGATCCCTAATACTTCTTCGAACACTTGGTGTTTCTGTTGTTTCTTGAGTCCTCTCAGGCTCAACTTCAACAACTAGATCAGTTACTTCTGGTTCTGTCTGAACAACTGGTTCAGTCACTTGTGATTCTCGAATTTCTTCAAGATCCACATGGTTTTCTCCAATCCCTCGTGCCAGAAGCTCTTCCTCCAAGAAAGTGCCTCTGCGTTTAGTGAAAATCTTATTTTCAGTGGGGTGGTAGAAAAGGTAACCGATCCTTTTAGCGTATCCTACGAAAACCACTTTTTCGCCTCTGGGATCTAGTTTATCCGAAGATTCTAGAGTGACATAAGCGTTACATCCCCAGACCTTGAGATAGGATACTTTTGGTTTCTTTCCATGCCATATCTCATAAGGCGTTTTGTCAACCTTCTTCGTTGGAGCTATATTCACAAGTTTTGCGGCAGTTTCTAGAGCATAACTCCAAAAGGAGCGTCGGAGGGTTGTTCGACACATCATTGATCGAACCATATCTAATAGAGTTCGATTTCTCCGTTCAGACACACCATTATGTTGTGGCGTTCCAGGTGGAGTGAGCTGTGAAACTATTCCACAATCCTTTAGATGGTCGATGAACTCCTGACTAAGATATTCACCGCCTCGATCTGATCGAAGCATCTTAATAGTTCTATTTAGCTGATTCTCTACTTCGTTTTGGTACTCCTTGAACTTTTCAAATGTCTCATGTTTATGCTTCATAAGATAAACATAACCATATCTACTGAAATCATCAGTAAATGTAACAAAGTATCTTTCTCCATGTCTTGACATTGTTCTGAATGGACCACATACATCTGTATGTACAAGTCCCAACAGATCATTAGCTCTTTCTCCAACATTTGAAAAATGTGCTTTTGTTAACTTTCCACTTAAGCATGATTCGCATTTGCCAAACGTTTCCGAACCCTTAGAATCTAATATTCCTGCGGTTTTAAGCTGTTTAACACGGTTCTCGCTTATGTGTCCAAGTCTACAATGCCACATATACGTATCGTTAAAGTCCAACTTGTTACGTTTATGGGAGATGTTGCATAATATGTTATTGTTTTGGATTTCTATCTCATAGATTCCATTGTTTGGTTTTGCATCAAAGTAAAATATATCATTAAAATAAGCAGAAATAAATTCACCATTAAAACGATAATTGAAACCTTGTCCATGCAAAGCAGAAACCGAAACAATATTTCTAGTAACACTAGGAATAAAATAAACATTGTTCAAAACAAGTTCTAAACCAGAAGGAAGTAAAAGAACATATTCTCCAATCGCCTTCACAGCAACTCTTTGTCCATTGCCAACATGGACCTCCAAGTCGCCTTGTTTCAGCTTCTTAATCTTTCTTAGTCCCTGCAAAGCATTACAAATGTGAAAACCACATCCTGTGTCAAACACCCATGTTTTGCCAGAAAAAGAAAAGATTTCAATAACATATATACCTGAGGACTCTCCTCCTGAAGCCTTGGCTTGCTTCAGTTCAGCTAAATACTTAGCACAGTTCCTCTTCCAGTGCCCAATTTCATTACAATGAAAACACTTGGCATCCTTTTGAGGCTTTTTGTTTGCAACTAATTTGCCTTTGCCCTTCCCTTTGCCCTGATTACCCCTTTTCTTGGTGTTAGGTTTCTTAACATGACCCTCCTTGATCATCAACACTGGTGCAGTCTTGCTGGGTATATTCACCTCAGCAGTTTTGAGCATCTGATGCAGCTCTGCAAGTGTCTTCTCCATCCCATTCATATTGTAGTTCATAGTGAACTGATCATATGACTTAGGCAATGAGTTGAGGATGATATCCCCAGCTAACTCATCACTCAAGGGGGATTCCAGACGAGCCAAATGATCAACATATGCCTTCATTTTTAGCACATGAGCGCTAACTGATGTACCCTCTTGCATACGAGTGGTTATGAGTGATCTCATCACATCAAACCTCTCATGATGAGCCTTCTGTTGGAACATTTCAACCAGGTGCTCATTCATCTCATATGCCATCTTGTCATCCATGGTCCTTTGAAGTTCAGGAATCATGGATGCTAACATTAAACATGAGACTTTCATAGAGTCATCAAAGTGCTTTGCATAGTTTCTATATGCAACAGTTCGCTGATTGATGGGTTCATCAGGGACTGGCGTTTCAAGAACATACAGTTTGCTCTCCGCCTTGAGAACAATTTTCAAGTTGCGGTGCCAGTCCATGAAGTTGGAGTGGTTTAGTTTGTCCTTCTCTAAGATGGACTTGAGAGAGAATTGGGAGGAATTGTTTTCAGTTGACATCTACAAAATTCAAAATTAATTAATTAGTATTTTATGTTTTAAATATCTTAATTTAATTTTATGACCCAAAACAAAATTTTAATTAAGATGAGATCCAGATTCATCATATGACAGTGAATTGGCTCAAGCACTATCCACTGGTATGATTATGTAGGTAAACAACGATTGTTAATTGTGTCCACTACACAACTCTCCATTTGGGGTTATCGCTTAAAACGATGTATGTTTAACCCCAACTATGCCCACTTGATGAACAAGCGATGTTTTGTCCTTTACTATTAACTGTATCACCGGCCTATGTTACACAGGAAACGCGATGATTACCTTCTTTCATGATGGACGCCCAGATGCAGGGTATAGCACTAACATTTGGGTTCGATTTAGAATGAAGTGTTAACTCGTTAAGGGTGGCATAAAACATCAATTTAAAATTTGGGATTTATTTTAATATTTACCAAAAAAATATTTTGAATAACTCGTAGCATGAGGCGAGTTACACAATAGTTTATAAAATCCGATTTTATATATAATTCGTGATAATAGAAACTCCTTTCCACGCTCGCACGATATAGTTTTAAATACCCTATTAAACTATGTCGGTCGTTTTATCGCGAATAATCTTGTTTTAAATATTAATAAAACCCTTTTATTAAGTATACTTTTCAGTTTTATAAAACTTGTTTTAATAAAACCGTTGTCTTGATTGTGAAAATTTTATTTATTTTGGGTTATCTAGATTATTTACAATAAATAAAACACAACCACAAAACACAATAAAAAAAACGAATCGAGCCCCTAATAGATTGGCCGTTTCGTTTTAGCCAGAAACGAAACGAACTAGTCAAAAAGGGTTTCAAAAGCTAATTTTTGAAAGCTCCCACTTGACCCGCGATATCTATCTTCATGGTACCTGTTCGCCATTTATCTTGATCTTGATCTTGTACTCGAAGGATTACAATAATAAATTTGAAAATACAATAAAACCAAATCTATTCTAATCCTATCTATTACATCGGATCCAATATCCGCAACAAAATACAAATCAAAATAAAACCATAACCAACACAACCATGACAAAGGTCATAACCTAGGGCTCGATTCACATCACAATCCATAGACAACCAAAAGCTTTTGATCTTTTGTCAAAATAAATAATTTTTGACAAATAAAACATAGATCAAAATTGTAACTTTACCATCTATACGCGTGTAACCGTGGCTCTGATACCACTGTTGGGAATCATGGTATCAAAATAATAGCGGAAGCGGTTTATATAATTTACCAAAAGCCGATTATATAAATTTGATTTATTAATCCGATTAATAAATATTCCCAATCAGGATCAAGGTTATACGCGTATAAACAAATAAACGGAATAAACAACCATAGAGGGTTTTAGTAATCAACCTTTGACGACTACACCGGAATTGTAACACGCGGGTTACAACGAATCCTCGCTAGTAGGAAGTTCACAACCAAGCACAAGATACCCGAGAGGAGTGGCAGCCAAGCTTAGGAGGATGGCTAGAGTATTGTGTTTTTTTTTATAAAAGTGTCTTGGGTTTCCACCATAAACCTCCTTTTATAAAACCGGGTGTCCTTTGGGTTTCCACCTTAAAACACAATTATAATCCTCTTAATAATAATCTAATTAATATTAAGTCTCTTGGGTTTCCATCTATTATTATTTCACAAATAATAATATACCTACTCGTGAACATATACGATTCGTGTACCAACGTGTAACTCTTCGGATCGTACCGAGTTAGTTACGTTGACTTTAATTAAGGTCGGACATACATATATCCAACAGCGTGCAAGATGTCCAGTTTGATCACACTTAAAACATGTTCTCTTGGAGACATCTTTGAGCAGTTGTTGCTTTTTCTAAGCATAGAACTCTTCATTAGACTGTTATCTAAATTTGAGTTCTTTCTCTTCTTCGGAACTTGTTCCGTGAACAAAATTCATTTTTGTTTGATAATTTGGCGTGTCATTTCGTTTCCAATTTTGTTTCTTTTTATAAACCAAACCAGCCTTCATGTTTTTCTTTTTGTAACCAAGTTTGTTATAAAAAGTTTTGTGACCTTTTCCAACAAACTTTGGAATTTCAGATTTTTCAATTTCAACCATTTTGAAAACTTTATCAATCTTTTCTGAAATCACATTCTGAATCGGGAATACAATATCTAAGAATACTTTGTCCGATCAAATCATGGTATAAACCCATCCTTTTGAATCATCATTCAATTTTTTCTCAGATTTTGAGTTTTTCAGATATTCTTCGTGAAAACTACCTTAATTTTCATCCTGTGATTCAGATTTACCTGTTTCAACCGACTCGTCTTTCAACACACTTTCAACGACCTTACCTACCACCTCTGAATCACTTGAATCATCAGATTTGGAATAGGTCACGTCAATGTTATCTAGCAATTGATCGACCATGTTGAAAGCTTTTTCGACTTTCTCATCATCATAAAATGCAAACTTTTCCGGTGGAGGAACTTGATGATACTCAGAACCAATACCCTTTTTGTTTTTCTCAGAATCATCATCACCCGGTTTTATGTTGAAAATTCTTTCAAGCACATATGATGACGCATGATAACTATGTAACTTGTTGTTATCCTGTTCTAAATCAGCTATTTGACGCTTTAGCTTAGCAATATCCTCAATGTAAGAATTGACAACTTGTTGCTTTATTGAATACTGTCGCTTAAGCGTATCAGTTGTTTTAGAACAATATCTCAATCTAGATTGAACAAGTTTCATTTGACTCTTCACATCTTCATATGACTGTTTTGTAATGTGGTAAGCAAATTTTATTGAATCATACTCTTTTTTCATTTCTTGAAAAGCACTTTCTTTTTGTAAACACTCTTCTGTCATTTTCGAAACCTTTTCTTTTAAATTTTCATTTTCTTTTTCTTAATTTTTACATTTTTGAGAAAGTTTTTCATCATTTTCTTTTAAAACTTTTTCATTTTCTAACATTTCTTTGCATTTATTTTTTAAAACTTCTTCGATTTTATTAAATTCTAGATTTCTTGTTCTGAACTTTTCATCTTTTTCAATACAAGCACTGCACGGTTCCATGCATTTCTTGCACTGTTCAATTGTTTCATTTAAGCTTTCAGAATCAGATTTTACCTTAGTGATTAGCACCTCGGCTTTCTCTGCTATTTCTGTCTGATCAGCATCTTTCTTTTTCTCATCACCAGCATCAATATCATCGCCAACATCCAAACTCTCAGTCTCTTCAACCAAGTTTTTTATCTTCACTTCTTCTTCTTTAACCTGCTGTTCTTCAGTAACAGCTTCTTTTTCAACAACTTTTTTCTTCTACCTTCTCTTTCTCAGCTACTGTCACGGCCCCAACCCCGGTTTGACCCGGTCCGGAGCTGCGGGACAGGAAACCCGTGGTATCAATGATGCGACAGCGGAAGATTTTCAACAGGATCTTTTAAAACTCAAAATGCCCAACTCTTTTATTCCATAAATTGGAGATAAACCCCGTAATTTACAATAGAGGAATTTAACTAGGAAATTCCCTGATTTATTAAAACATGTTTATTCATTTTAACTGAGCCACCTCTCCATGCTTGGTAGTGCTCCTTAGCACGTTTCCTTGATTTACAGCTGGTCGCCTGAAACATGTTTTAAAAATATTTTATCGGCGGGGAAATGCTGGCGAGTCACTCAAATTTGATAAAATGACAAATAGTTATCAATTACAGCATAAGAGCGATTACAATGGCTTCTATCTTATTTTTATCTGGTGACGTGTCACACTGTGTGACGATGGTCATACCACTATTGGGTCCTGTCACCCAAGTAGTGATGATTATCCATGTTAGGTCAATGAACCTAACCGGGAGAAATTAGTAATGTGCACAATACCCCACTAGCCAGTGATTAAGATAACCACGACTTACTCCCTGTAATTATAACAATTGAAAATGATTTGAGGTACTGTAAAACAGTTGAAAAAAAATGAGAATGACTCACATTGCAGATTTATACGGGCAGAGTTTAGCCTACCGATTAGCCTTTTTAACCTAAATTAAATAACATGCACACAAACTAGGTCAGTTACTAATACAACATTTACGATAACTCACGAGATTAAACCCTCACAACAAATGACAAAGTGCGATTCTTAAACATCCATCGAATTTACGACGAATGACAAAGCATAACCCTAATGTGGGCAGCACTTAAACATCCATTGGATAGTTTTAATCGATCGGACATTGAATCGTAGCAGCGATCGTGTTATTACCCTATTTTACGGTAGCATTTTGTGATTGTGTGTGTGTTTTGGACTGTTTCTATGATATCTCAGTGTACGAGTTGAATTTCAACGTCGTTCTAACGCCAAAATGCAAGTCCCAAACCCCACTATTTATACTGAAAATTTGACCCCATCGCGTGACGTGAGGGGTCTACGCGGGTGCGTCGCGTGACGCGAGGGGTCACACTCTACCATAGGGTAGACACGTCCCTAACTAGCTTAGTTGAGTTGGTCTTTCGTCAAAATTTGATTTTGACAGCAAATTATGTGGATAATCGTCAATAGGGAATACCCCCCTTGAGTTTTAGGAGCCCTGATCCTGTTTCTGTTTATTCTGAAAATTTTAGGGTTTATGTAGGATCACTTGAGGGTCTCAATTAGGGTTTCCTATTGGACAATAAATCATAAGAAATAGTAATTTTTAATGGGGGTTGTTATATCCTCCCCACCTTAATAAAAATCTCGTCCTCGAGATTTACTGGAATAAGTGAGGATATTTCCGCTTTATTTCTGATTCTAGCTCCCAAGTGTATTATGGTCCTCTCTTTGAATCCCACTTGATTTTAACAAGTACTAACCGTTTGTGTTTGAGAAACTTAACCTTTCTGTCTTCTATCTGAAGAGGTTTCTCAACAAACTTTAATCTTTCGTTTACCTCTATATCCTGAAGAGGTGCTACCAAAGATTCGCCAGATAGACATTTCTTGAGGTTAGATACATGAAATACATCATGTATTCCAGCCAAATCTTCTGGTAGTTGTAAATGATAAGCGACTGGTCCTATACGTTGTAGTACCAGGAATGGTCCTATGTATCTTGGACTCAGCTTTCCTTTCTTACCGAACCGAACTACTCCTTTCCAAGGAGATACTTTCAAAAGTACTTTGTCTCCAATTTGAAACTCAAGTGGCTTGCGTCGATTATCTGCATAACTTTTCTGGCGATCTCGAGCCGTCTTTAGTCTTTCCTTGATTTGAGTGATTTTGTCGGTCGTTTCTTGCACAATCTCCGGACCTGATAATTGACTTTCTCCTAATTCTGCTCAACAAACTGGAGTTCTACACTTTCATCCGTATAGTGCTTTGAACGGGGCAGCTTCAATGCTTGAATGATAACTATTGTTATAGGAGAATTCAATTAAAGGTAAATGGTTGTCCCAATTTCCACCAAAATCTATTACACATGCCCTGAGCATGTCCTCCAAGGTTTGGATCGTCCTTTCACTTTGCCCGTCTGTTTGAGGATGATATGTAGTGCTTAAATTTAGTCGAGTTCCCATTGCTTCCTGGAAACTGGTCCAGAAGTGGGAAGTGAAACGACTATCTCTATCTGATACAATGGAGAGTGGAACTCCATGTAAGGATACTACTTCATCTACATACAACTTTTCCAACCTTTCCATGCTAAAGGTTTCTTTCATGGGTAGAAAATGAGCTGATTTGGTTAATCGATCCACAATTACCCAAATTGCATCATTACCTTTTCTGGTTTTGGGTAACTTAGTAACAAAATCCATTGTTATGAGTTCCCATTTCCATACAGGCATTTCTAATTGTTGTAGTAGACCTGAAGGTTTCTGGTGTTCTGCCTTAACTTGTGAACAAGTAAGACACTTAGAAACATATCTAGCTATGTCCTTTTTCATACCAATCCACCAGAAGTTATTTCTTAAGTCTTGGTACATCTTATTGTTACCAGGATGCATGGTATACCTAGATTTATGAGCTTCTTCTAGAATTTGATTTCTTAATTTTCCCTGCTTAGGTACCCAAATTCGTTTCTTATGGAATTTCCAGATTCCATCACTACCTTGTTCTAAGTCCTTAATTCTCCCTTTCATTCCTTCAGCATCATCTTTGATTGCTGTTTCTTGAATGCTTTTCAGTTGGTCCATTAAGTCTAATTGTAAACTTAATCTAAGAGCACGAACTCGTCGTTGTTTCTCATGATACTTACGACTTAAGGAGTCAGTAACTACATTTGCTTTTCCTTCGTGATACTGAATATCACAGTCGTAATCACTTAGGATTTCCATCCATCTCCTTTGCCTCATGTTTAATTCTTTTTGCCCAAATATGTATCTTAAGCTTTTATGATCTGTATAGACAGTAAACTTACTTCCATACAAATAGTGTCTCCAAATCTTAAGGGCAAAAATTATGGCTCCTAACTCTAAGTCATAAGTCGTATCATTTTCCTCGTGCTTTTTCAATTACCTTCTTGCTTTGCATAAGTCTGTTATTTTTAACAATAATCTTGAAAAACAGATTGAAATAAATTCTCATCTTCAGAAAATTATTCGACTTGAAAATGAAGCTGAAATTGCTCGGAACAAAATTTCTGAGTTAGAGAATAAATTGAAAGGTTTTGTGACTTCGACACCATATGAGTGCCCAAAACCGATCAATTATGTTCCAATAAGTGACAATGTCACAAATTTTGACAAAGTCAAAATTGAAGATTGTGATGAAATATCTGATGATGAAAAAGAAAAGAAAAGAAAAATATTTTTAGATTTACAAGAAAAATTTAAAAATACTGTTTTGCAATCTACTGAAACAGGTGAATGTTCTAAACAAAAACCTGTTAAGAAGAGTGTAGAACAGAAACAGAAAGATAAAAATTTGAAAAATCCTAAAAATGAAAATAAAAGCTCATCAGAAAAGTCATCCAATCATTTTGAAAAATCACAAAAATTTAAAAATGATAACTCACAAAATGTTGGTAATAAGTAGTGCAGGTTTGACCACAGTGCTCAAAAGCCAAATCCAGTTTACAAGAGAAGATGGGATGAAGATTCTTCAAGGACAAATCATTACAATGATAGAAAACAAAGAAATGGTGATTACCACAAGGCAACTCAATGCTTTGATCTAAGTGTGTGGTATGAAGAAGGTGTTTGGTATGAAAGTAATGAGAGGTATGATAACAGAGTGTGTTACACTTGTGGATATCAAGGGCACATTGCTGTTAACTGCCAAAGTCAGAGATTCGAAACAAGAAGATGCTATGAATGCCACATCAGAGGACACATTGCCAGAGATTGCCCAATGAGATCAAAAGGAAGATCGAGGGCAGAATCTCAGAAAATGGGAAAGAAATCAGTCAATGTCAAGCCCAAAGAACAGAAAGTTCAAGAACCAAAAGTTCAAGAACAGAAAGTTCAAGAAAAGAAAATTAAGCTTTCACAAGGGCAGAAAGACAGACTGAGGAAGAAAAGGAAGAAGGCGAGAGAGTATCTGGAAAGGATTTTGTCCTCGGATACGACTGGTAATCCGAGAAAAAGTTCTGATGAATCACTTTCCTCAACTACAAAGGCAAGCAAAACGAATTCATCAGATACAAATCTGAGGACAAATGGGAAAGAGAAAAGGAAGTTAAAGAAAGAAAAATTAACTAAGCAAAATGATAATCAATCCAAGAAAGTTAATTTTTCAGACAAAATCTTGATCAAGGTTTTCGAATATAAAAGAGACCGTGAAAGTTTATTCATTTCACAGCCTAATAAATATGGAAAACCTAGATCTAGTAAGAATTGGGTACCAATGAAGGTTGGCGATGAATTTGTTTCTTCAAAAACAAAGGAGCCACCTTCAGGCGATGAATCTGACGTCTCAAAGTCAGACAAGCCACCATCAGGCAATGAATCTGACAGGTCAAAGTCAGACAAGCCTTGTGCAGGCAATGATTCTGGTTCATCAAAGCCAGAGGAGCCTAGTGTTGAGGTAAAAACTGTCATACCCAAGGCTGGTCAGGCTTGGGTGAATCTTTTCAAATAGAAAAACCTGACTTGCCGGAGCTTCCAGGTTGGTAAGCGTGAAGCAGGTATTGGCATCATTCTTGAGAAATTCACAGGATGGTAACTGTGATATTTCGATTTACAAGTGGTAAATCAGGGACATTAAGTTGTACTTGATTTTCTACTAGTGTTTGTTGTTGACAAGGGTCTTAATTGTTAATTCTTTAAAATGGTTGAAAAAGAACAAGGTGATGAAACCCCTAGTTTGTGAAAAGACAAACAAAACTAATTTTCCGGAAAAACCATTTGATTAAAACAAACTTAAGTGTTTTGAAATCATAATGGGAAAATAGTTTGTTGTCAGGGGGAGTTCTGATTGTTTATGCCGGGTGAATGGCGAATTGAAGCGATTTGATATCAGTTTGTCACGTTTCTTGTATAGTTTATTTTCAAATTTTCCTTGAAAATCAAAATTGAAACATATTTTGATTTTAGGGGGAGAAAAATTTAAAAAAAATAGAAAATTTGAAAATTTCAAAAACATTGAAAAAGCAAAAATGAGTTTTGGTGTATAAAAGAGGAAATGATAGTAAATCAGTGGACTATCACAGCATGCTAAAGAAATGTAATGTCAAATGTGATAAGCGGTCTCACTAATGATGTGACGATAGGCTCAGCTAGACTAGTAGATTTGCGATAACGATACAAACTTAAATGAAAAAGCCTAGTTCTAGTGGGAAACACGGTTGAAATCATAGTACTTAGTTTTGTCCTTCTTGACTGTGTGCCTATTCGGTAATCGCTGAATGTCGAAAGACATAAAAACCGGTTAGTTTGTGAACTTTCACAACTTGCTGAAAAGTCGCTGTGATTTTGTGCATTTCATTTTGCAAAGACTTAAATTTGTTTTATTTCTTTATTTTGTTTAAGCATCGGACATCCTCTGCGTATACGTGAGTATCGACCTGGATGTTGTTGCCTAAACGTTCTGCTTTATTTTCTTTGGTGTTTCGTTTAAGCTTTGGATCACCTCTGCGTATACGGGAGTATCGACCTGGTGGTTAAAGCCTAAACAACTTCAACTTGTTTTATTTTCTTATTTTGTTTAAACATTGGACTTTCTCTGCGTATCGAAAGATCGACCTGATTGTTAATGTTTAAACATTCTGCGTTGTTTTCGCACATATCACAGTTGATGAAAGTTTAAAGGCATTACTTGAGTTAGTGTATTGCATGATGAGGGGATATGCTGAGATCGTGGGGTCTATAAGAATTTAGTGCAAAATTAATATACCTTAACGTATCGGTAAGCATTTCGAAAGGTTTTAGATTGAGCTTAAGAGGACAAACATATCGTCAATCTAAGTGAATCGTTTAGAACTTAAAATGATTAAAGCTTAACAGTGCTTGTGATTGGTCTCATAAACTGATATGATCCTCTTACACAAACTCACAAAATTATTGTTTGTATATATTTCTTTACTGCATTTCGTTAAACTCAAAATCCAAAAAGATTTTAGTGTGTTTTAGCATAAATCTTTTGAAAAAGCCAAAAAGATTTTTGACAACTGATGTTGAAGAGTTGATATTCAAAATTCGAGTGCTAAATATGATGAACTACATTGGATTGGGAGAATATGTTGAAAACTTTTAATGTTATATACAAATGTTTTTGAAAGATTGAGGGGTTAGTTAATCAAGGTCATTCATTTGAACTTGATGTAACTAGTATGTTTGTTGTTTAAATGATGTCTATCAGTAAGTTTCTTAAATCCAAGTGTTATAAATTTGTGAAACTTATGTTGCGGTAGAGAATATGCAGGTTTCATTATTCCCAACGGAAGCTAATTGTTCAAAGCTTGAACCAGATACCTCAGATTCTAGCATATCGAGAGGGGGAGTCTATGAAAGGGGGAGTCTGGATCAACAGTCAAAGGGAAGTTTGAAGTTTAAAGTTTGAAGATAAAGATTGAAGAGAGTTTTTACAATGTTTGAAGAATGATAAAGACAAAGACTTGAAGCCAAAGACTTCATCAACATCCAAGGGGGAGTCTGTTGGTGCACTAAATGTCTGCTGATTACGTCTACATCAAGTCTTGTGTCGAGATAGGTTGAATGAACACACATTAGGGTTTTATATGTTTTAACTTGAAGATTTCGCTTGAATGGGTTTATGTGTGTTTCAAGCTAAGTCAACACTGAAGATTTAGCTTGAAATGGTTCAAGGGAAATCATGATTTAGCTTGAAATGGTTCAAGGGAAATCATGATTTAGCTTGAAATGGGTTCAAGCGAAATCATGATTTAGCTTGAACTGACTCAAGCGAAATCAACATGCTATAAATAGGTGATGTGTGGTTCATTTGTGTGGAGATGGTCATTGTATGAGACACGAAGTGCTGCCGGTTTTGTATCACAATACGTTGTAAAAGCACGAATATCAATTAGAAAAGAAGGATTAAAAGGATAATAGCTGTTATAACTTTGTTTATGTTGATTCCGCCTTCATACTCAAAGATGAACTGCCTTAACTGACATTTAAAGGTCGTAGAACGGTCCAACATATACTTCAAAATCTTCTGTTCCTTCTTGTAAGGCTAGAATTGGAGCATTGGTTAATTTCTGTTTTAAAATCTTAAAAGCCTCATCTTGTTTGGGTCCCCACTCAAACTTAACTGATTTACAGGTTAGCTTAGTTAATGGCACGGCTATTTTAGAAAAATCCTTAATAAACCTTCTATAATATCCGGCTAAACCTATAAAACTTCTAATTTCCATTGCTGATTGCGGAACCTTCCATTTGGTGATCGCTTCTACTTTAGCAGGATCTACGTGAATTCCGTCGTGATTTACCATGTGTCCTAAGAATTGTACTTCTTGTAACCAAAATTCATACTTCGAGAATTTGGCGTACAACTTCTTTTTTCTTAACAAGGTTAAGAGTACATGCAAGTGCTCACAATGTTCCTCCTGACTTTTTGAATAAATAAGTATATCGTCGATGAAGACAATTACAAATTTATCCAGATACGGTTTATAGATCCTATTCATCATGTCCATAAATGCTGCAGGAGCATTTGTTAACCCAATGGGCATGACTGTAAACTCGTAATGACCATACCTAGTTCTGAAAGCAGTCTTAGGTATGTCTTCTTCATGTACCTTTAACTGATGATATCCGGAGCGCAAGTCGATTTTAGAGAAATATCTAGCTCCCTGAAGTTGATCAAAAAGATCATCAATTCTAGGTAATGGGTATCGATTCTTAATTGTAACCTTATTCAATTCCCTATAATCGATACACATTCGCATCGAACCATCCTTTTTCTTTACAAACAACACTGGCGCTCCCCAAGGAGATGAACTAGGTTGTATGAATCCTTTACTTAGTAATTCATCTAACTGCTTTTTCAATTCTAGCATTTATGTGGGTGCTAACTGATAAGGTGCTTTAGCTATCGGTGTAGTTCCAGGAATTACATGAATTCTAAATTCAACTTCTCTATCAGGTGGTAATCCAGGTAGTTTTTTTGGGAATACATCCGAGTATTCTGATACTACTGGATCTCTTCTCCACAGTTGTAGCAGACTGTGGATCTCTTCTTCCTGCAATCTTCCTCTTGATGTCCCGGAATTTTGCAAAAATTGCAATATACTTTGCATCTTCCAAAATGCTTCCTTTTGCAAGAATTGCAAAATGGACCAGTGGAAGATTGCCCGGTTCCCCTTCATTTGAAATTGTTACGGTTACCCATACGGAATCCCTGGGTAATCTTTTGGGCCACTTCCTTCTTTCTATTCTCTTCTCGCGTCCGTACTAGTTCGCCAGTCAGAGTATTGGCTAAATCCACCGCATCATCAATCGTGCGGGGTTTCCCAGCCTTGACGATATTACGGATTTCGTCAATCAATCCCCAAATATAGAGGGAAATAAGTACTGGTTCTGGCGAAGCCAGGGTAGGTACTACTCTCGCATATTCGAAGAATGTCAAAGTATACCCTCGACAGTCTACATCCACCATTCGGTGGGTCAGGAACTTATTTGTCATTTGTTCCTTTTCGTACTCGGGACAGAATTTTCTTTCCACAAAACTCTTAAATTCTTCCCAATTCATAGCATAGACCACCATCCATCCTTTGGCTTGTAGAACCGTATTCCACCATTCTAATGCCCCTTCTTTAAAAAGATTTGACGCATACATGACCTGGTCTTCTTCAACACATTTACTTATGGTAATTACTGCCTCGGTTTTCTCTAACCAACGCAGTGCTGCAGTCGCCCCCTCGTTACCTGCAAACTCAGATGGTTTACAGGCAAGAAATTCTTTGTAAGTGCAACCAGGCGTTGCAGCTTTCATTTTCTTGAGAATCGGGACTTGCAGAACATTATCGTTATTGTTATTATTGTTGTTGCCGCCTCCGTTTATACTATTACTGAAGTTATCCTCATGAGTACGTTTACTAGGAATGATTTGAGGTTCAACTGACATTCGAGCAGCATCAAGTATTGCTGGAATAGCATCGGCTATTCCTTGAGCAACGATATCCTCGATATCTTGCCTATTCAGCAATTGCTCTTCCTGATTTTGCTCAGATTGATTTACTTCATTAACTGGTTCATTACCAGCGTTTGCCATCTGGTAATTAATTTATATAAGTAATTAGCATAGATAATTAATAATAAATCATAACAAAACAATTTGCACATAATCACATTAACACGTATAGTCAAAAGTTATCGATTTCTCGACTTCTATTTTATATATTATATTATGCATCCGTACACACTGTTATCTTACAACCGTTTTATTTTTAGATTATTACACATACTGATTTTTTATTACGATTATTTTTATACAAACACAACTTCACAACCCCACTTTTTCCATCGACAGCTAGCATATTAAAAACGATGTTCCCTCTCATCATATTTCCAGGAGATTTGTCCTCCTATCTCCCGGATCCTATTCCCTGCATCCATCAATTCCTTGCCAAAATGGCGGAGTTCAGCTAAATTTTCATTACTCATTGGTGGATTTGGTGCATGTTCTGGGTCGAACTGAGGGAAGAAAGTATAAGGATTATTTAGGAGGTTTTGAAACTCCCAATCGTTGGTCCACCATTCGTCCATTTCTCCTTGAGGTTGGGTGTGAATTAAAGGTTCTGGGATGGCTGGTTCCAGGTTTATTGGAAGTTGGGTTTCAACAAGATAAGGGAAAAGATTTGTATTAATAGGCCTAAGGATATCACAGCTTGCCAATATTTGATCTAGTTCCTCCTGGAATGGCAATTCCTCAACTTGCTTAGAACTTTCCCCAATTTCCATCCCTACTTGCCTCGAATCTTCCTCAATCTCGATCCCTTTTCCTTTATCTATGGGATTCTCTATTTTGGGAATTCGCCTAGTTGCGGGTTTCCTTCTGCGTACACGCCTCCAGCCCACAAATCTTCTTCTTTTCTTAGGTTTTGCTTTCTCCAGAGGTGGAGCTTGAAATTCCATAGGTTTTTCCACATCAGCCAAGTAACCAGTAAAATCTCTAGAAACTTCTATTTTCACAGGGTAAAGATTGAGATTTTCTAGGGCTTCGGATAATTCATTCATGTTGTTTAGCATTTATGAAGAAACACACAAAATTCTAAGTTAACATTTTGTTAAATCATAAAATCACAAAATGGCAATTTAGAAAAGTTAATATTTATTTAAAACGAATTATTGCTAGATATTTATTACAACTAAACTTTCGAATTTTACTAGCGGTCTATTTTAAAGTTTCTGGCTTATAAGTGTTGTAGGCGCTAAGTCTGGTTTTGTGATTTTAACTTATAAGTTAACATTTACTGCCACAGTAGCTAACATGTAAAGATTCGCCCATTTTTCATCTAATTTATCTTCCCATGGTGGGTTATTGGCTATTTCCTGGGTTTCTTGTGACTTCTTCATTTTCTCTTGACTTTTTCTAATAATCCAGCTTCTTTTATTAGGGGAAAGTGGTTCCTCATAATGTGCCTTACGAACAAATATTCCTTCCCCGGTATCTGCTGAGTATCTGGAGGAATTTGATTGGGATGAACTTCCCTTTTCTTTTGGTGAACTATCTAATTTAAGATAGATATTGGACAGCTTTTGCTTACCCATACTGTAACTAACAAATAGTCAGTTAATAAATCACATAATCACAAAACGATAGCAGGAAAATTAAGTATTTTAAAATACTTAATAGGCTTAAATCAGTGGCTCATTCAGAAGCTCTGATACCACCTTTTCCTGTCACGGCCCCAGCCCCGGTTTGACCTGGTCCGGAGCCGCGGGACAGAAAACCCGTGGTATCAATGATGCGACAGCGGAAGATTTTCAACAGGATCTTTTAAAACTCAAAATGCCCAACTCTTTTATTCCATAAATTGGAGATAAACCCGGTAATTTACAATAGAGGAATTTAACTAGGAAATTCTCTGATTTATTAAAACATGTTTATTCATTTTAACTGAGCCACCTCTTCAAGCTTTGTAGTGTTCCTTAGCACGTTTCCTTGATTTACAACAGGTCGCCTGAAACATGTTTTAAAAATATTTTATCAGCGGGGAAATGCTGGCGAGTCACTCAAATTTGATAAAATGACACATAGTTATCAATTACAGCATAAGAGCGATTACAATGGCTTCTATCTTATTTTTATCTGGCGCCGTGTCACACAGTGTGACGATGGTCATACCACTATTGGGTCCTGTCACCCAAGTAGTGATGATTATCCTTGTTAGGTCAATGAACCTAACGAGGAGAAATTAGTAATGTGCACAATACCCCACTAGCCAGCGATTAAGATAACCACGACTTACTCCCTGTAACTATAACAATTGAAAATGATTTGAGGTATTGTAAAACAATTGATAAAAAAAGAATGACTCACATTGCAGATTTATACGGGCAGAGTTTAGCCTACTAATTAGCCTTTTTAACCTAAATTAAATAACATGCACACAAACTAGGTCAGTAACTAATACAGCATTTACGATAACTCATCAGATTAAACCCTCACAACGAATGACAAAGTGCGATACTTAAACATCCATCGAATTTACGACGAATGACAAAGCATAACCCTAATGTGGGCAGCACTTAAACATCCATTGGATAGTTTTAATCGATCGGACATTGAATCGTAGCAGCGATCGTGTTATTACCCTGTTTTGCGGTAGCGTTTTGTGATTGTGTGTGTGTTTTGGACTGTTTCTATGATATCTCACTGTACGAATTGAATTTCAACGTCGTTCCAACGCCAAAATGCAAGTCCCAAACCCCACTATTTATACTGAAAATTTGACCCCCTCGCGTGACGCGAGGGGTCACACTCTACCATAGGGTAGCCACGTCCCTAACTAGCTTAGCTGAGTTGGTCTTTCATCAAAATTCGATTTTGACAGCAAATTATGTGGATAATCGTCAATAGGGAATACCCCCCTTGAGTTTTAGGGGCCCTGATCCTGATTCTGTTTGTTCTGAAATTTTAGGGGTTATGCAGGATCACTTGAGGGTCTCAATTAGGGTTTCCTATTGGACAATAAATCATAAGAAATAGTAATTTTTAATGAGGGTTGTTATAGCTACCTTCTTCAAATCAGTTACCAACTCATCAACATTCTTCTTCATTATTTCTTCATCCCTCTTCTTCAGACTTGTTGTCATTACATCATGAATTATCTTGTCCATTCTTTTCAGATAAGTTTTATCTTTTGGAACATTTGAATAGTATTCGTCGTACAGAGGAATTACTGCAAGAACATCATTGAAAACAACTTCTTTTCGATGAACAACAGGATCACCGTTTATGTTGATGTAACAATCTTTTTTCTTGTCGTATCTCCCGTAGTATTTCGCTTCCTTATACTCTTCATGCATTTTCTCAATCCGACAACCTGTAAAGAATCTTTCTCTTTCAGTCTTTTCTTTCATAATTTCTTCTCGACTTCTTTCCTTTATCTTAGCAAAAAAAGCACGATGTTTGCTCTTTGATACAGTTTTGCCATGAGCTGTGAGACGGTCATCAACAAGATCCTCTTCTGGAAGAAATTCGCTCCAGTCAAACCCTTCGTCATCTTGAATAACAACACATGCTCTTGATTTTTCTTTTGTATTGTTTTCAATCTGCTTCAAAGTTGGTAACTCTTCTTTACTGCGGTAGTATATTGCTTTCTGATAATAATCGTCTTTGAACGGATTTTCATTTCCATCAACTGCAGAATTAGTGCATTCTCTTTTGAAATGACCTTTCTGCATACATTTGAAGCAGGTCACTTTGGATTTATCAAATCCCAGCTTCGTTGATGGACCACCGATTGACTGTTTACCAGTAATCTCCATGTATCTCTGAGCTCTCCGAATACAGCTTGCTAAATACCAACGTATGTCAATGAGTTCCATTTCTTTCGGATCGATCTGGTCGTAGTCTTCTTTGGTTAACTCAGAATTTCCTATTTTACCAGCTACTAGACCTTCATATGATTCCAGAATAGATGCAAGGAAGCTCATTTGCTGCTTAGCAGATTTGATGCTCATTGCAGGAGAATTCTTTAATTTCAGAGAAATGTTGCAAAGAACTTCTTCTGATTCTTCAGGATTTACTTTTACAGAAGATGAATGATATCCTGTATTGTATCTTGATGAGCTTTCCTGTGAATCCTTCTGTTAGAACCCTACTTTTCGTTGATGGAATAATGACCAATAGTTTTTACTAGAAGCATAAACCTCTAAATGTGCTAATATCATCAATACATAATTTTTCAAAATTTGGGCATGACCCGTCCGTAAAACGAGTATACCCTGTTTGAACCATAATCAAGACAAATACCATTCTACAAGATACTACTAAAACCAAAACATCGAGTGCTAAAAAAAGTGTGTCTACCAACAAATTGTATAAAAATATATTTTGACCCAAAACATTAGTATCAACTAGCGGAAGCGCTTGGCATCACATATGAAGAACACGTGCTCGCTCCAATTCGTCGAGTCGCCTAAATTGAGGATTTACCTACATTTAACAACAAGCTTTAGAAAATTAGTCATAATACTTATTTTTCTTACGATACCACTTTATAGTTGCATTCGTTTATATACTTTCATTACTCTTACGCATTCGATTACCCATTTAAATGGGTTAAGGCATATACTCTCATAATGAGATTCAAGCATACCACTTACGACCCGGTAACATCGGGTTGATTGCTTTCAACATAAATCTTTTGTTCTATCCGTATAACGGATTGAACTTCATACTTTCGTTATTGCCTTCATGACCACCCGTACTAAACGGTTGGTACCATATTCTTACTCGACATGGTTCGACTCGAACCGATCGACTTGCATAGCATAATGTAACCTTCGTTAGCATAACCAAATCCGCAAGGGATTTGCTATCTACTACTTTCTAACCACCATAATCATTGTAACAAGGGTTGTTTTTCATAACATAAACGAAATGTAAATAAGGTTTTGTATGCAACGGAACATACCTCGATCTTGTGAGCCTTCCGGTTTCTTAGTACTTGAACCTTCTTCCTTCACGCCTATATCAATACATCCATTCATTCATTTAGTACTCCAAATTTCATTCCATTATTTTCCAAATTACACATAATTGTTCTTTCAAGCATTTCATCAAACACTTAGTGTGCGTTACATTAATAAAGCATAATGTACAAATATTCAAAGCATACTTTACCAATTCATCTTGTATGTCATCACTAATCAACCTAGTTCTTGAAATTCTTTATTCTACATCAATTTAGCTAACATTCAAGTATTTCAAACAAGATCATATATCAAGATAACATGAATTCATAATCATTATGATCTTCCTAATCATAACATAATTTCACCAAGTGGGTTTTCACTACAACCTTTCATACATCCTAAAATCAAACATGTTTCTAGTTCTAGAAAGCAATTCTAACTCAGATTTCCCATATTTGATACAAGAAATCGAGATTGGGTTGAACCCCTCTTTCTACAAATCATAATTTCAGAAAATTAAACTTACCACTTCACTAACTAGGGTTAGATTTTCGAAAAGAGGGCTCATGCATTGGATTATCTTGTGAATTAGGCTTCAATTGCTTGATTTCTAGAGATTAGGGTTTCTCCCTTTTTGCCCTGTTCTTGTTCGATCGTTCCCCAGACACACTCACTGTGTTTGGGGTTTTATTTTATTTTTAATTGATTAAGTTTAATCACCTTTGCACTTTACCCCCTTCACTTAGTTGCTAATTACAACTCTAATCTTTAAACCACATTTAACTATCATCTTGTCATAAACCCTTAATTGTGTTATGTTTATTAGTTAACCTCACTTATTTTATTGTGTTATCGTTTTTGGGGCATTACAAGTCTACCCCCCTAAAAAGAGGTTTCGTCCCCGAAACCTTTCTCATTCCAACTAGACCAATTCTACTCCTACTTTTTCGTCTTTTCATTCATGATGCTTACTACAACATAGATGCATTCGAGATCTTGGCAAGAGTTTCATTCATGCATAAACGTCTTTGTACGCATTGTCCCTTCGTTCTAAAATCAAGTAAATTACTTTCATAATCACCTATAAGTCAGAATCTGATCCAGGGCTCTTATTAGTGTCGTTTTCACTTTATAATGCCAGTTCCTAGCATACATCATCACTAGCGATTCGTTCATTGGAATTTATTCCAATGTATACTATTCGTCGTACAATCTTATGCTTACGGCTTGTTTCTATCTTTCTAAATAAGCGTAACATATTCATACATTTACTAATATAAATAAATCGATTTATTTTATTCCGCACACGAATCATGCACGACATAATTCATTATTGTAATTATAAGCAACCCCATCATCCCATTACTAACGTTCTTTCAATTACTTTCGTGCTCATATGAGGACTTAGCATAACATTATACGTATACTATAGACATTTAATGACTTAGTGGTACTAATACAAAGCTTCCCACTTCCTAATTACTTTTTCATACTTAATACGAGTATAAGGCATCATTCTACGGTTACCACCGTCACTTGAACTAATTACAAGTTTGAGTTTAGCCTTGAATTTAATCCTTCGCACACTTTATTATTAGCTCCTTGCATGAACTACTTATGATAACAACTAGGTATGTTGTGTACGAGCACCATACTAGCGTTAAACCAATTTAGCTTAAACTTTCATTTAAGGCCTTTAATTCTCCCTCTTAATGACATTCATACCTTCTCACGCTGACCATTACAGGTCGATCACTGTATAGCATACCATAATTATTCTACCATTCATTTTGTTCACACTTACAAATAAATCTACGGATTCTTAATCATTAACTAAGAATTAAACATTTTACTAACCTCGCTTTCAATGTATAAGTCGGTTATCCGTGTGCCGGATCGATCTGCTTCTTTATATGTACCTTCCGTACCAGAATTGGTCTCATTCATTAATGAAATATGCTCCCACTCGTGGGCATCCTTCCACTAGCTTCAATACTATCATTTCACTAAGAATTACATCATATTTATCTATAAATAAATAGTTATCACATAACCTTTCATAATTGTGTCCTTCAGGGTGTTTGTTCGCCTATTGTCTCTTTCAAAATTTTCTTATGTACATGCTAAACATATCATACATTCCATTTCTTTTTATTGGTTATCTCGCCAACTTTCGCAGTTTGACCTTTCAGTGTCAGATTAACACCCCCTTACCTATTGTGGTCGCATCGAGGTACACGTTCGTACCTTATACTTGCATAATTGCAAGGACTTCATTTATTTCGTTTGACCTTTCGGAAGCCTAATTGTAAATACATTTTCACATATGGGTATCAGTTATCCTATTCTGACACACCATTCTCTAGTCGAGCCCTATGCTCCTATTAAAAATATAATCTTTTTATACCTACTTGGCGCGGGTCAGAACCCTTGACTCGTCATTCATACTTTGCGACGGTTAATACTTTCCAAACTATGACAATGCATGCCCATACATTATGCTCACCTATAAGTAATAAACCTGACAAATCGAACATTAAATACCGGGTTCAAATGGCGATCGCCATTTGACCCGTATGACTCATTTGAGTCTCGTTTTTAGTTTCTATTCTTATTCGTTTAATCCGTCTTCATTTACGGATTCGAACTTTTAATTCATTACCTTTCATTCTTACTGGTTTGACCCGTGCTTGCTTACGTATTCAACCTTTCATTCCTTACATGATCGAATCCATTTCTCAGATTCAAACATTTTCCTCCGTACCTTCCTTTCTTCTGCCGTATCATTTACCATGTCATTTCTTACGAAACGTTTTCATATTAATCTTCTACATTCAACTTCGAGTGTTGGGTCCTAACACTTAATTCCATATCCTATTTCATGTAGCGCGTCTCGACGCGACACTTTACATCCTATTTCTAGTGGTGCTCCCACCCTTCTTTCTTAAGTTTGTCTTACATTCAATCGTAAGCTTATACTTTTCATTCTTATCCTTCTTTCTTTCTTATATTGATCCGTTCCTTTAAGAATCGTTAGACCCCTTTTTGCTAGCTTAACCGGACATAAGTGAGGTGATTCTCATGTTTTTCTCGAGCTTCGGTCAATACATGACCATCCCTTAATATACCATTTCCATTTGTTTGTTCACCGTATTAGGTGTTAATTCACCTACGTTCTCTAACATGTCTTTTACTAATGAGTATTCTACTTTACACGTTGTATTTCTTACGTAATACTTCCAGCATTTGTAAGCAATTATTATTCACTGACTTCCACAATATAACCTTTTAAGGTCAACCACCACCCAGTACTTTTGTATATAAGTATTGTAGTACGGGTTGTTCTTACTTTCAATTCGAACACACTTACAAAACGCCTTTAGCTAACATCTGAACTATTATCCTTTCCATACCTTTCATTAACATTACCAAGTTCTCATTTAATTATACATTCCACTTAATTTCAATTATTCTAACACGCATACATCTTTATGTAAATACATTCGAAGTGATTGCAAATTCACCTTCCTTTTGCGTCCATGTTCATGCTTACTTTATTACTTCCTCTTAACCCTTTTTGCCATCCATGCTCAAGTAAATTGACAGGATTCCCATCCTTA
Source organism: Helianthus tuberosus (assembly GCA_030545235.1). Classification (NCBI taxonomy): domain Eukaryota; kingdom Viridiplantae; phylum Streptophyta; class Magnoliopsida; order Asterales; family Asteraceae; genus Helianthus; species Helianthus tuberosus. Next base: position 32,487,998 of record CM060447.1, read on the forward strand.
CATATCAGTACTTTCGTAATATCATTAGTTTATGTGAGCATATATACGACTCTTCACTTTCTTTCTATTCATACGTTAATCGACTTTCGTTAGTAGAATTTCGTATAAGTGAGACGTTCATTAATAGTTATCTCATTTCAAATCCATACAACTAAACTATCATCCATCATAACACGTAATTCATCTAGTACGTAACACATTAACTCTTTACTTAAACAATTGTGTCTAAGGGCCATCTCATGATATCCCTATACTGTTGACCTTCAGAAAGTCAACTGTCTCGTTTACACACTTCAAACCTTCGAACATGTATTCATCTAAATATGGTAGGTCATAATAATAATATCCTGCGTATCTCATACTCGTATTGTACGACATGTACAATTTACGTGATCCTCTAAACAATACACATATACATTCACATACACGTATTTTCACATGCTAATGCTCCATGATTCTACAATTAGCAAATTTCATTCGAAACAACTATATAACATAATTTCAACATATCCTTTACTAATTAGCTCGTATGATTCACATTTAGCACATATTCGCCTCTTAATCATACTAAAGCAAATCATTAAATACACATAAGCATCACACCATTCATGTACAAGGTACAAGCCTCTAATGCATAATTCTATCAAAGCATACATTCATCCGAATTTTCATACGAATTCCAACTCCACTTTATACATTCGTCATTCATTTCATGCCATTCCATACGTTACATTCGACTTTTATAAATTTTACTTTATCGCCGACGATCTACATAACTTTATATAACTTATTATATCTTCTTATAACTTGACAGGAACATAAAACGGGCATTTCTAAGAAGTATGGAAACTTAAATCATAATTCACAAGCTTCAATACATCGTAGTTCATTATTCCATAATTACTTCGTTCGCATTCTTATATTTTAAACTTTACTCGCTTTTTCAGCTTTCATCATTCTTTCGTGTCATTCGACACATTACCTTCGAATTTTATAGATTTCTTTCTAACGTAACCACTAATCGTGGTTGCATATATCTTACTAGGCCTTATATAGACCCTACATGAACATTCATTAGGCTTTTGAACGACTTAGAAACTCATAATACGAAAACAAGACGAAACAAAAACTTTTCAGCGGGTTTGAATTCCGCTAGCCGTCGGCGACGGCTTCACACCCCGTCGGCGACGGGCTCTGTAAACGTGCGTCGCCCGTAAACGTCCGTAGACAGCTAGCTAAGCTGTCGGCAAACATGAGGGCGTCGGCGACGGCATCATAGCCCGTCGGCGACGGCCTTTCCTTTGCTGAATTGCTGAAAATTTTTGCCCAGACACAGCTGTGTTGATTATCTGAGTACAATTTCACACAGTTGTGTCAGCCTTGCTACACACCCTGATCTCAGCAACAAGCATCAATGGTCCACACAGCTGTGTCACTTAACGACACAACTGTGTGCGACGCCAGATCTGATATAACCCAATGTTTAACTCCCATTATTACTATTTCACATACTTAACTTAAATATTTATCATAAACACACTATACATATTGTATTAAACAAAAACTTAAAGTTTTACCTCATTGGCGATCTCGGAGCGAGCACACTTTTGCACGAGCCGTCGGTTTGAGTTCAAGCACTATTACTCTTGCTCGAATCCCTCAAACCTAGGCTCTGATACCAACTTGTTAGAACCCTACTTTTCGTTGATGGAATAATGACCAATAGTTTTTACTAGAAGCATAAACCTTTAAATGTGCTAATATCATCAATACATAATTTTTCAAAATTTGGGCATGACCCGTCTGTAAAACGAGTATACCCCTGTTTGAACCATAATCAAGACAAATACCATTCTACAAGATACTACTAAAACCAAAACATCGAGTGCTAAAAAAAGTGTGTCTACCAACAAATTGTATAAAAATATATTTTGACCCAAAACATTAGTATCAACTAGCGGAAGCGCTTGGCATCACATATGAAGAACACGTGCTCGCTCCAATTCGCCGAGTCGCCTAAATTGAGGATTTACCTACATTTAACAACAAGCTTTAGAAAATTAGTCATAATACTTATTTTGCTTACGATACCACTTTATAGTTGCATTCGTTTATATACTTTCATTACTCTTACGCATTCGATTACCCATTTAAATGGGTTAAGGCATATACTCTCATAATGAGATTCAAGCATACCACTTACGACCCGGTAACATCGGGTTGATTGCTTTCAACATAAATCTTTCGTTCTATCCGTATAACGGATTGAACTTCATACTTTCGTTATTGCCTTCATGACCACCCGTACTAAACGGTTGGTACCATATTCTTACTCGACATGGTTCGACTCGAACCGGTCGACTTGCATAGCATAATGTAACCTTCGTTAGCATAACCAAATCCGCAAGGGATTTGCTATCTACTACTTTCTAACCACCATAATCATTGTAACAAGGGTTGTTTTTCATAACATAAACGAAATGTAAATAAGGTTTTGTATGCAACGGAACATACCTCGATCTTGTGAGCCTTCCGGTTTCTTAGTACTTGAACCTTCTTCCTTCACGCCTATATCAATACATCCATTCATTCATTTAGTACTCCAAATTTCATTCCATTATTTTCCAAATTACACATAATTGTTCTTTCAAGCATTTCATCAAACACTTAGTGTGCGTTACATTAATAAAGCATAATGTACAAATATTCAAAGCATACTTTACCAATTCATCTTGTATGTCATCACTAATCAACCTAGTTCTTGAAATTCTTTATTCTACATCAATTTAGCTAACATTCAAGTATTTCAAACAAGATCATATATCAAGATAACATGAATTCATAATCATTATGATCTTCCTAATCATAACATAATTTCACCAAGTGGGTTTTCACTACAACCTTTCATACATCCTAAAATCAAACATGTTTCTAGTTCTAGAAAGCAATTCTAACTCAGATTTCCCATATTTGATACAAGAAATCGAGATTGGGTTGAACCCCTCTTTCTACAAATCATAATTTCAGAAAATTAAACTTACCACTTCACTAACTAGGGTTAGATTTTTGAAAAGAGGGCTCATGCATTGGATTATCTTGTGAATTAGGCTTCAATTGCTTGATTTCTAGAGATTAGGGTTTCTCCCTTTTTTCCCTGTTCTTGTTCGATCGTTCCCCAGACACACTCACTGTGTTTGGGGTTTTATTTTATTTTTAATTGATTAAGTTTAATCACCTTTGCACTTTACCCCCTTCACTTAGTTGCTAATTACAACTCTAATCTTTAAACCACATTTAACTATCATCTTGTCATAAACCCTTAATTGTGTTATGTTTATTAGTTAACCTCACTTATTTTATTGTGTTATCGTTTTTGGGGCATTACACCTTCGTCCTTTCAACACTAAATGCTGTCTTTGGTGATTCACCAGCTGTCACCGAAGGTATGCTACCTTTGTAATAAAGACCAACATTCTGTTGATGTGAAGAATTGTTCATCTTGCTCTGTTTCTGCAATTCAAGCTCATGAGTTTCAATCTTCTCAATCAACACATCAAGAGTAATTGTTTCTTATAACACATCATTTTTCAAAATAAACACGAACGTTTGCCACTGATCAGCTTGTGGTAACGTTTCTATGATTTTATCAATAATCTCCTCTCGTGTTTTAACAATATCAAACCTATCAAGCTCAATTTTTAAATGGCAAAATCTCTCAATCATTTGCCTCACTGACTCTCCTTTCAGACTATCAAATAAATCAAACTCTTTCTTTAACAAAGCAATTTTGTTTTTTTTTATTTGTTTACCCCCCTCAGCTTTAATCCTTAAAGCTTCCCAAACCGATTTTGAAGAACCATCATGTGTTAACAAAGAGAAAATATCATTTCTGATAGATTGCTGAATCAAAGCAATCATTTTCTGTTCGTACGAAAATTTTTGTTTGTCTTCGTCGGAAAGATCATTGAGATGGATTGTCGTTTATCGGTCGGCTGTATCCAAACTCCAAACAGAACCAGCTTTCGTGAGCGTATGCCTTTGTCCAGTTCAGAAATCTCTCTTTCCACCATGTGTAATCTTCTATGTTGTCAAGTTTAGGTGGTTTCGAATAAGTCCCATAGAAGTTATCATGTTTAATGTTATCATTGATTGCTTTTGTTATTGTTTTTGGTGTAACAGTTTGAGTTTTCGTAGATTCTGATGTGAACGCTTTGGAAAACGTGTTGTAAAATTCTTCAACCATGACCTTTCTCGTTTATCACCTCGAGTCACCTGAATCAAACAAATGAACAAGTACAATCAGTTTAAAAAAATACCAAACAACTGGATCGGACAGGTATCTGATCGAGTAAGGTCAAACAAAGTCAACAGTAACAATGATCGGGTGGCAACGGATCGGATGGTGATCCGATCGAGTAACGATCCGATGATTGAGAGTGAGCCTTGGATCGAGTGGTGATCCGGTCGAGTGACAGTGTTCCTTGGATCGGGTGGTGATCCGATCGAGTGACAGTGTTCCTTGGATCGGGTGGCTACTCGATCGAGTGACAATGTGCCTTGGATCGGGTGGCTACTCGATCGAGTGACAGTGTTCCTTGGATCGGGTGGCTACTCGATCGAGTGACAGTGTTCCTTGGATCGGGTGGTGATCCAATCGAGTGACAAAGTGCCTTAGATAGGGTGGTGACTCGATCGAGTGGGGATCCGATACTTTGACAATCACCTGAATCACAAACAAATGAAATGATTAGGATCGGGTGGCAATTCGTTCGGATTGGTACTAAGGATCGGATGGTGATCCGATCGAGTAGGTCAACAAAGTCAAACTTTTAATGAATTGCAACGGATCGGGTGGTCATCCGATCGGGTCGCAATCCGAGACTTGACACTTATGTGTTCGACAAAACAATGTACAATGGATCGGGTGGTCATCCGATCGGATTGCCATCCGATCGGTGAACATCACCAACAACAACGACGAACATGATGAATAGATCGGACAGAAAAATCTTAATATCTCTCAAATTACTTGGAGTTTTGATCTGAAATTTTGTAGGCTTATAGATCAATGATTTTCCCACATAATATCCAAAAATCAGCCAATTTTAACCGTAAAAGCCATGTTAATTTTGCAATTTTCGGACAAAAAGTGTAGAAGATAGAAAAATGAAGAAATTTGACAAATCTGGATGAAATTTGGATTTGAATATGATGAAATCCTGTACGATTCTGTGTGATTGATCTGTGCAATCGAGCTCCTGCTCTGATACCACTTGTAGGACCGGTTTTCGACTCCGAAACGATTGCGAACTGACTCGTGTAACATGCGGAATCCATATACGAACGTGACCGAACACACAATGTAATTATAACTGTGATTCTATTGAATGATCTGAAATCGTACAGCACCTGAATCAAGTACACAACACTTTCTCTCTCTAGCTCTAGATCTCCAAAAGTGCAAATGCCAAAAGTTCTAAATGAAAACCCTAAGGCTTCTATATATAGGCCATGGAATTAATGAGAGTTCTCATTAATTACCAAAATGCCACCTTACCTTTTTTCTATCTAATATTACAATATTAGGCCTTGTATTCTTCAGTTTCCGCTACGAACTAGATTGACGGAGGCGATAGACATAAATGTATTAACAAGGGCAAAACAACAGTTGAAACAAAACCCTAAATTTTATAATTGGAGAGAAAGAATTACGGGTGAAGAAACCCAGAATCTTTAAATTGGGATTGGAAGCTTCCCAAACCCTTCTGGAAGAACCGGCAACCGCCTCTGCAACAAATCAATCCTCTCAACATTCTTCGCAAACGCATCCTGCAAAACCGCAGCCAGCTCATCCCTAACACCGTCCTCAACCATAACCTCACCACTACTCCCTTCTTCAACCGCAACCGCCTTTCCTCTTCTCTACGCCGCCTCATACAGCTCCGGTGAGGATTGATCCGCTGGTGGTGGTTGTGGTTGTTCGATGTCGAATTCCGGCGAGTGAGAAGCATGACTTATGCTAGGTAACTTCGCCATCACATACGGTAGGATTGGAAACTTGTTAGGGTTTGGATCCATTGCAGATCGATGAATTGAACGAACAATAGATGAATGAATTGAAGAGAAAATGTAACAGATGAATGAATTGAACAGAAAATATCGAACCGAATGATGAGAGAGAAAGTGGACTCTGTGGTGACGGTGGTGGTGGGGGATGTAGGTGGTCTAGAGAGAGAAAGAGATAAAGGGGGAGAGAGATATATAAAAGAGAGAGACAGAGAGAAATCTGGTACTAATTTATTTTTTTATTTTTTAACTATAAGGGTATTTTGGTCATTTAACAATATTTAACAAAAAAATTCTAACAGTGTTAAAAATTTGGACTCAAAGAGTTAAGAAAAGTGACTATAAAGACTCAGGGTGTTAAACATTTTGATTTTAGACCCAAGTGGTTAAAACACCTAAAACACAGGGACTCAAAAAGTAATTTACCTAAAACTTAATTAAGAATGATACACTCTACTTTGAAGGTTATCATAGACGAGCTATGAAAATTGGGAATAATTGAGAGTCGAGCCACCCGTAAACTACTCAAGTACGGCTTGTATGAACCTAAACAAACTTGGGTTAGTCTTGAGAGTTGAGCCTTACTTAAAGCTCGTATAACAAATACGTGTGAATTCGGACTTCAAACTTGGGTTAGTCTTGAGAGTTGAGCCTTATGGTCTGTAGAGCTAAACATCTGTGTGTGGTCTGCGCGACGCAGACATAAAAGGTCAGAAGAGGTTTTTCTAAAAAAACAAACACCCCTAAGTTTGATTTAGCTCGTGAGTTATATTAGAAATAAATAATATTATCTAACATATAATCACACAGCAAAAGTTGTAACATATATGTACATAAATATCAAAGCCGTGCAAAAAAATAAATCAAATCAATGTGTGCAACAGTGCAACGTGGTGTTCTTCATACCTACTCAATATGTGCAACAGTGCAACGTGGTGTTCTTCAACGTGATATCTCTCAAGTGGTGGATTCATAAAAAAAAAATCAAAGGGTTCCTTTTGGTAAATTCTCACTAATTTTTTCCAAATTATCCAAGGTTTTCACTACTTTTTTCCAAACCGAAGGCCCCTAGATCCGCCATTGGATATCTCAACCAAAACTCTAGCAAATCTCATTTTCAAACTTTTTAATACATTGATCTATATTTTCTTACCCAAATAGATAACTTTTTTGGTTCTGTTTTCTTATACAAGTGTGTGGTTCTCATTTTTTTAAGGAAAACAAGACATCATTAACAAGCCAAGAACCCATTTCAAAAACCGTTGTTTATTAAACCCATTCAAGAACTGTATGTGTATGTGCTTGTGTGTATGTATTGAGAGGGGGAGTTATTGAACAATTTTTAACCTATAAATGTTAGAAAGTCATCAGAATGTAACATGTGTCTTTGGGTGAGGGGTATATGAGTCTGTATAGTTCTACACCGTAGTAAAACACCTATTAAACTTGTATAAATAAATTGCGCTCAATATTATACAATTGGTATAAAAAAATTATGCAATGTGTATAAATAATCACACAACACTTTATACATAATAACACGACACATGTAAATAATCACGTAATGCTTTATACATAAAACAACGCAAAATATGTACATAATTATGCAACCCTATAACTTAATCACACAATGTTATATGTTATACATATCAATTTTGAAAAAAAAAATGATTTTTTTTTAATTTTTAAACGGCTAAATGTTACACTTTAGTATTGAATCAATGACCTCTTATTTAAACACCTATACCATAAATTAAACACACACAACACTTTATACCATAAATTAAACAAATTGCGCTCAATATTATACAATTGGTATAAAAAAATTATGCAATGTGTATAAATAATCACACAACACTTTATACATAATAACACGACACATGTAAATAATCACGTAATGCTTTATACATAAAACAACGCAAAATATGTACATAATTATGCAACCCTATAACTTAATCACACAATGTTATATGTTATACTGATACATATCAATTTTGAAAAAAAAAATGATTTATTTTTAATTTTTAAACGGCTAAATGTTACACTTTAGTATTGAATCAATGACCTCTTATTTAAACACCTATACCATAAATTAAACACACACACACACACATATATATATATATGGTAGGGTTCATGCGACAACCACCTTTATTGCGAGAACCGTGACCCCCCCCCCCCCCCCCCAGCCACCCCCACCCAAGCTAAATACTAAAACTAAACCCCAAAAAAACCTTAAAAAATCTTAAAAATCTAAAAAACACAAAAAAAAATTAATATTTTTTAGTTAAATCGCTACTTTTAGTAGCAAAAAAATTCAATTTTTTTAATAACGAAAACTATCGATTTTTACATAAAAAATATTATTTTTTTTTTGCGTTTTTTAATTTTTTTAGATATTTTTTGTTGTGTTCACATTGGTTCTTGCGGTTCTCGCAATAAAGGGTGGTTTTTAAATGATCCTTCTTCTATATATATTCGGTAGTATATTACTTTTTTTTTAAAAAGATGATCAAAGATATAAAAGTTTTTTTTCGTTTAAACAATTTATGAAAATTATATAAAAAGTTAATAAGTATAGCTTTTTTTATTTTACTCTTCTCAGTCATTTAAATTATATACTTATATTCACGTAACATATAACAAACCACTTCTATAAAGATATAGAACTAATATAAAAAAGTTGAAACATAAAAATTATGAAACCATTTGTGTTTCTTTTTGTTGGATGACATGTTTACCTTTTGCCTTTTAAGTAGCGATGGCAATGGGTCGGGTTCGGGTCGGGTATTGGTACCCGGTTATAAAATCATGTCCTATACCCGGTCCATTACCCGTCGGGTATTTATCGGGTAATTACTCGTCGGGTATTGGGTATACCCGCGGATATCTGGTATACCCATTAGTTTGTTAAAAGATGTACGTTGGGATTTCCAAATACATTTTTTTACTATTATAATTATTATATAATTTTATTCATGCAACAATTATTATAAACAAAAAAATGTACATTACATACATATAAGTTATATCATAAATCAATAATCACTTTATAGTACTTGTATGTATATACTTCACAACATATAAAATATAAATAGTATTATAAAAAACATATATTAAAAGAATTTTTTTCTTTCACATTATGAACATACTAAAATAAATCACTAATAGACAAATGCCAATGAAAAATAAAAATTTAAATTAAAAAAATCGGGTATATAGTTCGGGTAAACGGGTATGTGGTTTCGGGTAATCGGGTCGCGTATCACCTAATCCCATACCCGTGAATTTTTTTAAAACTAATCTCATACCCGGCCCAATACCCATCGGGTATTGGGTATACCCGTCCCATTTGTATCAGGTTTCGAATATACCTGTCGGACTCAAGTATTTTTGCCATCCCTACTTTTAAGTACTTAAGCACAAAAAAGAATTATAAAATCTTTTAATATTAAACCATATAGTTATGTGCATTAACACTCACACACACATAAATATACATATTACCCATATAGTTATATGCCTCTTGATGTTTATGACACGTGTATATATATATACTAGTGGGAATGCCCGCGCTTTGCCGCGGATACTTATGTTTTGTTGCGCACGTTGCGTGACGGATTTCACATAATTTATCTTTTATACCAGTTTGCTAGCTAAGACGAGCAATGAGTATAAACAAAAAAACTGACATAAAAAACTAACAATATAAGCAACTTGTAGACAACATATGGATAAACAAAAAAGGCTTAGTGATAGGAACTCAAACAACGATACTGAAATTAAAGCAACAGGCCCAATTCGAGAAGGGCAAATCTCCAATACAAAACTCACGATAATAAGAAAAACACTGAACAAGAAAGAAATTAAACATAGTTTGATACTAATATTATAACTAACAACAGTTACTAAACTGCCCTAAAAAACCTCCTGCAACTGTTCACTAAACTGCCCTAAAAACCTCCTGCAACTGTTCCCGCTAGTATCCTTCCCACTATTTTTTTGAGCTCTTTGCAGCAGTTGGATCTGGGTACGGGCTGGGTTCTGGATCTGGGTACGGGTTGGGTTCTGGATATGGGTATGTATCATTACTTCCCTCCCGGTAAAACGCCTTGTCCTCAAGGCGAAAAGCAGGAAATTGAGCACCGAAGGTCTCGTAGTTCTCCCATGTTGCTTCTGCAGGAGTGTAGTGCTTCCAAGAAATAAGTAACTCCAAGAGAGGCTGATGTTGATCCTTGGTGTGAATCCAACGGTGATTAATCACAGAATGAGGCTGTTTATCAGTTTCTCCCCCCTTATTAATCGGCGGTCCAATAGCAAGATGTTGTAAGCTTGCTGAATCCTTGGTGTTGGATGGAATACCCTGCAACTTGTATTCTTTGCCATCTAAATTGAAAATTAAAAACATCTCCTTCCAGTTGGCTTGGACAGTGTTTAGTGAAGCTAACCATTGAATTCCCAGCACCAAATCAGCTCCTCCAATGGAAAACGGATAGAAGTCTTGGATGATTTTTAGGTTGGGGAGCTGTATAGTAACATCCTTGCAGAGCTGATTACAACGGATGATGTCACCGTTTCCAATTTGAACACCAAAAGGAGTTACAAATTGGGTTACCAGCTTTAGTTCACGGACAAGAGCATCAGAGATGAAATTATGGGTGGACCCACTATCCACCAGAATCAGGACATCGATAGTATCCAAGATGCCTTTAAGCTTCATAGTGGTTGGATTGGGTTTACCAAAAAGAGCATGGAGGCTGATCTCGGCGGTAACAACTGATGAATCTGCATCCGTATTCACTTGGGACTTGTCATGGTTTTCTGGTTCATCTGCCAATTCTAGTAGCTTGAAGGTGCCCGACTTGCAGCGATGACCTGGTCCATACTTTTCGCCACAACGGAAACATTCTCCTTGAATGTACCTGTTCTGTTTTTCTGCCTCAGAAATCCGTGTTTCTGGTGGTTTTTGAGCAGCAACAGCCATAGTTTCAGGGTTTGATGATGAAGAGAAGTGGGTTTTGCTGCCTGGATTAGAACTGGGAGTTTTTTCTGAGTGTTTGGGGCTTACCTTAGACTCAAATTCTAATGCCAAACTCATAGCTTTGTATACGGTTCTGGGTTTCTGAATGCGGACATCAGCCTTCAACTCTTCCTTTAGACCGTTAAGGAACACGCCAAGTAGGCAATGGTCCGGCCAATTTGTGACTCGAGAGGACCTCTTAGCAAACTCCTGACGGTACTCCTGCACCGAACCCGTCTGTCTAATACTGCAGAGATATTCATTCGGATTTTGGAATTCTGCTGGCCCAAAATTCTTGTTCAAAGCAAGCACCAAATTTTCCCAAAACTCGATTTCCTGATCTCCTGAAAGCCACGAATAGAAGTCCAATGCATCGCCTTCCAGATGCATGGAGGCTACATCCACCTTTTCTTCTTCAGGGATATGGTAATCGCGAAAGTATTTTTCTGCTTTCAAAACCCATCCACGCGGGTCCCCTTGGCTGAACGAGGGAAAATCGATTTTGTTGTATGGTCGGTAGGTGCGCTGATTACTCCCTGAAGAATCCTCATCATCATACTTGCCATAACCGCCACTCAATTTCTCCTTCTTTTTGGCATTTGTCTTGAGAGCAGCCACCTCTTCCTGTAACGACTCCATGGAGGAAGCAATTGCTGCCAATTGTGCAGCCATAGGATCTGGATTGGATGCGTTTGAATCTGGATTACCACGGGTAGAAGGTGCCATTGTTTTCTCAGAAATTAATTGTGAAGATGGGATTTGAGGATTGGATTCAGGGTTGCGAGAGTTGGATTTGAAATTAATTGTGAGGGTTGGATGTGAAATTGATGGTGAGGATTGATCTCTAGATTTCAGAAATTGAGACGTCAATTGAGTTTCCCGGCAATGGAACCAAATGATAGGAACTCAAACAACGATACTGAAATTAAAGCAACAGGCCCAATTCGAGAAGGGCAAATCTCCAATACAAAACTCACGATAATAAGAAAAACACTGAACAAGAAAGAAATTAAACATAGTTTGATACTAATATTATCACTAACAACAGTTACTAAACTGCCCTAAAAAACCTCCTGCAACTGTTCACTAAACTGCCCTAAAAACCTCCTGCAACTGTTCCCGCTAGTATCCTTCCTGCTATTTTTTTGAGCTCTTTGCAGCAGTTGGATCTGGGTACGGGCTGGGTTCTGGATCTGGGTACGGGTTGGGTTCTGGATATGGGTATGTATCACTTAGCTGAATCAAACAAGTTGAAGTTCGGCTCAAAAAAGAACAGTACCTGACAACTTGAACAACAATGGGTGCGCATCTAACAAAAATATTATCAAATCTGCACATATTACGAATCTAATACATCAACAAAAATAAGTGAATTTTATAGTTACAAGAGCAATCTATCGTAACAATTTCCTAAAGATGGAGTGTGCTATAATCATACTCGAGAAAGTGGAGTGGTTACATCTTAACAAATATAAGAGCCTTTGTTAATTTCGTCCTCTTGGCATTGGCGAATATCATCTTCCTTCAAGATATTATATTTTTTCTTAAAAACAAAACAAATTATCAAGAATATATTAATTACCATAACCTTTTAACATAACTAAATGTAATTATAATCCATTGTCCTTGAAATTCAAACTTAACATATAATGACATAACTTTGCTAAAAACTTAGAACACAGAAGCGAGTTTAACAGAATTTTGTAAAAAAGAGCCCTTAATGTGATTAACCTTAACACACGTTGAGAGCCAGTTTCAACTGCCACTACACGCCGCACCCCTATCACAAAAATGGGAACATTCAACAACATTCAGAGAAGATATAGGTGTGACCAGAAGGTCATCAAGGGAAAACACTTAAACTTCCCTATTGGAACTATATGCTTAGATGGAAATTCATACATGGGTCAGAATGAAGAGTTACGACATATCCTGAATCTAGAATGAGCTTTGTTGCCTACCAATTGCAGTGCCTGAATCACGGAATAAAATCAGTTTTTGTTAATAATGAAGGAAATTAGGAAGAAAAAAAAAGATAAACTTGATATCAGTTAGCTATGTGTCAAACGAGCAAATGGGTTAAGCTTAAAGATCCATTTAGAAGGAAACATACCGTATAACAAGCTCATAAATCAATTTAATAGAAGAAAGATTATTATGGTTATAATATAGTTATTTGAATCATAGTTAGCACCCAAACTATTTATAAAGCTCATATGAGATGAACAAACAAAAGTGTATGTGGGCACCTCGATACCACCTGAACTATTTTGATCAGAATTGAAAAATTGTTTACCTGTTAGTCCATTACCGGACTCACCCACCCGGCCGATTTAGCCAAATGTAATATCCATAGTCTACATGAGATGTGTGAGCAATGCTTACTTGAGTTATGCTTACAGGAGGGTTGGACACCTAGATGGCCAAATTAGCATGTGAAAGCAAATTCGAGTTAAAAAAAGTAAGTTTGGTGCAGGGAACACGGCCAGGTTAAGTTGACCCGATATACTTTTTGACAAACAGTTGAAATAATATATAGTGTGTCAAACATGATTACAAAGCTTATATTATCTCAATAGCAAAGCTGTGATCTTATTTTTCTTTAAACAAATCAAGGAGGTTTTATGATATCGCACTCATCTGTCTGCCAATAGGAAAGGTTGGAAACCGTAAATGGCAATTATAATCTGGTGAATACGGGTCAAGTTGTGTAGGAACGTTTTACGACCTGACGAGTCAATCAGAAGAGTGCTTAGACAGAATCAGAGGCGGAATTCATTGATTCGGTCTTCGTAAAGCTTGATTTCACTACTTAACGTCTCGTTTATTAATCTGCTAACAATTTACAAGATCCGGAGACAAATTGGCAGGGCTTCGCCGTTACACCTTCAAAAAACACATACAACAACTTATCTGGATCGCTCATATGGTCCCCTATATATAGACTTTCTGGTTCGCTTTTATGGACATGTCCGTAAAAGCGGACCAGACATAATATGTCCGTATAAGCGGACCTCACAAGTGACATAAAAGCTGACCAGACTATTACCCTATGAGCGGACCAGACTATTGACACATAAGCGAACCTCACTATACTTATGTGTTACTTGATTTCCAATCACTCTACAATCAGCCCTAGCCTAAGACTCGAACTAAGATGTAGTCGACAGACAACTGCACCAACAGACTCCCCCTTGAATGTTGACGGAATCTTCAGTGAGAGTCTTCAACATGACCACTCTTCAATCTCGATCGGTCTTCTTCAGGAACTCTTCCTGGAATCAAATACCCGGATCTTTCTCTGGCTCTAACTCTCGTCAGACTCCCCCTATCATCAAGCTGGGATCGCTGTCTGGAATTTGTTATCACCATTGAAATCAAATCCTGGCTTTATCAGTTTAAGCTCTCCTCAGGTTCTGCTATACCTCCTGGCTTTCTGTAGCAACAGGATCAGAAACCTGCAAAACTCAACCACTCTATCACAAACCAAAATAATTGTGATTCAATTTAATGAATCAACTAAACATTTGAGAATTTTCACATTTAAATCCTTTTAAATTTGAAACATTTCAATTTCTAATTCAAATTAATGAATTATCTTAAATATTTCAATCCATTTAACCAACCTGTCTGTTCATCTTGTTTGGCCTTTGAGATTTTGAATATCAGCTTTTCAACATCAGTTGTCGAAAATCTTTTTAAATTTTTCAAACTTTATGCTAAAACACACTAAAATCTTTTTGGATTTTTGACTGAAATAGAAATGCAGAAAATGAAATATTTACAAACAATATTTTTGTGAGTTCGTGCAAGAGGATCATATCAGTTTTTAGACAAATCACAAGCACCGTTAAGCTTTTAATCGTTTTAAGCTCTAAACGATTCACGTTGATTGACGATATGTTTGTCCTCTTAAGCTCAATCTAAAAACTTTCGAAATGCTTACCGATACGTTTAAGGTATATTAAGATAGCACTAAATTCTTATGGACCCCACGATCTCAGCATATCCCCTCATCATGCAATACACTGACTCAAATAATGCCTTTAAACTTTTATCGACTGTGATTTGTGCAAAAACAAAGCAGAATGTTTAAACATTAACAATCAGGTCGATACTTCCGTATACGCAGAGAAAGTCCAATGTTTAAACAAAATAAGAAAAATAAAACAAGTTGAAGTTGTTTAGGCTTTAACCACCAGGTCGATACTCCCGTATACGCAGAGGTGATCCAAAGCTTAAACGAAACACCAAAGAAAATAAAGCAGAACGTTTAGGCAACAACATCCAGGTCGATACTCACGTATACGCAGAGGATGTCCGATGCTTAAACAAAATAAAGAAATAAAACAAGTTTAAATCTTTGCAAAATAAAATGCACAATCACAGCGACTTTTCAGCAAAGTTGTGAAAGTTCACAAACTTAACCAGTTTTTATGCTTTTGGCATTCAGCGATTACTGAGCAGGCACACAATCAAGAAGGACAAAACTAAGTACTATGCTTTTGACCGTGTTTCCCACTAGAACTAGGCTTTTTGATTTAGATTTGTATCGTTATCGCAAATCTACTAGTCTAGCTGAGCCTACCGTCACATCTTTAGTGAGACCGTTTATCACATTTAGACTTTACATTTCTTTAGCATGCTGTGATAGTCCACTGATTTACTATCATTTCCTCTTGTGTCAACAAAACTCATTTTTGCTTTTTCAATGTTTTTGAGATTTTCAAATTTTCTAATTTTTTTAAAATTTTTCTCCCCCTAAAATCAAAATATGTTTCAATTTTGATTTTCTTGAAAATTTGAAAACAAACTATACAAACTTGACAACATGATGAGAATCACTTCAATTCTCCATCCACCTGGCATAAACAATCAGAACTCCCCCTCACAACAAAACATTTTCCCATAGTGATCTCAAAACACTTAAGTTTGTTTTAATCAAAATGGTTTTTCCGGAAAATAAGTTTTGTGTGACTTTTCACAAATTCGGGGTAAGATCAATCCACAAACATCACTTGTAGAAAATCAAGTACAACTTAATGTCCCTGATTTACCACTTGTAAGACGAAATATCACTTTCGTGAATTTCTCAAGAAATGTGCCGATTCATGTTCCACGCTTACCAACCTGGGAACTCCGGCAAGTCAGGTTTTTCATTTAAACAGATTCACCCAAGCCTGACTGTCCTTGGGTGATTTTGAATTCTTGTTCAACAATGGTGGAAAATTTGCATCATCCATTGTTAGACCAGAATTCTCAACTTTTACCTCAACACATGGCTCCTCTGGTTTTAATATACCAGAATCATTGCCTGAATGTGGCTTGTCTGACTTTGAACTATCAGATTCATCGCCTGAAGGTGGCTTGTCTGACTTCGACACGTCAGATTCATCGCCGACCATTTTCTTCTTCTTCTTTTCCTCTTTCCATTCTGTCCTCAGATTTGTATCTGATGAATTCGTCTTGCTAGACTTTTCAATCGAAAGAGTCGATTCATCAGAACTCTTATTTTTCCCAACGGATGAACCCGAGGACAAAATCTTCTCGAGATACTCTCTCGCCTTCTTCCTCTTCTTCCTCAGTCTGTCTTTTTGCCCTTGAGAAAGCTTCACTTTCGTTTCTTGAACTTTAGGTTCTTGAACCTTCTGTTCTTTGGGCTTGACATTGACTGATTTCTTTGCCATTTTCTGAGAATTAACCCTCAATCTTTCATTTGATCTCCTTGGGCAATCTCTGGCAATGTGACCTTTGATATGGCAGTTATAGCATCTCCTCGTCTCATAACTCCAACTCTGGCAGTTAACAGCAATGTGTCCTTGATAACCGCATTGGTAACACACTCTGTTATCGTACCAATCACCATTTTCAGCCCAAATGCTCAAATCAAAGCACTGTTTGGCTTGGTGATATTCCTTCCTCAAGTTTGCTGGATTTGACTTTTGAGCACTGTGGTCCGATCTGCACCACTTATTACCAACAGTTTTTGAATTTTCATTTTTTACTTTTTGTAATTTTTCATTGCGATTGGATGATCGATCTGATGAGCTTTTATTATCTTTTTGAACATTTTTCTCATTTTTAATTTTTTGTTTCTGTTCCACTTTCTTCTTCAAAGGTTTTTGTTTAGAGCATTCTCCTTTTACAGTCGATTGCAGAACAGTTTCTTGAAATTTTTCTTTTAATTTCAAAAACAATTTTTGTTTTTCACTTTTATCTTTTTCATCATCAGATTTCTCATCACAATCTTTAACTTTGACTTTGTCAAAGTTTGTGACATCGTCACTTATTGGAACAAAATTTAAAGATTTTGGGCAAGGAATAGTTGAAGTATTCACAAACACCTTCAACTTTTCTTCCCATTCATTGATTTTCTTTTGAGCACATTCTGCCTCTTTTTCAAGTCGAATAATCTTTTCAAGATGAGAATTGATTGCAATTTGTTTTTCAAGATTGTTTTTACCAAAAAAATCTCTCTCATCTTCTAAAATTTTTAGTTGACTTTGAAAATCTTTTTCAATCTTTGATTTTTCATTTTCAAAACTTTTCATTTTCTCTTCAAAAACTTTTGCTTTTTCTTTCAATTTCTGATTTTCCAATGTCAAACTGTTCAAGTTACTTAACAGTTTGTCATTTTCAGAGTTCAGTTTTACACAGGTTTCATTCAAAACAAGAATCTGTTTATCATCAGCTTGCTTCTTATCATTCAGCTCTTTGACTTCCAAAGTCAAACTTTCCGCATCTTTCACGAGTTTGTCATTTTCCGTCTTTAAGCTGTCACATGTAAAACACACTGATGCAGAATTCGAAGATTCATTCTTCACTGATTCTTCAATCTTTGAATCTTGATCTTTTTCCATCTTGTATGTTCCTGCACCAAAAAGTTTAACAAAATTAAAAGGATTCATACTTTCATCAATATAACATTTCCTTTTAATATCATATTTCAGATTCCTCTTTGTTGCAAGACATATTCGAACTCTTTTATCAATTTTTGTAATCACATCCAATTCTAAATCTCGTAAATTCTTTCCTATCTCATTCAAAAACTCCCTTCTTTTCTTTTCTTCCTTACGACACTCTGCAAGAACCTCATTAAAGAACTGATGTGGATTAAGCTCTTGGAAAAAATCTTTTCCTTTTAGCTCAACCATGAATTCATCCCATTTAGTAGGTAATGCAGTTGTCAATTTCAATATATGTTCATCAGTTGACATTTTAATACCCGTTCTCCACAAATTGTCCGTTAGAACTTTAAATCGTGTTTCCATCTCATTCAAAGTTTCATCCTTTTGACATATGAAAAATTCAAAACTTTTAATCCAAATGTCCGTACTCACATTCCTATAATTGGTATCCACAGTTCTCATATACCAATTATTCAGGTTTTCAAGTGTATTATTTTCTTGTTCATCAAAAATCATTTCTGTCATCGTTCGAATACACTCGACAAATCTATTTAATGTCCGAATAAGCTGACCAGAATTTGTCCAAATAAGCTGACCAGAATTTGTCCGAATAAGCTGACCAGAATTTGTCCGAATAAGCTGACCAGAATTTGTCCGAATAAGCTGACCAGAATTTGTCCGTAAAAGCGAACCAGAATTTGTTCGAATAAGCTGACCAGAATTGTTCGTTCGAGCGGACCAGACTTGTTCGTTCGAGCGGACCAGACTTGTTCGTTCGAGCGGACCAGACTTGTCACAAAAGCGGACCAGACTTGTTCACAAAAGCGGACCAGACTTTAGACAGCGAATTCGAGCAGAAAAACTTAGATTTCTCCTAAACGGTTAGGAATTTGGATCTGAAACTTTCAAGGATTTAAATCGATACTATTGCGCACAAGCTGTAGAAATTTGAGCGAATTCCGACCGTGAAATCTTTCTGAATTAGTAAAAGAAAGTGTAGAAATCAGAATTTTCGAGCGAAAATCGAGCTAAACGGTAAGAACTCTTCCTCCTGAGCTCTGATACCACTTGTAGGAACGTTTTACGACCTGACGAGTCAATCAGAAGAGTGCTTAGACAGAATCAGAGGCGGAATTCATTGATTCGGTCTTCGTAAAGCTTGATTTCACTACTTAACGTCTCGTTTATTAATCTGCTAACAATTTACAAGATCCGGAGACAAATTGGCAGGGCTTCGCCGTTACACCTTCAAAAAACACATACAACAACTTATCTGGATCGCTCATATGGTCCCCTATATATAGACTTTCTGGTTCGCTTTTATGGACATGTCCGTAAAAGCGGACCAGACATAATATGTCCGTATAAGCGGACCTCACAAGTGACATAAAAGCTGACCAGACTATTACCCTATGAGCGGACCAGACTATTGACACATAAGCGAACCTCACTATACTTATGTGTTACTTGATTTCCAATCACTCTACAATCAGCCCTAGCCTAAGACTCGAACTAAGATGTAGTCGACAGACAACTGCACCAACAAGTTGTGTTTATGGTATTGATAACGGATCAAATGCGTAATGAAAAAGATCTGCAAGTGCAACCATCAAGACACGCTGGTAAGTTTCCAATAGATAGGATCTGCCTTAACAGCTAACATTGTTCTAAAACATCCAAAAATGGCCTTAACCAGCCTAAAACAGTCCTAAACACAAGATAACAAATAAGTATAAAATGGATACTTGCACATAGCCTTCATCTGACAGAAAATATTAAACTACAGAAGACCTACGCCTTCCTCATTTTATGAGAAATGTGTTATCATCTCATTGAAATAACTGTTGAAAAAAAAACTACTAATCATTATGTGAGTTGTCTGAGACCAGCACAGATTTACAAGTGTTTTGGGGTGCAAGCGACTTAGGACCTTTAGGGGCCTAAATCAAACTTCTAAAAGGATTTTCGATTACAATAGTACGTATGATTGTAAGAGTACATTTTGTTTCTATATTTTAAAAGAATTTTAATGCATAACCGTTCATTAAGACTTGAAATAACCAAAACTCGAATGGAACCAAGTTTAACTTCGCTTTTCCATCCGAATTTGTTTAGAGACCGGTCAAATTTCATTTTTCTAGGTGAGTTACAGTTTTGTGAGTTTCGAACCAAACCGACCCGAGTTAAACACACCAATCCCCACCACAAACCACAATTTATTCTACATTTGGAATATTAAGCCTCTATGTAAATAGTGAAAGACTTGGATGAAATAAAATCAAAGAAGTGTTTATTACCATTTTTAAGTGGGTAAACTGGTACTAACCTCTCACCGTCAAGACCAAGATGTCCAGACCATAGAGAAAGCTGGATACTATTAGTAAACTTCCGGACACTCTAAGATTCTCTTTTTATTGTTGATTTAGTAAGGCACCATCAAAAAGAACATAATGTTTATCTCGTTTAGAAGATAAACACTTAAACTACAACAACTTAAACTAAATGCAGATTTACGAAATCAAGTAAAGGTTAACCTAACCTATCACCGATAAACAAAAAAATTCCAAATAGAAAGAGAAAAGGTAACATGAGATGCACAAAGTGACAGGCTCGAACTTCGAGATAGTGGAAGCAAATTTTGTAAATACACTTTTGCCATAAACTCCGTTGTCTGACAGAGATGCAGTTTCGCATCTGACGCATCGACAGAAAATGGAATTGGCGCGACTGGGCATTTGCCCTTTCGATGATCACATAGTTAAAAGTACAACCAATCAATCATGAAGGAAACATTCAAAGAAGACCAAGATTACCTGAAATTGTGATTTATAAGATAGACGACCTCCGTTTGTTTCCCAATGTTCCGCCCCTTCACGTCGCTGGTTATGGATGTGGCTACGAAAAACACATTAAGAACCATTCGTTATTAAAAATCGAGGATCATTAACCCCAGAAAAGTTACCATTGACAAAATAACCCCATGAAATATGCATACCTATGTCCTATGCACCGTTTGAAAGAGATGGTTGGGAAAGTTATTGCTCTAGCGTTGATTTTGGAGCCAAATAAACGAATGGAAATCAAAGATAAAATAGATTAAACAAAGAGATGACGATGAATAGAAGATCGTGGTTGAGATTTGGACCAGAGGTCGGTTGCCAAAATAACACTAAAAACACGTTTCAACTAAGAATCATTTTGCCCTGCACCCGCCCATCGTCGAGCCTCAAGTTATCAGTTATGACCTCAAGTAAAATGATTGACGAAAGATCAAAGATATAATATACAATTAATATGATATTTCATATCTAAATTAAAAAAAATGATAAATTGTAAAAAATCTAATGTGATATGACGATAGCCTTCCGGATCCTTGCCGATGTGTTTCACCAGCGACTCATTATATCATATAATCAACAATTCACAAAATTCTAACAAAAGAATCATTCAGAATATCAGATAAATCAAACTCACTAAAACCAAAGGGACATGTAACCTGTATGGTAATTTTCAGCTGAAGATCTTGTGTGAGGACATTCTTAGAACAGTTGGTGAGCATAACATTCAGGTTCGTAAAAACATGCAATTGCTGATCTTGATCACCAGCACCATCATAAATCCAATCACCAGATCCACTTCCATCTATGCCCACTTCCATCTATGCCAACTGCATGGTAAAATTTATTTCGTATACATGCCTAAAATCTATCGATTGGCTGACCATCACCTGTTAGAAAAAATAAGAGTATCATAAGTGAAGAAAAAAATAATATACATAAAGAATGTTAAACATTTGTAAAAAAATTACCTTCTCTTCTCAACATTCACTTCTTGATTAGGATCATGACCATCAACCCCATCTTTCTCAATAAATTGTAATATTGCTTTTTAAAATAAATACAGAACTGTTACATAGAAATATATATATAGCTCCTATAAAACTATGGAATACAAAAGGATGAGCTGTACTAAATGAAGGAATACATATATCACCCAAAGTAATCGATTAAGTAAACAAAAATGAAGAAAAAAATGCATCTCTGATTGGCTGTAGCAAACTCATGCATACCAAAATCACAAAATGATG
Source organism: Helianthus tuberosus (assembly GCA_030545235.1). NCBI lineage: Eukaryota > Viridiplantae > Streptophyta > Magnoliopsida > Asterales > Asteraceae > Helianthus > Helianthus tuberosus. The sequence goes on from CM060447.1 coordinate 32,510,079, forward strand.
TAGCAAACTCATACATCTCGTAAAACCTAATCACAATCGAGTAATGAAACAAACATTACCATAAAGGAGAAAGACGGACCGAAGCCAGAAGAGAAAAAAAGATGAACCTGCAGTTGCAATCAGGAGAATCAAAGAAGACGAATAAGATAAAATCGGGATCACATAATCGTTTAGGAAGAAGCACTATCGCGGACGGTTTCACAATCAATATACAAGCCTGATCAATTACGACATTCAGTATAAGCCAAAACAATCCTATAAATCAAACTAAAATAAGAACTCAACTTACCCAATAACGAACACACAACGATTTTAGCCGGATTATTCTCCAGAACAGAACCCAATCTGATCTGCTTAACAGCTTCAATCTGAATACCCTTTGAATCCATTGCAGCATCCCGTTCACCATAAATAGAAAAATTAGGGTTTCAGAAAACTGACCGGCGAGACGAAGGGCGTGTTTGGGATTCCTTCTTCTCAAAAGTGGGCTTAAAGTAGTAGGCTTCAAGTGAAACAGATAGGGAAAACCAATCGCCGGTAGATGGAAGGGGTAGGGTACTCTGAAGCCATTCAATGCCTGACGCCTTCTAAAAAGTTCATGGATGAAATCCCTATACTAACCCTAATGCGTCTTAAAATTTTGACCACTTTCCTACTGTATCTTTTTAATATGGCTTTTATTATCTTGTGCATTATGCTTTTAATCTTGTACTTGTAGTAAAATTACAATTTGGTACATCACTTCTCCTTTTTAATATATTATAGATATATAGGGTTGAGTTATTCTACAAAGGATTATAAAAATAAAAAATGTAATAAGCCACTGTAGAGTGAAAAGTGTCCCAAAAGAAATCAAATAGAAATGGTAATTTTGTCAAAGAGAATAAAAAGATTATGCACATGCAAGTCACATGTTATTCCCCCCCCCCCCTATTTTTTAAACGTCCATAATTTTTTTATACGTCATTTGTTTTAAAAAAAAATATACCATAAAATTGAGCGTCTTTTTATCTTTAATATGAGTACCATATTGTTATATTTAGAAAAAAGAAATTTGAAAACCCGGTTGCGTATTACACAATGGACAACGTAAAACACAATGAGAAAACCCAGTTGCGTATTACACAATGGACATAACATTAAACACAATAAGTATCAAACTAAAAACACAATAGAAATTGGCCCAAAACACAATCGATTACAACAGATAAAAGACACAATGGATATAACGTAAAACACAATGAGTATCAAATTAAAATCACAATGGAAAGTAGACTAAAAACATAATTGATAACGACAGATAAAAGACACAATTAGTGAGAGCAAGTTGGTGATTTAATATAATTTTCTTATTTTTGTATCCTATTAAATATTAAATAATAATAATAATAGCATTAAATAAATAATTTAACAAAATCTAATTTAAATGAGAATAAACATCATATATCTGCCTCGTTCTAAAAAAAAACCTTCTTCTTATTCGAAGGAGAAAATACAAATTATATATTATTATTAAGTTAAAGTTTGATAAAAAGTTATTATCCTTATCTAAATTATATTTAGTTAAACTATTGTTTAATAAGAAAATAAATTGAAAAATAAGATAAGTAAATTATTAATTCAAAGTTTGATAAAAAAAATATTATTATTTTTATCTAAATTATATTTAATTAAACTATTATTAAATAGGAAAAAAATTGTAAAATAAGATAAGAAAACACCAGACATTGATACGTGTTAAAAAGGGATTTTTATTTGTTAATACAGAAAGATTAAAGTATGGACAGATTTTATGTTCTCGTAAGGTGTGGTTTGGAACACCCTTAATTGTTCCCTTTACTCGTACAATTCCACTCATGCTCATTCCTTTTATGGCAACTTATTTGGGAGAATTATGTCATGGGATTAACAATTAATAATTTTAACCAAAAACTAATAAAGGTTTAGGTACCTTTATGATTTGATTTGGCTAATTTATTAATTAAATATTAAGAGTTAATAATAATGATAAAATCAAAGATTATTTAGCCCAAGTTCAATGTATTCATATTACACATATTTGTGGCAACCACTGATGGACAATAAAAGTTATTGACTTTTCTAAAAAAACACAATCATTTTGAAATATAATACAGAAAAATATTGTTGTATATAACTACAAACAAAGAATATGATACCTTTGGTTAACAAATCATTATGGTTTGGGACTAATGTGTTGATTAAACACATACCACAATCATTAAATATTGTATGAATTAAGAGTATTCATGTACTCATAAAGTATAAGAGATTGTCTTGATGGTCATTCAAACCGTTTCTCGTCATCCAGAGTTTAAAGTTAAGAGTTATAAATTACAACTATATCAGTCGCCGGCGGACATTCTAGTGGTAAGGTGTCTTTCCTCTATCTAAGAGGTAGATAGTTCAAAACCTACAATGTGCAGACATAGGTGGTAAATAGAAGTAGAGTAGGCTTATGAGCCACTCTAAATAAACCATATCATCTATCAAAAAAACACAAAACTTGTCATATATAAAGTTGCTGAATTCAAATATTCAATGTAGCTATTATATCACAAAAAAGGTTTAATTAGATACCAAAGATAGTGTGTGATAACAAGTTATGACTCATATTGAGTATTAATGTATTATAAAGAAATTTTCATATACTTTTGACAATTTTACAACGTGACAACATTAACTTATAAGATTAATAATTTTGAATAAGAATCGGATTTGTGAACGTATATTGCACAACTATATATATATATATATATATATATATATATATATATATATATATATTCATATAAAAACGTGTAAAGTTGCAAGTTGCAAAAGATTTTACACTTTTTTATATAAAATACATTTATTCCAGCTGTAATAACAGATAAGATATTATTACTATATAATAAAGATTAAAGGGTTACCCAACTTGTTTTTTCAATATAACTCATAGATCTTGTGTTGATATCAAAACTTGGATATAAGGGGGACCATTAGGCGTGCAATACAATTATTATTCCATAAATAATGAAAGTTTTGATGCTTTAAATTTGATTAAGATGTGGTCCTTATCCTTGAATAGAGTGGAAAATTTGATTTCAATTTCTTGTTTTTTTAAATAAATTTTATTTTATCCCCCCAATTTTTCTAGATATTCGATTCCAAAAAAATCCTCCAATAGTTTTTTTATCTTGTCTCTCATATTTTATATTTAGTTTGCTAGAAAAAGCCCATTCTTGATTTGGAGAAAAGCTAAGATCTTTCACTTTTTAAATTTTAATAAACGACCCTTGATAGAAAGTAAGTATGAGGTGGTGTATATAGCCCTTAATTTTATATTTTGACATTTTTAAGTAATTAAAAATATAAACAATGTCGATGTCCATTTAGTTTTTTAGGGAAGTAATGAGGTGGTGATTATTTGGTGTTTAGCCCAATTTACGAAGTGCTATGATAGTATAATGGCAAAGAACCAGAATCTAAGTATGTTGGGCTTGAGATGGCCCAAAACCAAGGGTGTGTGAGATTTTATTAATTAATGGTATACTATAAATTTATAAAAATCTTTATTTTTTATTGAAATTAATCCAAACAAATAATTTGAATATTCAGGCAAAAAAAAATTTAAACATGGTCTTATATTAAATTATATTATCTGATTATGTTTAAGGGTGGAGATACAATAGGAAGTTTATTTCGCTAGGAAGGATAGGAAGTAATCATAACCGTCCAATTGCACAATCTACGGTCAAGATCAAAATCAAATTAAAAACTGTCATTTAAACACGCTCTCCGGAGTTTCAGGGGTATTATCGTCAAATTTCAAAATAACCGCCGTTGATTATACACAGAAACGCTTCGAAACAAAGTGCATTACGTTTTACACTTCCATTGAACGATCAAACACATACAGAAATTTGAGAAAATCATACTCCATTGAAGTTCGTGGCGTCGTCGAGAGATAATTTGAAGGTTTACATTCGAGTTACTCAAAACAAATCAGTCTCTGAAAACCCTAAATCATCAAAGAAGCGAAAAACATCAACAGCTAAAGAGAACATTGATGAACAAGAAAATATTAGCCGAAAATCAACAATCAAACAACAAAGAACTAGAAAACGCAAAGATATTTCAGACAATGGTATATTTATCTATTTTTTGCTCTTTAACTGAATTCAAGTTACGTTTTATGAAGTACAATAGACCTAATATATCATATCCGTTCCGAAAAATAGTTAATGAGTTATATCATCCCCTATCTTAACATTTTTGTTACCAGAGACTATATTGCGTTTTATGTTAAAACTATGATCTAAGATACTAATGCTTCTTACAGGATTTATATATTGTGAATTAATGCGTTTTACCTTAATAAATTTGCAGAAACAATGAGATTATTATTATGATAATTGTAATCGAATTTTAGTACATTGCGTTTTATCTTTGAATTTGCTGAGATACATGTGTTGTTAACTATTGCGTTTTATATTAATATATAATAAAAAAACAAAATGAGATTATGTAATGTTAATTTGGTGTGTTAAATAATATGATGTAAAGTATTGCGTTTTATCTTAAACCTGTGAATTACTGCTTTTTATCTTTATAGTGTTAGCTAATGCGTTTTATCATTAATTTCTTAATTGACATTGTTGACTAATGCGTTTTACATTAATAAATCATAAAAAACAAAATGAGATTATGTAATGTTAATTTGGTGTGTTAAATAATATGATGTAAAGTATTGCGTTTTATCTTAAACCTGTGAATCAATGCTTTTTATCTTTATGGTGTTAGCTAAAGAGTTTTATCATAAATTTGTTAATTGACATTGTTGACTAATGCGTTTTACATTAATAAATCATAAAAAACAAAATGAGATTATGTAATGTTAATTTGGTGTGTTAAATAATATGATGTAAAGTATTGCGTTTTATCTTAAACCTGTGAATCACTGCTTTTTATCTTTATGGTGTTAGCTAATGCGTTTTATCATAAATTTGTTAATTGACATTGTTGACTAATGTGTTTTACATTAATAAATCATAAAAAACAAAATGAGATTATGTAATGTTAATTTGGTGTGTTAAATAATATGATGTAAAGTATTGCGTTTTATCTTAAACCTGTGAATCACTGCTTTTTATCTTTATGGTGTTAGCTAATGCGTTTTATCATAAATTTGTTAATTGACATTGTTTCATTATTCTATTTAAAGTTAAAAAACAAGAGGAAAAACAACAACAGGAAAAACAAAAAAGGCGAAGAAAGAAAGTGGTGATAGAATCATCAGAAGAAACAGTTTCTGATTCAATGGATGAAAAATCTAGTCGAGCTATTGTTCTGCATACTTCCAAACAACAACAAGTAAATTCAGGTAACATAAAACGCATTTAACATATTTCATGAAAAAAATATGTTTTTAACACAATTCAATGTATCAGATGATGATTTTGTTGATCCACAACCAAGAGTTAACCTATCAGATGATGATTTTGTTGATCCACAACCAAGAGTTAACCTCACAAAAAATCAAAAGAAGGAAAAGGCAGAATCAAAACCAAAGAGATCACAGAGGAAAAATAAAACAAAAGAACAACCAGAACAACAACCATATTATGATTACGACGGAAAAAAAATTAACATAAGATGTGCAGTCAATAATCTAAAAGATTATATTGAAGGTTTGTCAAAAGAGCAAAGGAATGTTGTTAGAGAAATAGGGTTTGAGAGCATACTAAAATTCAAGCTGCATTCAGTTCCACGCAAATTCGGATATTGGCTGGTAAAAAACTTTGATGCTGAAAATGATGAGATAAATATTGGAGATGAAAAGATTAAGATCACAGCTGAATTCATCCAAAAGGTATTTCAAATACCAAATGGAAAAACAGAGATTGTGGAAAAACTGAGACCAAAAGACACTGATCTTATAATTAAATTCTGGCGCGGTCAATTCACCAAAGATATTTTGCAAAGAATGTATGCGCACAACTTGATTACTTATTTAAAATCAAGAAATGAGCTTGGAAGATTGTTCAAACTGAATTTCTTGGTTATTTTTTTTACGATCATGGCGGAGGCAATGCAGAGTAGTAATGTTAATCAAAGATTCCTGCCATCAATGAAAAGTGACAAAAAACCCCAGGATTTTAATTGGTGTGAATATATGCTGACCGTTTTAAAGCGTACAAGAAGACAATGGCCTGGAAATGAGAAGCTCTTCAATGGACCTATTGCATTGTTAGCGGTATGAAATCTGATCTTTCATTATTGCTACATATTTGCTGAATGCTTGTTTAGGCTGCTTGTTTATATTATTTGTTTGTTTAAAACTAGACTTTATAAAACGCAATGTATATTTTAAAACGCAATTATCTTTAATTTTTGTTTATTTATATTCTTTGTTTGTTTAGAACTCTTCTTTGCTTGAGTAAAACGCAATGTTTTTGTAAAACGCAATATATTTAAAGTTACAAAACAATAGTTTTGTAATTTGTTTACAATGATTTATATTTTAAAACGCAACAAATTATGAATTGATTATTTATCTAAAACGCAATGAATCATACAGATACTATATGCATACAAAAAACAAGGATTTGACGATACTGAAAACACTGAAGAGTTCTCACTTGATAAAATTGATTCTACAACATTACAAGAATTTGAAGATGAATTGGAAATTGCTGCACAAAATGAGGGCAGATGTCTTGTAAAGGATAAAGTGAAAAAAGTCAGAAAGACTAAACAAAAAAAGAAAGATGAAAAGAATGAATTTTATGTTTATCCAAGTGAATCCGAGAATGAAAACGAAGAAATTTTTGAAGATGAATCTGAAGAAAAACATGAAGACGATGCTGAAGAACAACCAATCACCTTACTTAAAGCTGCAACAGACTGGATTGATCAAGAGAATCAAGAGAATGTTCAAAACAGCCAAATTATAACAAATGAAACTGAGAAAACACATACAGAAAGTGGAGGATCATGGGGCCAATTCTTCATTAAACCATCAATAGGAAATAAAGATAAAATGTGGGTAGACAGTCAAAGCCGACTGCGTAATTTCATGCCATCACAAAATCAAAGTGAAGGTCTTTCTGACATTCATTCAACAAAAAGTGGCGATGAAAATATGAAGAAAATTAAAGATAAAAAATCACATGAAGAATATCTTGTGACTGCTTTGGATCATCATTTTAAAGGAATTGAAGATATTTTCGAAAACATCCAATCACGCATAGATGAGATTGTGGAGGAATATCCAACGAGTGAAGCTCTTCATAACAAAGTTAACGAATGGGTGTCATTGATTGAAAAATTCCACCATCAAGCAAAAAAGCACAAGAAAGTTAATATTGATTCAACTATGATTGAAACACCATCAAGATTTCTAAATTTGAGCCAAAATGAAGACACTGAAAATCAAATCATTTCAACACCATTGATTGTAAAATGCAATGATGATGATACAAAACGCAATGAGGATAGCTCACCTCTAGTTCAATCATCCAATCCAGAAAAAATCAGTGAGAATGAACCTGCATCTGTTCTGCAAACACACATTGAAAAACCTTCAATGGTACAATCATCATTTAGCGAAGAAACTCCATCATTAATGTTGGAGATTATCAAAAAGACAGATGAAGAAGAAAAAAAATCAAATCAAAAGAAAATTCATGATGATGAGGTACCATCCTTTGATTTGAAAATTTCTCAGTTGTCTTCAAATGTTGATGAAAATGAAGTTGAAGTTGATGCTACTCGACACGGTGCACAAACCGAAATTCAAGCGGAATCTGAAAAAAAAAACAAACGAACAAGATGTTCAAATTACTGGAATACAAACAATGTTTGATAGAATTGAAGAACAGGATACTGAAAAGGAAATCAGTGATCTACTTCAAAACACATCATTCCTACACCCACAAGAAGATCCGTATAAAACACCTGCAAAATCAGTTCATCAAGAACAGCCAACAACTGATATAAGCAAAACAGAAGAAATAATCACAAGGATGGTACGACCAGATCGAGAGAAAAATGTTCCTGAAGTATTTTGTTCACCATATTATCTAAGACAAGTAGCAATGAAGGAATCAAGAACAGCACACGAAAACAACATATCGGGATATGCATTCCATGCAAAAGGAGAAATGACGTAAAAATTCATTTATATACACTAAAACAAAAAAAAACAAAAATCAAAATATTATAATTTAATTATTATTATTTTTTTTTTGCAGGGATACTCTCTTTGAAATTAAAGAACATGCATTTCTATATAGATATGCTGCTGAAACAATGAGGCCAGGATTGGAAATCACCGGAGAAGTAATCAATTGTTGGTCATATATTTTGAATGAAGAAGAAAAAAGAAGATCAAAAGACAACAAATCTCCAAGATTTTTCTGTACTATTCGAATGCTGGTATGATATTTAAAACACAATTTTTCTGTATTCGTATAATGAAGTATTTTGAAGTTTGATTGAATGATGTTTTATAAAACGCAATAGAATTTTTATTTCTTTAATAAAACGCAATGATTTCTTTGTTTGAATGAAGTTTTATAAAACGCAGCTGTATGTTTTATTAACTTCATAAAACGCAGCTCTATGTTTATTTACCTTCATAAAACGCATTAATATGTTAATTTGTTTAATTTTATACAGGCTTTACCAAATTGTGACAAGGAAGAATCTGAAAATAAAGAAAAGATGATAAAAGCATTCACAATGAACATAGAAAAAATTCTTAAAGGTGCAAAGCTAAAAAGCATAAAGGATTTTAAAATTATCCTCGTCCCGATTCTCCATATACAGCATTTCTTTGTAATATCCTTCAATCTTGAAGAGAAACAAATATTCATCATTGACAACAGTGCGAAAGAAGAAACAAATGAATCTAAATATGGAAATGTCCCTGAAAATACAGTAAGTATTCTTAATTATGCTTTTAAAACACAAATATAAACCACCTAATCTTTTTGTTTTGTTTTTTGTTTTTTTTTTCTATATAGGGATGCTTTGGCAGCTTACCTTAAATCTGTTGGACATGAAAAAGCAGATGATATAAAGGGAATAATCCCTGTTAGAATGCAGATGAAATGGAGGACACAACATAATGGCATTGATTGTGGTATATTCACAATGCGTCATATGGAATGTTATAATGGAGAACCGGTCGAAAAATGGGATTGTGGGTTTAACGTGGAATATGAAGAACCTGCAAATATCAAGAAGGTTAAAAACAAAAAACCAGTCAACAAGCAGACCGCACAACTTGAAGATTTAAGAAGAAAGTTCATCGCAAAGATATTATTGCACGAAATCAACGAACAAAGAGATTATGTTATTGTGGACTCAAAGAAGTTTCGAGACCTCAGTGCGAAACTTAAAAAACAATCTTATGAAACTAGTTTAGATAGGATTAAAGACAGGCTTGCTCTTGCTGGTTTACTTTGATTTTGAAATGATACTTATTATAAAACGCAATGTTTTTTCATTTATCTTGGTTTTTATATAAATCATTATTTTCTTGATCTTGCTAGTTACTTTGAGTTAAAAATGCTACTTACTATAAAACGCAATGTTTTTTATTTTAAAATACCAGTTATTTTTTTGTTATCTTAAAACGCAATATGTATCATTTAAAAATATTAAATCATTATTTTGAAAACAATTTATATAAAATTTATAAAACGCAACATTTTAATATATGCTATTGTCTATTTAAATTATTACAATGTATTAAAATGCTAAAAACTATAAAACGCAATATTTTTTCTAATTATTCATTTCCAAACATATAACGCAATATATTTATAACGCATTGATTTTTTTTTTTTACATTTTTATAACACAAAAAACAAATAAAATAAACTGATATCTTAATGACAAGAAATGATTAGACCAAAAGCCTTAAAAAGCCTTTTAGATTCCTGATATAAATACTGTATGTATGATGGAAATATCAATTCAAAGAAAAAAATAAAAAATAATCATTATTATTATTAAGACAAATTGATTCAAATTCCTCTACCAGTAGATTATATAAGAACAGAAACCCTAAACTATTTTCACATTTCTCTCATCATACACCAAAAAACACCAAATACCCAACACACACAAACCCTAAAATGGATAATCAACAACTATCAGTTTGGTGGGTTAAAAGAGGCAATTTCTTTCTTCAATTCCTTGATGGAAAAAAAATAAAATACCATTCCGTTGCTTCTGTTCTTCAAAACTGCAATGAAAATGTTTTGAAAAGGATGAACGAAATAGGTATACCACCTTCTTGTTACACAGATCAAACAGCCGCACTGTTCAGAATTCTACACAAAAGATATGGTAATCCGAATCAAACAGCAACTGAAGATGCCCAGGTTACATCTTGGGAGTTCATTGAGGAAACTTTCAAAGTTTCAGTGACTTGGGACGATGGTGATGTGGAGATGTATGACCCAAAGGACATATCTACCAGTGAGGATCTAAGTTTTTTGAAGCAGTTATCTGAAATACCAATCATCAACAACTCTGCTAGCAAATTTGCAGAGAAGCTTCAAAACGCAGTACTCTCACAGGTTGAACTTTGGGTTGAATCTGAAAGTGATGAAGAAATCCCTGATGGAAGCTTAGGGTTTTCATCCGATGAAGAAACAAACTTTGATCCATGAAGCTGATCATGCTAGTTATTTTTGTTTAATTTTGTTGTTTGAATACATCATCTTTGTTTAGAACTATCATTATCTATATAACGCAATGTTTATTATATCCACTTGAATTTCTTGTTTAATTTTATGTTTAATATGTGTTACAATAAAACGCAATAATAAAAAAAATACATATTAAAGTATATTGTTCTATCTATAAAACGGAATAACAATATACTGTTATCATAAAACGCAACTTTCCAAAAAAAGCTGACAAATGATTTGGAAATCCCTTATGGAAGCTTAGTGTTGTCATCATTTCTTGTTTAATTTGATCTATGATCTGTGTTACAATAAAACGCAATAATCAAAAAATACAACTTAAATTATATTGTTCATGTATAAAACGCAATTACAATATATTGTTGGTATGATAAAACGCAATTAACCAAAACATACTGATAACTATGAAGGATATTATAAAACTCAGTAATAAAATGAGATGAAACATATACATCATAAAACGCAATGACAAATTTTTTTTTTTACTTATTGATATCTGATTTTGTCAAAATTTCTATACATAATTACATTGCATTGCTAGAACCTATAGCATTAGAAGAAACCTTATCTTTACATGTGCGACTGTTATGTCCTTTTTCACCACATACACGGCACGATTTCTGGATCTTTGATGATTTCTGAATTGCAATCTCACGATTTGACTTGATCCTTTTTTGTACACCGCATCCTTTGGTCCTTGTTTTGATCGGCACACGAATAATAGAATCTGATTTTTCTATGTTCCCTCCAATTTCAGCAAATCTTTCTTTGCGACTAGGAGGCGGCGCAGCAACCATAACCTCATCCGCTTTATCAATATAACTTTTAATATGATCCCTGTAACGACACAACTCATCTATATCGCCAACCAGCCTATTAACCACATACTCATTTGCAACAACGATTTCTCTATAAACTTTATCAATTTCACTATTCCTACTAATTTCATCAAACCGAATATTTGAATGATTTGATCCAACAGAAACAACATCTCTCATCCATCTTCTATGAACATATCTTCTAGGAAACTCATTTATATCATCATACCGTAAAACGTAAAATATATGCCGGCATAATATACCAAATTGTTCAAACCGTTTGCAAGAACAACTTATTGTTAAACCATCTTCTTGTTTGCTGTATTGCACCTGTAAATAAGATTAAAAAGCTATATAAAATTAGTGAAATGAAATATAAAACGCAATGAATCTTAATTATAATACAGATAAAACTATATTTTCATATAATGATAAAACGCAATGAAAGATGGAATAATAAAACGCAATAGATATTTAAAAATCTATAAATTTAAAAAATACCTTCAAAAAAGATGTGCATGGCTGTCTGAAATCCTTTATTTCAAAATATTGAACATCACCCACAATATCAAGAGACTTTGACATACACTTTGTAATGGCAGCATCAATTTCAATCTGAATATCCTTAAAAATTGTTTTGGTATATATTTCTGATGCTTGTTTCTCCAATACAAAGTCACTCCAGGGCTTAGACTCAATATAGCTTGTATCATGATCATTCCTCCTATGCTCATGCCTTTGAATATCCATTGCAGTCTCAAAATGAGTGAAAAATTCAACAAGTGTACATCTTGGATTGCAAATCTGACCAAAGAAGTAATTCTCGCTTTCACATCTTGACGTAGTACGCATAAGACCAGCCAAATCCTCTCCATGGTAATAAGCAGGAATCCAGTCAAATCGAAGATCGTACATATCTTTTAACCACTCATGATTTTCCAATCCAAAAGTAGACATTATTGAATGCCACTCAGTTTCAAAATCTTCTGGACTAATAGTATCATTCCAAACAACATGAGTCATTCTTGTATTAAAATCAGTGTTTGCGGACAAAACAGGACCAACCTGAATAAAAAAGTAATAATATTATTAAACATAAAACGCAATAATTTAAAAACAATATATTGAAAATGATAAACATAATGAATTGATGGTAAAACGCAATTGTTTTGTAATTCTATTGATAAATTATTTGGTGATCTTATTGTATAATACATAAAACGCAATAATAAAACAATTAAAATTGCAGTTTGTTATATCATAAAACGCAGTTAATACCTTTGTCTTCAATTTCTCCCATATATGCCACATACATAACCTATGCCTACTTCTTGAAAGCAGTGTTGTAAAAATCGGAATTAATCGGCGCCTAGGCGGCGCCTAGGCGCTAGTCGGCGGTTAACTGATTAATTTGGAGCTAGTCGGACCATTAATCGGTAGTCGGTCCAAGGCGGACCTAGTCGGTCCAAGGCAGACCAAATCGGCCCAAGTCGGCCCACTCTTTTTTAGTTTAAATCTGGCCCAAACAAATGTTTTTAACCATTAAATACATGACCCAACTTGTTTAGTTCCAACCTGGCCCAAAAAAACATGTTTTTAACCCATTAAAACATATTCCATGAGACCATGACTGATATGTTAATGTTTAAATACTTAAATTGCTATGTTTTAAACTTCATTGTTTAAATTTTAAACTATTTTTAAGTATTATATTGATATTAACGTGTGTATTGAATGTTTAAATACTTGATTAGCTATGTTTTAAACTTAGTTGTTTGAATTTTGAACTATTTTTAAGTATTATATTGATATTAATGTATGTGTATATATATAAATTTAAAAATTATATATATAAATTCCGATCCGATTAATCCTGATTAATCCCGATTAATCCCTAGTCGGTACTCCACCGCCCGACTGGCGCCTAGCGATCTCTACAACACTGCTTGAAAGTACATCCTTAATAGCTCTCTTCATTGCAGCATCTTGATCAGTAACAACAACTTTAGGCTCACTTCCAAAAGCATTAACAAAACACCTTAAAAGCCATCTATAAGAATCTGCAGTCTCCGAACCAAGTAATGCACCACCAAATGTGACATTCCTATAATGATTATCAATACCAGTAAATGGTACAAAAACCAAATCATACCTGCATAAAAAACAAATTAAAAAAGCATTAGAAAATTAGAACAACATGTATAACGCAATAGAATATATAACGCAATAAATGAAAAAAAACTTACTTGTTTGATTTATAAGTAGCATCAAAACCAAATATGTCACCAAACACTGTATAATTTTTTTTTGATTGCTCATCAGCCCAGAAAAGCCCTTTCAATCTTCTATCTTCACCAATAACATAATCACATGTGAAACCAGGACAACATTCTTTCTTCCTAATAAGACGCCTAACTACCATTTCCGCATCATACTCTCCGATATAAAGATTCAAATCCCTTCTATAATTCTTACAATCAACTTTACTAGCACCAACTTCACCAAAACCACCATACATTGTTTTCATAATATTGAATGCTTTAACAGGTCCAATATTGATTGCAGACAATCCAGATATAAAACTTTCTTTCACATAATCGATACTTCGTGCAGCCGACAAGAAATGAATATCTTCATCTTCCACAAAGATATGATTATGTTCTTCTTCAAAGTAGTAGATTTTATACATATTATTGTTCTCTAATATTAATTTCACATGAGCATTGCATCCAACTCTTTTTGAACCTCTATTACGTCTAACAATCTTTTTACTATTCTCAACTGAACCAGAATCTATTTCTTTGCTAACATGAAATCCTTCTTTTGAACAGACAATATATCTTATTTTCACTAAACCATCACCATTTTTCCAAGAGGTATTTTTTCTTGCAGAAAAACCTGCAGCAAGTGCATATCTCTGATAAAACGCAAAAGCCTCATCAAATGACTTAAAAAACATTCCAACAGCAGGTGTAATGGATCCACTGACTTTAGGTTTGAAAAACTTTCTTCCACTGTTTATGCATACACGTTCCTCCCACTTGGAAATGTTATCTGAAACAATTAAAAAAAACTTTAAAACGCAATTCATCTTACATAATAATGTTTTTATTGATAAACCAAAAAATATGTTAATAAAAATTTAAAATTCAAAGATTTAAAGTTTATATATAGACTAATATGGATAAAAAGCATAAAAAGCAACACGTTCAGTAAAACGCATCATATGATCTGAAACACTTAACAAATATTATAAAACGCAATACATCCTATATAATAATGTGTTTAATATTAAATCACAAAATAAGTTAATAATAATATAAGAAATACAAACCTTTAAGGTTTGTATATGAACTATTATCTAAAAAAATCATAAAACGCAATACATTCAGTAAAACGCATAAAAATGATGAATAAACAAAACATTATACAACAATAACAGTTATAGACAGTTAAAGCTTTATATTACATAAAAATAAAAGTTTTATATGCATATAATTTAATTAATATCATAAAACGCAACTCTTCACTAAAACGCAATAAATGATGAAGAAAAAAAACAAACAAATTATGTTTAATTATACAACAATAACTATTAAACTTATGAAAAATCAAATATTACTTACAGAACCACGAATTATAAAACGTAAAACAAAGAAATTCAGAAAAAATAACAAAAATTTACTCCGAATTGAAGCTAAACATACCAGCAGAGTCTGAAGAAGACATTGAAGTTATCGAATTGACGAACGATACAAGATTAATGTTTGAAAAGAGGTGAATTTGCAATCGACGGCGATTTAGGGTTACAGAAACTTCAATTATGTTATGAGAGTGATGAACTAAGAAAAGAAGTAACAGAATCTGTAATTGAATTAGAACGAAGATATGATAATGTAAAAAGACGAAAATGCCACCGCGTACAAAAATTTAAAAAAAGATGATGAACGGCTAAGATTGCTTCCTATACTTCCTAGCCAAAATAAACTTCCTATTTGATCTTTACCCTTATGTTTAATATATAATTGTGTAACTATAAGAAACAAAGTAACAAAACCTTTTGTCAGAAAATGTTACCAAGATATGATATTTTAATGGGTATGTTACTAGGTTACCATAAACCTACGTATTTTGTTTCAGAACAAACTATATATATGTTTGAACGGCTCATTGAGTCGATAAAGTTGGTCTAATATAAGTTATCGGATCGGCTCATCGCAGGAGGTTTGTTTCAGACTTTCAGTTTGATTTATTAGATATAAAGTTTGATTTTTTTGTTAATATTAATCATTCACACGAACAAGACTACAGGAGGTTTTGTTTCAGTTTGATTAGTTTTTTTTTTATTGTTTTCAGACTTCAGTTTGATATGATTAGTTGGTTTATATGTTGTTGTTACTTATTGGTGGCAGTAGCATATCGATAATCGAGTCATCGAACACAGTCGAACAGAAGATTAGTTCATTCTGGGGCGGACCTAGTGTACTCGGAGGCGTAGCCCGAGCTACGGCTCAACTTTTAACCGGTAGTGTAAAAAAAAATTTCCGATTTTTATACTAAGGATACCCCTCAACAACTACTAGGACACCCCTAAAAAAATTAGAAACTGATATTAAGCCCAAATAATTCTGAATATATTGGCCCAAATAACCAAATGGTAGCCCAATATTAGTTAGCCCAAATAACCAAAAAAATAACTCAACAGTGTATTGAGCATTTGGGCGGCAGATTGAATTATGCAGGGAGCCAGAGATATCAAAGTTCGATCACAATTGTTGACAATTGCTGTTGAAGTCGAACACAGGGATATCACAATCACATATCAGTATCACGAAGACACGAACAGTCGAAGTCTCGAACAGAATCACAGATTGTCATCGGCTCATCATCGTAGAATTGCTGTCGAACTCGAACTCACAATTACCGGCTCATCGCAGGAGGTTTGTCATCGGCTCATCATCACAGATTGACATCGGCTTGCTGTTATCGGATCGTCTCATCGCAGGAGGTTTGTTTCAGACTTTCAGTTTGATTTATTAGATAAAAAGTTTGATTTTTTTGTTAATATTAATCATTCACACGAGCAGGACTACAGGAGGTTTTGTTTCAGTTTGATTAGTTTTTTTTTTTTTTTTTTATTGTTTTCAGACTTCAGTTTGATATGATTAGTTGGTTTATATGTTGTTGTTACTTATTGTTGGCAGTAGCATATCGATAATCGAGTCATCGAACATAGTGGAACAGAAGATTAGTTCATTATTGGTTAGTTTCTTTATTTTTATTCTTGTTACTTGTTTTTGTTGGCTGATTATTAGTTGTCTTTGAATTGTTTGAAGTGATGACGAAACCAAATTCCAAAAAACAAGCTTTAATTGGGAACTTTTTCAAAAGAATACACGAAGAAATTAATGATACAATTCCGAATGAAACAACTCCTCCGAATGTTGACGTTGATTCAAGTCCGAATGTTGATAATGATAACATCCAACCAAATGATGACGTTGATGCAAGTCCGAATGTTGATAATGATAATCCTACAATTTCATGGTTCTTGCAAACGAAAAGATATGTTAAGGGAGGAAAAAAGGCTAGAGTGGAAAAAGAGATACTTGAAGGTGAAATTAAAACGGGTAAAGGATTAAACCAAGAGGTTTCCCTAGCACGAGCCGGTGATACGCGATGGGGTTCTCATCATAGAACCATAATCAGTTTGCTTAGATTGTTTCCAGAAGTTGTTACCGTACTTCAATATACGAAAGAAGATGAAGATTGCAGTCAACAACGGACAAATGCAAAAGGTATTCTATCCTATTTTAAAAAACTCGAGTTTGTTTTTTATATGCATTTGATGGGAGATATATTAAGTTACACAAATGCTCTTTCAAAACACCTTCAACAAAAAGGTAAAGATTTATTAGAAGCGGCCAACTTGATAAATGGTACAAAACGAGCATTAAATGCTTTAAGACAAAATGGGTTTGAGCCGATGTTGGAAAAAGTGACTTCCTTTTGTAAAAAATATGACATTACAATGTTGGACATGATGGAAAGTTATGGTAATCCAAGAAACCGAAAGAATGTCATTACAAACATCATTTCGAAGTAGACATTTTTAATGAGGTTTTGGACATGCAAATTCAAGAATTAGGAAATCGATTTAGTGAGGTAACAACTAGTTTGATAAAAAATATGTCGGGTTTAAATCCTTCTAACGGTTTTTCTAAGTTTGACCCATCGAAGATGTTGGCATTTGCTAAGATGTACCCGGATGATTTTACTACACAAGAAATAGGGAGTCTTTTGGGTGATATTGAGTCATTTCGTCACACAATAAGCGATGATGATAACTTTGAAGACTTGAATGGAATAAGTGTTCTAGCGCGTGTTATGGTTGAAACGGGAACACATAGTTCTTGTCCTACAGTTTATCGGGTAGTTAAGCGAGCTTTACTTTTACCGGTTGCAACCGCAACCGTTGAAAGATGTTTTTCGAAATTGAAGCTTGTGAAGACGGATTTACGCAATCGAATCGGCCCGGAATTCTTGAACAATGCTATGGTTTGTGCGGTCGAAAATGATTTTTTACGTGAAGTAAAAGACAACGATGTTATGGAACGATTTCAAGCTATGAAAAAAAGAAGAGGACAAATCTATTAGGTATTTGTTTTAGTTTATTTATGTATTGTTGTTTTTTTTTAATATTGTATGATTGTACGGTAAAAAAAAGTTGGGGTACCCCTGAGTTAATGTTCTAGTTCCGCCACTGAATATAACTTCCTTGGTGTTTAAACCACACGGAACCATGTTCGTCCCATGGGCAGACCGTAGGATTCTATATGTTGTTCGTTTCGTTCTATGGTTGAGTTGAATCTTACATGCTTCCCATTGATTCTATCTAAAATGATAATAAGGTTAGTGAGATGTGCGGTTTTCATTTGTTGTTTACTTAGTTGTAAGATTTACTACAAATCTAAGTAGTTAATACGGTAAAATATCCATTATCGGTCAAGGACCGATATTTGAGATAGCGGTTATTGTGGTGGGATATCGGTAACTCTAATATCATGCTATTAACACTAACAATTCAGTATACTCTCCTACCATTAACAAATTAACCTTTTGCAACTCGCAAAACACTAACAATTGTAAGCAAGTAGGGTACTAAGACTTAAAACACTTGTTGGAAGTTTTGGGTGTGTGTGAATGAAAGTCTCAAAGTGGTAAAATACTTTGGGGTTAGGATCAAATACAAAGGATAAATTAAATAAGAATGGTAAGAAGGATTCTAGTCCATTGATCTTAGATTTGAAGGGTTGAGATTAGTTGTAGGGAAAAGAAAACAATAGAAGGGGCTGAAGGGCATAAAGGTAATCCTATATTTATGGATTTTCTCTCTCCACATGCAAGGCACATGCCAATTCCCCCATCGATTTAAAACGTCCATAACTTTTTCATACGACATTTTAAAAAAAAAAATTCACCATAATAACGAGCGTTTTTTTTATCTTTAATATGAGTACCATATTATCATATAAAAATAAAATAAAAAATTTCATTTCTACTGGGTTTTTTTTGCATTGTGTTAAAGGTTCAGGTCATTGTGTCTTTTAACTGGGTTTTGGTCAGTAGAGTTTCTATACATTATGTTATTATCAAAACCTATAACACAATGTTAATTTGTGTTCTATCCATTGCGTTTTTATGAGAACCTATAACACAATAAATGACACAATGAAGATGGTGTTATATCTAGGTTTTCTATAAATTGTGTTATTAGTTCAGGTCATTGTGTTTAATATGTTATTCATTGTGTTTTAATATGTTGTCCATTGTATTTTAATAATTTGTTCAAAATTTTTTATTATCTTTGTTCATTGTGTTTTAGTTTGTTGTGTATTGTGTTTTTAGTTTGTTTTCCATTGTGTCTTTTATCTGTTGTCATTAATTGTGTCTTTTATCTGTTGTCATCAATTGTGTTTTTATTTAGTCTGATACTTATTGTGTTATACGTTATCGCCATTGTGTTATACGTTATAGTCATTGTGTTTTAGTATGTTGTCCATTGTATCTTTATCTGTTGTCATTGATTGTGTTTTTGATCTACTTTACATTGTGTTTTACATCATGTCCATTGTGTTATTATCAAAACCTATAACACAATGTTAATTTGGGTTCTATCCATTGCATTTTTATAAGAACCTATAACACTATATATGACACAATGAAGATGATGTTATATCTAGGTTTTCTATAAATTGTGTTATTATTTCAGATCATTGTGTTTAATATATTCATTGTGTTTTAATATGTTGTCTATTGTGTTTTAATAATTTGTTCAATTTTTTTATTATCTTTGTTCATTGTGTTTTAATTTGTTATGTATTGTGTTTTTAGTTTGTTGTGTATTGTGTTTTTTGTTTGTTTTTCATTGTGTCTTCATCTGCTCTCCATTGTGTCTTTTATCTGCTGTCATTAATTGTGTCTTTTATCTGTTGTCATCAATTATGTTTTTATTTAGTCTGATATTTATTGTGTTATATGTTATCGCCATTGTGTTATACGTTATGGTCATTGTGTTTTAGTATGTTGTCCATTGTGTCTTTATCTATTGTCATTGATTGTGTTTTTGATCTACTTTACATTGTGTTTTGCATCATGTCCATTGTGTAATATGCAACTGGGTTTTTGAATTTTTTTTTGAAAAATATAACAATATGGTACTCATATTAAAGATAAAAAAACGCTCGATTTTTATGCATAATTTTTTAAAAAACAAATGATGTATAAAAAAGTTACGGACGTTTAAAAATTAGGGGGGGGGGGGGGGGATAACATGTAGACAATTACCCTTTCCATTTAATTTCTCCTAGGACACTTGTCACTATCTGGTGGCTTCTTACCCTTTTTATTTTTAAATACTTTGTATTATAATTCAACCAATACTTTGTCCCACATTAGTGTGGGAACAAAAGGAATGGTTATTTATACTCTTTTTGCAAAGAAATTATACTTCAAATTTTAAATTGTGTAGCAAAACTTTTATTTTTTGAGCAAATATACAAACCAAACCTAAAAGATAAAAAAACTAGATACAAACCAAAACCAAAACTAAAAGATAAAAAACTAGATTCTGTGATAGTTGCTCGAAGATCAAAATTACTATGAACAGGGTCGGGCCACCGGCAGAAGAAATCTTTTTAGACATTAATTAGCTCAAAATTTTAAATGCCGAAACATCTTTTTTAGCTTTTATTTTTTTAAGTTTTTTGTTTACCGTTGTAGGTAAACAAGTACGGTTGTTGGCTAATAGATCAGGCACGGTAAACTAAAACAAAAACATCAAAATTATCAAAACGGCACCCTTAATAAATATGCATTAGTTGGGGAAGGATCTACTAAAAAATGGATTTTGACTAAGTAATCTAAGAAAGATTGTGATGATGACATGTGGCGCTCTTAATAAGTAGGAATAAAGGGCAATTTTAGTCCTTATAAATAAGTGTGAAAAATGACATGTGGCACCCCTTTTGTTTTTTAAAAATACACAAAAAATAATCTAGTACAAAAAAATATAGCACAAAAAATGTAGTAGAAAAAAATATAGGCACAAAAAATCTAGTACAAAAAAATATAGCACAAAAAAATGTAATACAAAAAAATTCAGGCACAAAAAAATTGAGAAAAAAAAATTAGGACAAAAAAAATCAGCACAAATAATTTAGCATAAAAATATAGTACAAAAATCCAGCACAAAAAAATGTTATACAACATAGAAATACAACACATTTTAGTGGGTTTTTTTAATCTTCATATTTTATATAGCAATATGG